>JAKOOJ010000028.1:9016238-9458738 GCA_022577455.1 Arizona elegans
AGGCAGGACAAGAAACAATGGATGGAAACTCATCAAGGAGAGAAAAAACATGAAACTAAGGAGAAACTTCCTGATGGTGAGGACAATTAATCAATGGAACAGAAGTTGCCTTCAAGAAGTTGTGGATGCTCCATCACTGGAGGCTTTTAAGAAGATACTGGACAGCCAATATCTTGTCTGAAATGGTATAGGATCTCCTGCGTGAGCAGGGGGCTGGACTAGAAGACCTCTAAGGTCCCTTTCAGATCTATTCTGAATTTAAATTTGAAAATTATGCCAGGCCTTCATGACCTTGAATGTACTTCCTTAATGAGTACATATTTGACATACTCAAGAGAGAAATATTGGGAGGGGGGGAATCCAATACTTTTTTTTAACATGTTAACCAAGATGGCTTAGTTCACACACAGTAACTTTCATTTAAAAAAAATACTGGCATATGCTGTGGATGCTCCACAATGGTGGGTTCCAACCGGTGTTATCACTGGTTCTCTTCGCACATGCGCTTTGCGTGTGATCGCCGTGTGCATGCTCGCTTCTCTCGCACGTGTGCCAAACTTGCGCTCCACACAAGCACATTAGATTTCTGCCCAGCTGAGGTGCAGCAATCCACTCTGCCGCGCCTATCAGCTGGGCTAAAAATGACAAATAAAGGTAGGTATAATGTGGGGGCGGGGGGGGGGCGGGAGGTCTCAGCTCACAGTCATAGAGAACCGGTTCGCTGATGTCACATCTTCACCACTATCGGCTCGCCCAAACCGGGCTGAACCGGGAGCAACCCACCTCTGGTGCTCCATCCCTGAAGGCTTTCAAAAAGAGACTGGCAACCATTTGCCTGGAATAGTAGATAGGGGGTTGGATTGGAAGACCTCCAAGGTCCCTTCCAACTCTATTATTCTATGTTCTTTTTTCTGTCTGTCTGTCTAAATTCTGGAGAAATCAGGACAGATAAAATGATTTTTTATACACAATACATAACTGGGGAGTGCTCCAATTCACGGAGATCCTTAACAGTGGAACCCCCTCTGAAGGCCAGGTGCTGGGCACGGTGCGTCTCCTTGTGCAGTTGGTCAGCTATTGTGAGGAGGATGAGCTAGACAAGATTCAACAGGGCAACATTTATCTTCTTATGAATATAATTATCCCTAAGACATCATAGTCTATTGGTTAAAAATGAGAAATCAGAGGTTGCTCCAATACTATCGGATACCTGGTTTGTACCTGCTGAATTGCTCATTACTACTTTGAATCGTGTGACTCATGCATGAATATTTTAAGTGGAGGGATGATTGTGTGCTTATGGCATCCAGATCTTCCCCTTACAAATCCAGAAGCTACAAAGCGAAAGGGGTAGGCCTCCGCGTAGAATTCCTTTAGAATCCCTGCAGGTCATAAACACTCTATCAGAGGCGACATTTTGCCTTACGCAGGCCCCCGTTTTATTCGCCAGCTCCATCACTGAAGGCTTCCATATTCTTGGGTCAGTTGTGTTCACTTCTGTAATAATTAGCTTGGAAAGGAAAAGTCTTGTTATTGAAAAGGCTCCTATCGTCATTATAACTACAACATTCTGTAGAATTACCGAGCTGCAAACTGAGAAACATCCTCAGGGTATATGAACAATGTAATCAAATGACCTGCCAAAGCTGGTATATGAATCTTAACATTTCCTGTTTGATTCCTTAGGAACCAATTTCTTCTAATTGAAAATGTACTACAAACCTGGTTTGAATTTAAACATGTATAAAGAATAAGACAAGCAACAATTTGTTTTGGGGTTTTTTTGGGGGGGGGGTTGTATTTTATTTTTTAATTTGTTGAAAAAGTAGTTTTGGTAGGAAGCCTTAGTTCCCAGTATTTGCTTGACAAAAGATTAAATGTCTGTTAAAATACTTATATCTCTATGTGCTGAGGGAGCCCTTATGGAACAACAGGCAATTATTGGTGATTTGGTGGAGCTGAAACTGCTCTTATAGCTACCAATTATTCTAGTTGTAATGTTCAGCTGGACTATGGTTTTCCTCCAAATTTCTCCAGATTGTTAAAATGAGAAATAAAATAAAATAAAGAGAACAAATAAAATAATAAAGAGAGATGCAAACACTCAGAATACCCTGCTTTGAGTTTTATAGTCTGTCTTGAATTTTATGACTTTTCTTGCCCCAGTTGTTAAGTGAATGACTATAGTTGTTAACTTAGCCAGACGGTTCTTAAGTGAAGCTGACCTTCCCCATTGACTTTGCTCATCAGAAGGTCACAAAAGGGGATCCTGTGACCCCAGGACACTGTGTCGGTCATAAATAGGATTCATTTGCCAAGAATCTGACATTTGATCACATGGCCACTGGGATGATGCAACTGTCATAAGTGTGGAAAAACAATCATAAGTCACTTTTTTCCAGTGCCTTGTAACTTCAAACAGTCACTAAATGGACTGCTGTAAGTCAAGGACTACCCACAATCGCCCAAGGCAATCAGGTTCAATATCAATTATTCTAAAATGATCCCAGTTGTAGCATCCACTTGATTTCCACATCAGATTTTCTTGTTTCAGTCTTATAAATACGTTAGAGTTGAGGAGGTAGCAGGAGGCCTGGTTCTTTGCCAAGCTAAGCAAGCGAAAGGCTCTCCAGTTCAAGATTCTTTGTTCTTCCCTCCCACTCCCACTCTGCGTGGATTCACAGGCTTCCCCAAGCAGACACTCCCAAGTTACTTTAATCTGCAAATTTTCCTCCCCCGAGCAGGCTCCCCTCCCACGGATCCGAGATGTTCAGTGCCTTGTACATTGGCCCCAACAGCTCACTCCGGAGGAAGCAGAGTGTCTCTCGCCTTTGATAGCAGAGGAGAAAAGGGGCCTTAGCAGCAGGGATGACAGCTGATGGGTGAAGAAGGGAGCGAGGACAATGAAAAAGGAAGGCAGGATTTCAGCCTGAAAGAAAAGTCGATGTAGAATGAGAGCTTGAGAGGGCAAGCTGGGAGTTAAAGAGATTAGTGGCTGAAAGATACAAGGGGGGAAATACACAGCCGGGAACAGAAAGGAGCAATCTCAAGAGATGAGGGAAAGAAGAGAAGAGAAAGGAAAAGGGAGCAACAGTAACAGGTCCTAAGGAAGGAAAAAAGGGCATAAAATGAGACTTAAGAGGTCTGTAAGGGGCGAGAATAAGAGTACCAGCCTGCCTACTGTCCCCATCCCAAGGTTTCCTCTACTGGTAGCTATTTTATGTATTCAATTCATGCTTATGCTTATATATATTACCTAATACGTTCTTGACAAATAAAATAAATAAATAAGATAAGATAAAATTGTGCTTGAATTAGTAGAAGAAGTGGAGAGTTTGCAAAGGAAGCATAGGGGTCTCTATGTGCCTGTGGATCTGCGCAGCTAAATGCTGTACTTGTCACGCATGGAATCCCGGAGCCAGAAGGCCATGGAGTTCAGTTCATGAGTCCAGATTAAAACATCCCAGACAGAGGATTGTCCAGCCTCCACTTGAATGCATCCAATAAAGGACAGTCCATCACTCCTTTGGATAATTGTTTCCACTGACAAATTGCTTTTACTGTTTTACAATTTGGTCAGAATTCCCTGGACATTAATTCCTTGTCCATCTTGTAATGAAGGAGACCAAGACTTGAACTTCTCCAGGGTGACTTTACTGAAGTGCTTGTACAACAGCCTCATAACTTCTCCTCGCCCATCCGCCAAACCTTCTCAAGGCTGAGTCCCAAGCCCCAAAATGATGACATTGTGTTATTTTGCTCATATTTTGTATCAAGTAAAATGAAACCTTAGCAAAACTAAACAGAGCTTGAGTGACTAACAACAATTACTATTCTTAGAGAAAACAGAACACAAAACATAGTATAATTGGGTTGGACCTTGAAGGTTTTCTAATCCAATGTCCTGCTCAAGCAGGAGAATTTTCATTCACCAGAAAAGCATAAACCAGAGTTTTGCAATGAATGCTAATCCTCGCTGTCTACTTTTTATTTTCAAGTGAAAATCTCTGAACAGACTAAATTTTTTATCTGTTTTGGAGTAAGAAAAATATGGGATGGGGGGAAATCACTTTTGCATAAACTTCCTTCCTTAAAAAAAAAAAAGTCCACAAATCTTCTATAATTATTTACACTATTTGCTGCTGTCCATCACCTCAAAATATCTGTACATATAAATATTGATTTTATTGAAGTCCAGTGTTTATAACAATCTAAGATTGTGGCTTGGCTTGTGTTTAAAAATCAGTCTTGCTCTTTCACGAATGGAAAAAAGTATCCAGAAATGAAACTCCACACAAAATACATTTCTTGGCCACAACAGACTTAGCATAAAAATGGAATTAATGCCGGTTGCACAAAACATTCCTAGAAGAGATCAATCAACCTGAGAAAAATGAAACGTCTACAAAGAGAAAAAGAAGCAGAAGAAAGCATAAAGAATATAAGTAAGTAGAAAAAAAGTGAATACTGTTAAATCAATGTTATAAACACAGCCAGGGGGATACTAAGAAAGTTCCTTAAATATGTCAAGAAGGCAGTATTTTCACACACATAAATGGTGCGATTAGTAAATTTTCTGGTGCTAAGGTATATTTTCTTAAACAAAACGCACATACCAATTTTCATAGCCTGCATCATTGTTGGTGGAGCAAGGAAAATAAAGTGTTTGATTTTCTATTTCACATTTTACAAAATAATAGTACAACTTAGTATTCTTTCCATCTTCCTTTGCAGGGTGCCACACAGTGCGGTCAAAAATGTCAGGATAACAGCTACAACAGTACAATCAAATTGTACATCAGTGGATGAATATCTGCAGATAAGAGTTTGGAGAAGTAAGATGGCTTGGCCACTCTGAGCAACACTGTGGTAGGCCTCAATGTGGAGACATATCCATGTTTCATCACATCAACTCTCTTTTGCCACCATCACTTTCAATGTGACACCATCTTGATAAACTAGAAAGTTTCTTAGGTGAGAAACACAGAAAAGAGAACCCAGAAGCAATTTTGGCCAGCTCATTGCTGGGTCCACCATGTTCCAACCTTGAAGAGGCTCATGTTTCAGCCTCACTGAAACCCTCTTCAAGGTTGGAACATGGTGGACCTATGATTGCTACTTATAAAGTGTTTAGATGCATCCCTGGGCTGCCTTACTTATACATGGCTGGGTACAATAGCAGTTACTAGTCTGTAGGTAAACTGACATACTTATCACTCTATTTCATTGGGAATAAGCAAACGAAAGAACTGAAGAGATTAAAGGCATGTTAGAGAAAAAAAAGGAAACTTAACTAAAACTATTCTCTGCCAAGACCATTCATTGTACCTCTCCAGACCTATTTGTGCCTGTAAAATGCCCTTAGTTGTTTTACTAATTTAGTTAGTTTCAGAATCAAGACCCAAAACTGGGAGGGGGGAGGGAAGCAACAGTAAATAAATATCTTCATTGTAAATAACCAGGAAGGATAGACAGAAACATACATACAAAGTATCAAAGTTGCCAAATTTGGTCCACATTTAGGCACTTTTCTAAAGATACGTGATGGCCTGTCAGATAAGAGAAAAATGTTGTCCTCAAGGAACCCCCCAGAGAGTGGGATAAGATTCGGGTTAGATCAACTCACCAGGCTCTGTGGAAGAGAGAAGGAAGAAGGATACGGAAGACTGCTTCTATTTCTTCCAGTGGATGAGGACAAAGTCTATTTAGCAAGCAATGTTACTGACTCTTCTAACAACCAAGATGGAGACACATTTAGTGCAGGGATGGGTTCTACTTACCTTTACTACTGGTTTGCAATGGGATTGCATGCGCGCGCTCGCTTCGCCGATGATGAATGCGCAGATCGCGGATGACGACATCCAAGGCGGTCTACCTGTTCTTGTGATCTGGTCTGAACTGGGGGCAACCCACCACTGATTTAGTGGACAAAGTTAACTCTGTGTGTGTGTGTGACAGATAAGTGTGACGGATTGCTGGAGGCTTGGGAGAAGGGTCTTCCAAACGGAGAGAAATTTCATACACATCAAGGGCAGATACTGAATTTTAGGTCATGAAAAATGCACATGGGTTAAGCATTGCCATCCCTTCCTGAAACCAGCTTATTCTTCTGACAAAATGCCATCTTGTGCCATCCAACCTTACACGAAGGTCCTTGGCTTCTGATGCTCCACAGACTGATGTTGAGTTTTGAGCTGTTGAGCTCTTTCGTCTCTGGAGATTCTCAGTCATCCAGGTCACAGTCGTCCCCAAAGGTGCTTTTTTCAAGAGGCAACTGGACTTCCTTGTTTTTCTTTGAAGACATTTTACTTCTCATCCAAGAAGCTTCTTCGGCTCTGACTGGATGGTGGGGAATGAGCCTTTTCCTACTCCTTTAGAGATGCTGTTGTTGCTCCTTCTCTTGTATATATTGAGATTGTGATGAATCTTCTCTAACCCTTGTTTTGGATGTTGTTTGCAGCAGCCATTTAGCTATATATATTCTTGAGTACACAGGTTGCAACAGTTTGTTTAGTGACCATTCAAAGTTGCAATGGCATTGAAAACAGTGACTTATGACCGTTTTTCACATTTATGACTATTGCAGCATCCCCATGGTCACGTGATCAAAATTTGGATGCTTGATGACTGTTTCATATTCATGATGGTTGCAGTGTTAGCAAGATTCATCTCAGTACTGCTTCATCTCTCACCTGGCTTCAATTGCCCCAAAAGTCATGTTTTGAAAGCTTCCTTGAACTTGGAAGGAAGGTGTGTTTATAGGTCTTGTGGGGAAATATCCACCACAGGAGAATCCCCCGCCCCCTCATCACACCTCACATAAGCCAGGGATGTCCCTTGGGGAAGGTAGGTTTTGCAGGTAGATTTTATTCAGAGCAGAAGCCTTGAAAAGTCTACCAAACCCAAACTTCATGGAAATCAAAGGTGAGCTGCAGCACCCTGACTTATCCTTCTCGTTGGAAGGATTTGATCAATGCTAATGGCATGATTTTATTTTTAATCTTCTAACTGGGCAAGCATAAAGTGTACCAAAAAAGTAAAGAATACGGATAAAAAAGGCAAAGTAAAAAAAGTGAACATAATAGTCAAAGCACTGTGAAGACGAAATTTTGGTGACACCTTTTCCCTCCCCTCCTCCCCCTCCCCGTCACTAACCGCTCCTTAAATGTTTGCGTTATACTTTAAACATTAAACATTGGAAAATTTTGCTTGTATCTGTTTAAAACATTTCACGCATTGTTTGATTGGTCTCTTATTTATTTTTTCCTAGAAATCGTATTTCAAAGGTCTGAATCTGCCTTGCTCTGTGACGTGTAGTATATAAAGGAGCCGTTCCTGCTTCAATTCGGTTACGTTTCTGTTATGAATTCATAATGTCAGTTTTGCCATTGCTGCTTTTTCTCCAACTTTGGTTTCCAAGTCTTGTATCATTGGCAAAGTTTCTTTTTTCCCAGTGTTGTTACAAGTCTTGCTCTCACTGCTGTCAGCAAATATCTTGATAGGTTGTGACACTTTCCATGTATGCTTTCTGGAATTATTCCCAATAAAAATATGTGTGGTTTCAGTTCAAACTTTATTTTTAAACTGTGCTGATGTATTGATGTATTCACTTCCAATACTCGTGAGGGGATTTTTTTTGGGGGGGGATGACCACCACATGTGATAAAATGGCTATTTTTATTGAGTCATTTCCAACATTTATTATTATGTGATTTGTCCATTTTGGTGATCATCGACAGAGCTATATTCTATCTATAAAACATTTTATACCTGTTTTCCCTCAAATTACAGCTTGGAATGATTTTTATTTATTCTTCATTATGCTTCCCAGTATTCTGGTGTTTCACTGCTTTAAATTTTGCATCTACTTTATTGTGTGACTTTTCATTTGTTCTGCCTCCATATTATATTTCAGTAATCATTTATAAAAGTGGCCCAATAAATAATCTTGATTCTGTATTTCAAATTCTGTTGTTTTTCTCAAGATCCTTCCTTCTTCTTTAAAGTCACTTTTTATTCTTCTAACAAATATCTACCTTTATTGAGTAATTGTTGTTGTTGTTGTTTTTTAGTCCGTTTTCTCAGTCTGGATGTAGCATATCAGCAAATCTTAATATAATTTTCCTTAAAATAGAATAAAAAGAAACATTTGGCAGTGAAGTTGATGGAGAAATTGCCAGACACATCCTTGTTCTCAAAAGATTCCAATTTTTAAATAAACTTTGCCTTACAATGTGTTCTTTCAAATTCTTTTCTTCTTTTGTTTATATCTGCCATTTGGAATAAGAAGCTCATCTTGAGCAGTGCATTTATTTTTATTGTCACGATAAGTCCTAGCCAAGAAAGTTTTACATTTTTTCACCTTTCAAAATCTGGTTTTATTTCTTTCCATCAATCAGCCACTGGCCTTTTAGAAAAGATGTTTATTGTAGTTGATAACTAGCTTCTCCTCAGTGTAATTATGGCAATAGCACAAAAATCTACCTCAGGCCTGCTTGCATTAAAGAGAATATTGGTGCGTTGTCAGCATCCAAAAGCAGGGAAATTGGTCTATTGCTCAGCACGGGGTGGGTATAAATTCAAGCTGTCTCAAAATCTGACCCAATGAGTTAGCATATAAATTCAAAATTGGATCTGCCAAAATACAGTTTATATATCCCTCTGTCTGTCAATGTTCTTGGATGTTTACTATGCCAACAAAGAGGTTTAAAGCTTATATGAAATTTGTTTGAGTCGGAGCAAAAATTCAGTGCAAGATTGATTACTTTGCGATACTGTATATCCTTGAGCTAAACAAAAAAAGTTTGAAAATCTAGATCTCTTAAAACAGTTTAGTACTCTCTATGTGTAAGAATGAACAGATAAGGCAATGCCAGAATTTGTTATGAAGAAAGCCTTTATTGTTCTTGGATGTTGATCAGCTTTTAAAAAGTTGTTTTGACACTTCAGATTTGTCAATTGGTAAATAGCTGGAGAGCCGTAAAATTGGAACAAATCCACTTTAAAGCCATCCAAGGGGGTGGTAAGATGTGTTTCTAACAACCTTCAACTCATAGGAAGTAAATTAATAACTCAGGTATTCAGGGGTTTTTTCTTTGGAATTCACTCAAATTTAAACAAATTAAAAGGGGAGTTGAAATATTGGAATTCCTTGTGCCATATTTAGTTTTTGTTCCTATGCAAATCATCTTCCAAATGTATATCGCATGTCCCACAACATGGCTACCAAAGGCCCATTGAAGGCATCTGCTCTGCTTTGCAGTTGCAATTGCAATTTAGTCAGAAAATGCCATGCATGAACCAAGGTTTTTCTATTTTGCAAAAACAACTGATGCATAACTCTGCAAATATGGGTAGCAGCCTAAAGAAATGACCATCACAGCTGTGGAAGGTCTGATGGATACAAAAGATTGGGCCAAAAGTGAAGCACCAGGAGGAAATGAGCAAAAAACACTGGCCAGGAAACTCTTGTGCAACAATTCATTTTGCAGCATAACAGATACAATTTTGTGTTAATGAACTTTTTAAATCCAAGCCAAAATCTTTTTCATTTCAATTCATGAATTGATTTGGCTCTCTTTTTTTCTCTTAGACTCATATGCAATGAAACAGCAGTCACTGTCCTGCTTTGGGATGGATGTTAGACTCTCCACTTTCTACACAGGCCTTCTGCTCAATTCGCCACCTCCTACGATGGGAAGGAAGGAATAGATAGCGCTTCAAGCAACACCAGGGAGAATTGTATCTGACAGAGGGAAAAAAGAGTCCTTCTTGTGACCTTCATCTACTAATAGATCTACAATTGGATTTCTCTGTGTCCTTTCCTACTTCAGCAACCTTGAAACTCAGGGCTTTACCGGCTGTTGCTCACACTGTCCTTGTTTCCAAAGTAGGCAAGAGGTAAAATGTAAAGATTAAAACCTTTATGGACTTGTGTGTGATGACATGACATTAGTACAAAAGTGGGGGAGGGAGATTTGCATCTCAGCACCAAGACATTCCTTCAGGCAGGCCAGGACAGAAGCAAAGTCTGTGGAAGGGGAGTTGATTGGAGGGTGGGCCTTTCAGTCTGGATCCGGGAAAAGGTATTAATCCATCTGCATTAGAGACAAGCAGGAAGGGAAGGCCCCCATGCAGTAGACAAAAAAGGGCCCATTTCTGTCTTAGAGCCTTAATGACAAATATGCCTAAAACAGAAATCCCAGATCATCCATCCATTGACAGGAATCCAAGCATCAGAAAGACTCTGGAATTCTAACAAGCCACAATTCCCAGCTTTTTTTTTTTTTTTTTTTATCATGAGGGTTTCCTGTTCCTAGACTTCAAGGCTTGCAAGAAGCATTCCCATTTCTTCCCTACCTTTCAGCATGCCTTCTGGAAAGAAAAGGAAAGAGGAATAAACATGCTTGCTGCAAAATGAATTCTCCTAAATTGAGAAGTGATTGTAGAATTGGTCAGAAATTTCACCCATAATATCTCCACAACCTGATTGCTCCCAGAGATCTGGAAAAAAAATTGTAAGTGGTTATAGTGTAATGAAAGTGCAGAATGGTATAGGATCCCCTGCCACTAAAAGATCTCCAAGGTCCCTTCCAACCTATTATTCTACGTTCTACTTACAAATACTCCAGATTTAGGAGTTTTGCATCATCCAGAATGAATGATCTTGATAAGCGTGGCTCTAAACCATTTTCAGTCTGTTCTACAAAGTTCATCCATAACTTCTGCTTCTTTGGGGGATCTTCTAGATGGTGGTAGAACTCTTGTTTTTGGAATGACAAGACCCTCCTAAAAATCCAGTGGCATCATAGCCAGATGTGTGCAGTGGTGAAGAATACAAATAAATGCAATATACAGTATTTGTCTAAACCAGGCCATTAGCCTAGCAAGAATGTACGACCATATAACAGTACAATACAAATCCATTTTCTGGGTCAGAGAGCTTCTGGTGTTTTTTTTTTTTTTTAATTGCAATTATGTGTTGTGAGTATTGATCTATTTTCTAAAGTTACCAAAGCCTCCTGCATATGAAATTTCAAGGCAGTCTGCTAATACAGAGGATAGATGAAGCTGATACTATACAGTGTGCAAGAATCCCTTTCATATTTTTTTTAACGTACCAAAAGAAATACACCTGCGGGGCATCCAGAAATTTAGTTCTTCCCCTCTGAATTAATGTTTTACCTTAATTGATAAACTCCCTCAAAATGTTTAAAATGTGGAGATCTAAGATTTTTTTAGGAAGCGATCACTTGAAAAGATTCCAATGAGTTGTACTTGTAACCAGTCCTTTCTCAAAATATAACCAGATTTCCATTGAAAATTAAATATCTAATTAGACTGACCAACTGGGAGGAAAACTGCATTAGTCTCTTCTCCTTCTCCTTCTCCTCTTCCCCTTCCCCTCTTCCTCCTCCTCCTTCTCCTTCTTCCCTGTCTAGATCAAACTTTAAACTGCCAGAGTGAAACTACCTTCTTGACTTTGTCGTTGGCCAACAAGTCATTATCAGTACATGTTTCTGGTAGCAGCCAACATACCAGCAGATGGCTCTGCATCTCTCCACATTTACACAGTGTGTTGTTATCTGCTAAGAGCCTCCACTTGAGTATATTGGCTTTACACTTAGCCATTCCAACTCTCAGCCTATGCAGGGTCCTCCAAGTAGTTTAAGGGAGGTCAGATCCTTCAGCCATATCTTCCTTTAATGTTATTCCCTGCTTGATGGTCTCCTTCCTCCATCTTTCAATTCAATTTTGTTCTTGTGTACCCTCAAAAACGTTTGTTCCTAGTTCTGAGTCGGGGGGCTTGGGCCCACTGTCCGTTCAGGGGATGCCGAGGGTCATTCTCTTGCTTAGATCTCTCAGCTTCTGCTGCTACTCATCTCCTGATCTTAGGTGGGGCATCGCCAGCCAGGATATTTGTTTTCTCAATCAGTGTAGGTTTGAGACAACATGTCACTAAGCGTTCTGCTTCATTCATTCACGTGTGCAGATGTGCCAGATGTGCACACTGGAGCAGCATCTTCTGCAGAGACAGTCAAGGTCTTGAGCATCTTCTGCTCAAGGTCAAAGCTGATGTGCACAACATAGATAGTTGAGCTCCCCATGTGCAGTTTATCAGATTCCCGATGATATTGTTCCTCGAACTGACTTATCATTAGTCTATGATAGCAAAAAAAAAAAAAATGTGAAGTCTGAGAGCACTTTTTCCAACTACACATTTAATTAACCTTTCATGAGTTGCCTCTCACTTCATCAGCTGCATAGACCGGCTGGACTGCCATAGGTTTTAATTTGGCATGCAACACAGGGAAATGGAGGGGAAGACAGTTTGGCTATACACATACAGGTTACACGTGAGAAAGATTACCACTAAGCTATCAATTAACAATTATAACATGCTATAAATGCATTGTGTTTGTTCAGAGCTTTTGTGATTGCTTGGAGCATTTTGATGTGTGTGAGCTCAGCCATCCCTGGTTCAGTGGCGCTATTAAAATCTCATTTTTCCAAGAGTGACTTTGAGACCTGCAATAGAAGGTCTGATGCAGGCAGCAAGGGAGTTGATATTCCTTTGCCCTTGTTTTGAGTCCTAATATGAAATTGGGGGCCATCTGGCACAAATCATTGATTTAACACTAGTAATGAATTATAGAAAGGTCTTCAACTGTCAACTACATCAAGCTTTAGAAAGTGCTTAGAAAATTAGGGGAATTCCAGAAGAACTGATTGTCCTTATGCAAAACTGACACACAAGTTTCAGAAAGCCACAGTACAACAGAACAGGGTGAAACAGACCGAGTCCAAGTTGCCAAAGAAATATAACAGGGCCTTATAAAGGTAAAGGTAAAGGTTCCCCTCGCACATATGTGCTAGTTGTTCCTGACTCTAGGGGGCTGTTATGTAAATAGGTTTGTTTGGCGGGAAGTTCGAATTAACTGACCCTCAGCTGATTGGCTGACCACCACAGCTGCAAGGTATATAAAGGGAGCTGGCTCCCCAGGTCGGTTGCTGGAGTCTCACCCTATAATAAAGAGCTGTTGTCACTTACTACTCTGGCTTGCTGCGTCCTCATTCACCCAACTTAACATTGGCGACGAAGGTGGGATTTTGAGGCCAGAAGCAGAGGAGAGCTGAAGCCACACTCAAAAGAGCTGAAGCCACACTCAAAGGAGCTGAAGCCACGTTCAGAGAAGGGGACCCGAGACCGCATCCGAATCCAGCCAGGCGAGCGAGCGGAACACAGGAGAACCCCGAAACGATGTCTGCCTACACCCCGCCAGCGCCTTTCGACCCCAAGGAAGAGAAGTGGGGATCCTACATGTCCCGGTTCGAGTGCTTCATGGTGGCAAACGACATGCAAGGGCTACTGGACGTTCGGAAGAAAGCCCTGTTCCTGAGTCACTGTGGGCCAAGGGTCTTCGACACAGCCGAGGCATTGTCGGAGCCGAATTCGGTCCACAACATCTCCTGGTCGACGCTGCAGACCCTGCTGAAAGACCACTATGCACCAACGCCATCGAAGTACGTCCAGCGCTACGACTTCAGGCAACGGCTACAGCAGGAGGGCGAATCGATCAGTGAGTACGTCGCCGCCCTACGTAAGGCCGCAACCCAATGTGAGTACCGAGACCTGGATGAGATGCTCCTAGAGCAACTAATTTGCGGAGTGAGAGATAGCCGGCTCCAGAGAAGGCTGCTTGCGAGGTCAAACCTGACTCTACTCATCGCGCTAGACGAGGCCAGGGCGCAAGAGTCGTCAGTAAAGGCCGCCGAGAGATTAAAGAGCTCCCACCTAACCAAAACAACGCAGAAGACGGCGCCAGTGCATCGAGAGGCCATAAGCACCGCGAGCGAGGGGGAGTCTGAAGAAGAGGTCTACCGCACCGAGCAGTCCCGCACAGCCCGGAGGGAGCCCAGAGACGGATGCGCCAGCTGTGGAGGGTCCCACTCGCAGCAAAACTGTAAGTTCAGGGACGCCATTTGCCGTTCCTGTGAGAAGAGGGGCCACATCGCTAGAGTCTGTAGGTCGAAAACACACCAGAGCTACAGACCACGTGGCCAAACGGCCCAATCCGAGACGGCGCCACACCGAAGGCCCAACAGGGATGGCGGAAACCGGAAGGGTGCGAAATTTGAAGACGCTGGGGCCTACACCATTCGCATCGCACAGACCTGCACCTCGCCCGGAGAAAAGACCTACACCACGGTCGAGATCGAGGGACGGGAGTGCCAGATGGAGATAGACACGGGATCACCAATATCCATCATGTCTTGGGAGAATCTGAAGAAAGTCATTTCCAGCGTACACAAGCGACAGCTCCAGCCACAGCAACGCAGACTGAAGGATTACCAAGGGAACCGCATACCCGTCGAAGGCAGAGGCGAGTTCCAAGTCCAGTACGGGGAGTTTACCGAGAAACTGCCCCTCACCATCGTCAGCGACAACCTTCCCAGCCTCCTGGGCATGGACTGGTTTAGAGCCCTAGGCATGGGATTCACCGGAGTAAGGAACGTTCGAAGCACCCTGAAGGAAGACCTGATGCAGGAGTTCCAGGACGTGTTCGACGAAAGGCTTGGCAAGTATGTGGGGACCCCGATTTCATTTAATCTAGACCCCAATATCGCACCCATCCGTTTAAAGCCCAGGCAGGTACCATTTGCCCTGAAGCCCAAAATAGACTTTGAACTGGACAAATTGATCAAACAAGGGGTGCTCGTTCCAGTCGACCACGCCAAATGGGAGACCCCAATTGTGACACCGGTCAAGCCGGACGGATCAGTGCGCATATGCGCTGATTATAAATGCACAATTAATAAGGCCCTGCAGCAGAGCACCTATCCAGTGCCAGTCGTTCACCACTTATTGCATTCCCTGGGCCCCAGCAAGATATTCGCAAAACTCGATCTTGCGCAGGCGTACCAGCAGCTGCCAGTAGATGGCGCTACCGCAGAGGCACAGACTATCGTAACCCACAGAGGGGCCTTCAAGTGCACCCGTTTGCAATTCGGAGTAAGTGTGGCCCCCGGACTGTTCCAAAGTACCATGGAGCGGCTTCTACAAGGGATCCCCGGGGTGGTGCCCTATTTTGATGACGTGCTCATCACCGCGGACAATGAGCAGCAGCTAAGAGAAAGGCTGAGGGAGGTCCTAAGGAAATTCAGGGACGCGGGACTCAGAGTAAAACAAAACAAATGCATGATCGCAGTCCCCTCAGTCGAATTCCTGGGATACAGGGTAGATGGCACCGGCATACACCCCACAGAGAGCAAGATCAGGGCAATCAGAGAAGCACCCACCCCCAAGGACAAGGCAGAGTTACAGGCCTTCCTGGGACTATTAAATTTTTACGCCATCTTCCTCAAAGACAAGGCAACAGTGGCAGAACCCCTACATAGACTGTTAACCAAGAAAGCCACTTGGAAATGGGGGAAGGCTGAAGACAGGGCATTCGCCGGCATTAAAAAACTACTATCAGCTGAAAGCTTCTTAATTCAATACAACGCAACGCTTCCCCTTGTTCTAGCATGTGACGCGTCCCCGTTCGGGGTGGGAGCCGTCCTGAGCCATAGACTCCCGAATGGCCTGGAAGCGCCCATCACATATTACTCCCGAACTCTATCAAGTGCCGAGCGAAATTACAGCCAGCTCGACAAGGAGGCCCTCGCCGCCGTTTCGGGAGTGAAGAAATTCCACGAGTACTTGTTCGGGAGGGACTTCGAGCTAATCAAAGACCATCGACCACTCCTGGGTCTCCTCGCGGGAGATCGACCAACCCCGGCAGCACTGTCGCCCAGGATGACACACTGGGCCATCTTCCTCGCAGCATACTCCTATCGCCTGGTACATCGACCAGGGGCGAACATGGGCAACGCGGACACACTCAGCCGATGCCCACTACCCGACAGTTTAGAAGACCCCACACCCGGCATCCCCATCCTGCTGATAGACGTTTTGGACTATGGCCCCATCACATCAACTGAGGTTGCGAGAGCCTCAACCAAAGACCACGTGATCCGGACAGTCGCAAGTTGGGTTATGAGGGGGTGGCCGGAAAGGATTGGGAGCGGGGAGTTTAAACCGTTCGCGGGGAAACGGGATGAGTTGACAATGCAAGGGGGTTGTTTACTATGGGGCGATCGGGTTGTTATTCCCTCACGCTTAAGGGAAAAAGTTTTAACGTTGTTGCATGAGGGGCACCCTGGGGTTGTGAGAATGAAGGGGCTAGCCAGGAGCTACGTCTGGTGGCCCAGCATGGATGCAGACATTACAGAGTGGGTGGGGAGATGCCAGCCCTGCCAAGAGTCCAGATCAGACCCGCCAACGGCACCCGTGAGGGAGTGGGAAAGGCCCCAGGGACCCTGGTCCAGAATACATATTGACTTTGCAGGCCCATTCCATGGACAGACCTTCATGGTCGTCATAGACGCATTCTCCAAATGGTTGGAGATCAAGCTAATGAAGGCCACTACCACCGACGCAACCATCAGAGAGCTAAGACAGTTATTCGCCACACATGGGTTACCGGACATCCTAGTGTCAGATAACGGGCCACAGTTCACCACAACACAGTTCGAGGGTTACTTAGCGGGACTTGGGATCAGACATGTCCTTTCTGCCCCGTTTCACCCGGCTAGTAACGGACAGGCTGAGAGATTTGTGAGGTCAGCAAAGGAGGCCCTTTCACGCTTAAGCCCCGGGGACTGGCAGGAAAGGGTAGACAAATTCTTAATAGCCCAGCACTCCACACCCTGTACAGCCACAGGCCGAAGTCCGGCCGAACTACTAATGGGGCGGAAACTCCGGGGAATACTAGACAGACTCAACCCCAACTACTCCCCAGAGGTCTTCAAGGGGGGGGAGAGGAAACTTAGAGAGTTCACCATAGGAACACCGGTACACGCTAGAAATTATGGACAGGGCCCACTCTGGGAGGCCGGAACAATCACAGAAATCACAGGCCCCAAGTCATACAGGGTAGACATGGGGGACGGGAGAGTTTGGCACAGGCATATTGACCAATTAAGAAAAAGAGTAACCACAGACACCGAAGATACATTAGACGACCCCATCCCCGACCACGACTACCAACCAGAAGCACAAACCACTAGCCCGAGTAGAGCGGAGGATTTAGCTGAGGACTCTGGTATCCAGCACCGCCCCGTCGAGGTAGTCCCAACAGCCGGAGAAGTCGCCGCCCACGAGGAGGTCCCGGAGGCCTCATTGGCGGAGCAGGGAGAAACAGAAAGTCCCTCCGACCTGCTCAACGCCGCCCCTCCGACTGAACTGCGCAGGTCAGCTAGGACTCGCACACGCCCTAGTCACCTGAGAGACTATGTATGCAAATAACACCCCAAGTGACTTCTGGGAGGGGAGGAATGTTACATAAATAGGTTTGTTTGACGGGAAGTTCGAATTAACTGACCCTCAGCTGATTGGCTGACCACCACAGCTGCAAGGTATATAAAGGGAGCTGGCTCCCCAGGTCAGTTGCTGGAGTCTCACCCTATAATAAAGAGCTGTTGTCACTTACTACTCTGGCTTGCTGCGTCCTCATTCACCCAACTTAACAGGGGCAGTGCTCATCTCCGTTTCTAAGCGGAAGAGCCAGTGCTGTCCTAAGACGTCTCTGTGGTTATGTGGCCGGCATGACTCAACGCTAAAGGTGCAAGGAACGCTGTTCCCTTCCCACCAAAGGTGGTCCCTATTTTTCTACTTGCATTTTTTTATACCTGCTTTTGAACTGCTAGGTTGGCAGAAGCTGGGACAAGTAACGGGAGCTCACCCCATTACGCGGCACCAGGGCCTTATACAGTTCCCTTAATTATTCAGTCTATATTTTTAAAAAAGGTAAAGGAGTCCCTGCGGGTATTACTCCACTACTCATTGATGACTCTAGGGGGCAGTACTCATCTCCATTTCAAGGATGTTGAGCCAATGCTGTCTGAAGACTTTTTGATGTGGCCAGCATGATGTCATGGAGTGCTGTTACCTCCACACCTATTTATCTACTTGCATTTGCTTGCTTTCAAACCGTTAGGTCAGCAGAGACAGGGGGAAGGACGGAAACTCACCCCATCATGTGGAGCTCTGGTCTCCAACCTGGGCTGCTGCCTTTCAACCAATTAGTCCGGTGTCTTAACCCCTGAGCTGCCACGCCATCCATTCAACCTAGGTTGGGTTGGGCGTATATTAGTGAAAGCTGGATTTGAAGAAGATAGGCATGACTTTAAAACTGCAGGAAGAAATATCAATAGCCCATGACAGAATGATGACATTACCTTGAGAGCCAAAAATAAAAATAAAAATCTTCAAACCCTAGTCCTAACAGTCAAAGAGAATGATGAAAAAAATGGGACTCAATATAATGACAACTAATGACAACAAGTAGAACCACCAGCCGCAGAATCAGCAAGGAAAATATCAAAGATATCAAAGATATCAACCACCAACAGTAAAGGAGTAAGTAGTCAAGAAATAGGCTACCTTGGTACAGCAGCCATGAAAGCTTTGGACAAATTATTCAAATGCTGTGATATATGAAACCGTGACACTCTCTGGAAGCATAAGATCGACTCTGAAGAAGCAATAGAGGAAGAATATTGAGGCTTTTGAACTTTCATGTTGAAAAACTCCAGAGAGTAAAATGAATAGCCAGGAAAACAGCAAATGGTTCTTGAAGAAATCAACCCACAGTTTTCATGCAAGGCATAAATGATTAGGCTGTAATTATAATTAATTAAATTAAAAGTTAAGCAGTTAAAAATAAATTAATGGGTAAACTAGGTCTTTTTCTGCCATCAGCTTTCTATATTTCAATGATATTTTGCTAATTTTATTTTGGATCTAGCTCTCTTGAGAAGTCTATAATGCTCGTGAAGATGAATGGTAAGAAAAGAAGAAGACAACCAAAAGCAAAATGGATGGACTCAGCCACAATGGAGACAAGAGGACCATTGGAAGACCTGAAAGACTAAGATCTTGTAGGCGAATTCCTTGGAGAAAATCTATGTCCTTAGTTGCTAAGAGTTGACATCAAATTGTTGGTGCGTAACCAATCAATCACAATTATGAATTGTTTTAATTTATTTTTTCAGGATCGGAAAAACTAAGGATCGAAAACTAAGAAGGTTTGGGCCAAGAACATTTTGAATAGGAATCCCACAAAAACATAGAATATTAGCAAGCAACCTAGAAAAAGACAGTAGCAGACCACTCTTGTAACGTTGCCAAAAAAATTGTATGGACCTGCCAAAGAAGTCATGGAGAGCGGAGTTCAACTAAAGGGTCTATTTACCTTTAAATTATATGAACTGTCTCTGCTGAAAGGCATCCAAAGCATTTTTAAACGTTGACACGTCTAAACTTCCATTTCACATCCAAAATCAAAGAGCAAATACTGAGACTGAGGGTGTTAGAAATGCATACCTTTCAGAGGAGACAGAGCGATGCAAAGGCCAAAGGGAAAAGGAAGGTGTGTTAAGGCAAATGAAAGAGGAGAGGCTGAGAAAAATAAAAGGAAAAATAGCTGAATCTTAGCTATGCCAACACCATTTATTATATCTCTTCCTCTTGCAAACTACGGTATCTTTCCTTTCACGTTCTTGTGTTTTTAAACATCTCATTGTTCTCCTTCTTAGATTCTCATCAACTCCATCCAACCAGGAGTTTCTTGGCTTCTGACTCTTCTCTCCCTGATGGCTCTTCTATCACATGTTTGTTTTGCAATCAGATCTCTGCTGCATCCTTTGCTACAGTGGAGGGGAAGAAAAATACTCCCAGTTTTTCCATTTCTATCTCGTGGTTTACCAAAGCCATCTTTTCTTCTTTCCTAGCTATTACTGTCAAGCTACTTTTCTTCAAAAAATAGCTTGACAGGAAGAACCCTGGAGGTGCAGTGGTTAGAATGCAGTAGTGCAGGCTGACTCTGCCCACTGCCAGCAGTTCGATCCTGACCGGCTCAAGATTGACTCAGCCTTCCATCCTTCTGGGGTCTGTAAAATGAGGGATAGGGGGCTGTAGGCTGTAGACTCTGTAAACCGCTCAGAAAGGGCTGTAAAACACTGTAAAGTGGTATACAAGTCTAAGGGCTACTGCTATTGCTAAGGATGTCCAAGGAGACAACATGCATCCTTGCCTTCCACCTTTCTAATTCACAAAGGATTCCGTTTCTTCCTGCGCATGCTTTATTTCTGATATGGATTGCTCTTTGTAAAAAAAAACAAAAAAATCCTGCATTTATATGATCAAATTTTATATACCTATGAAAGGCAAAAATGGAAACAAAAGTAAAACAGGAAAACACAAAAAAAGCAATAGAAAACTAAACAACAAAAAAAAAGATGACAAGCTACCTTTATATCAAATGTAAAGAAAATAAATGATGACACTCGTAAAATATAATGAAATCTATGCCAGAGAATTAGAATAAAAACAATACATTATAGAAAAATTGTAAGCAATGCTGTAAGCATAGAATAAGAGGTTGATTTATATTTACCCTTATTCTATAGAATTGTGCTTCTAGGATATAGAAGCACAAAATGATACAGCTATCCTTAGTTCGGTGGGTAATGTGAAATGGCTGAGGAAATACAAACGTACTTTTCAAGTAGACAGCTATTTGAAGTTACAACTGCCAAAACACCTTAGGGAGATATTTACGCGAGCGAGATTCGAACAGCTGGACACAATGGTCAGGTATGGGAGATTCCATTCTATACCCTACAATCAGCGTCTCTGCATTTGTGGAGCGGCAGAGGTAGAAGTCCTGGCTCACATCCTATTTGACTGTTGCTTGTATAAGGGGGTGAGAGACAGGTGCCTTGGTCCATATGCCAAACCAAGGACCCATTGGGATCCCCATATCAAAACAACTTACTTTAGGTGTGGCCAGAACCTGAAAAGAACATTTAACACAGCACAGGACTTAAACAAAATGGTTTGGTTGAGATCTGCATATGTGGGACTGATTGGGGTTGATTGCAAGGGTGACACCGAAATATAATGTTATGTCATTTTACTCTATTTTATATATCTATGTATTAAATTATATTGTATCTAATCCTATAACTATTGTATTTTACCCTACTTTTATTTTAAACTTCTCATATAAGATTTTAATCGAAAGGTCGGCAGTTCAGCGGTTCGAATCCCTAGTGCTGCATAACAGGGTAAGCTCCTGTTACTTGTCCCAGCTTCTGCCAACCTAGCAGTTCGAAAGCACGTAAAAAATGCAAGTAGAAAAATAGGGACCACCTTTGGTGGGAAGGGAACAGCGTTCCGTGCACCTTTGGCGTTGAATCATGCCGGCCACATGACCACGGAGACGTCTTCGGACAGCGCTGGCTCTTTGGCTGTAAAACGGAGAGGAGCACCGCCCCCTAGAGTTGGGAACGACTAGCACATATGTGCGAGGGGAACCTTTACCTTTTTATAGGCTAATCAATAAAGCTAACTAACTAACTAACTCATAGCTGCTATAAAACAAAATCAGATCTTAATCTTTTTTTAAAAAAAAAATTCTACTCCTTTATATTTGTTCTTCTTTCTTTCTTTTTATTCTCAGTATTAGTTCTTGTTAGATTTTATATTTAAATTGCAATAAAATTTTATTTTTAAAAAAGTCAGATTCCAAAATTTTGGGACATAATTCAATATACATACATTTATCATGAAAAGAGTTTCCCGTAAATCTAGTTAAGCACATTAAAATATTATTCCAAAAACATTTCAGTGACTCACAAACCCAGATTATATAAGCGAATGACTGTTCAATCTATCTTTTCATTTAAATCTATTACATCCATTAATAATTTAATGATGCATTATTTAATTTTTTATATTACTTTTAATTACACGTACATTCAGAGGTGCATGTAATTTTTTAAAAAGCCATTTTTTAAAATCACTCATTTTCTCTGCTTTTTTCCATCTCATTTGCTCTGATTACATTCTTCAAGAAATGGTGATATTCCAAATGTAAAAACTAATGCAAGCTAAACCCTGAGAAAGACAAGAGAATAAACAAAAGGATAAAAAGGCAGGAAAAAAATAAAAAGAATGAAAGAAAAAAAATGAGTATATTGTGAGAAAAGTCCCTACCCATTGTGGAATATAGCAAATCTTGGAAAGAAGTCCTGGTAGCATCATCATAATCTCCCTTCTCACACTGCAGTCTGGATTAAAACGAGGCATTGGCATTATTAAATTTAAAAAGGATAACAGCTCCACCACATAAAGTATAAAATAGCCAGCTCTTGCGTATCAATTCTGCATTTGTTTTTATTTCTTCTTTTCATTTGAACCATCATATAGTCTGTTTCCTCCATCATATTCCAGGCCTTCCCAGTTTGATTCGATGAAACAACTTTCTTAGGTCAGTTTGCTTCTTGCCTATCGAGGTGTGAAAGTGGGGTCATTTTTGTTGAGATGCTTGGTGTCCCTCCACTTCCTTCTTCTACTCCAGCCTACAGATTTATCAGAAGGCATTTGGAGGAACACAAAGCATTTCAGAAGAAGGGAGATGCTTCCTTAGCAAAGAAGATTTGAAGATATGGGGAGGGGGGGATCAAGATGACAGTGAGGTCGAAGCTCCACCCATTTTTAAGGGTGATGAATGGATACACCTTTGATTGTACCCCTGTGGTTGTCATATTGTCATTTTTGACCACCCCCTGCAGATACCCCTGCCTCATTTTCCTCAAAGCCAAGTTGAAATGAAGTACCACTTCAAAGCTTGGGCAGCCCTGTAATTTTCTAGCTGTGCCTCCTTTTCCATTTCTGGTGATCTTGAAGGAGCAGAAAACTGCCTCTACCTTTGTGGTGACTCTGTGTCCCATTAATATCATATAACGATGACTGACGCAGATGTCTGAGCAAGATTTTCTCCCTAAACTCATGAGAAGGATATGACTGAAACACAATATTCTGCTAAAATAATAATTCTCTCATAATCCTGGTCTCATTAACTTGTCAAGTCTAGTGACGGTCCTTAACGGCATTTTATAGGGTAGTAAGTGACTTTTCCAAGCTATTTGGAAAACCCACATGAAGAAAATCCTGTAAGTGCAGTCAGAGGTGGGCAGGTACTGTTCTCCCCACATCTTAAATAAAAACGGTGGTGCATTTTACATTGTTTATTTTTCGGGCAATCTGCCACCAGTTTTTCAGATGGGGCAGCTAACATTTAATGTATTTCTCCTTTGCCGACCATATTGCTGGCAGTTTCCAACGCAGTGCTTGAAATTTATGATGGCTGGGCCAGAGACTCTTGTTGAATGAGAAACGGGGGATAAAGAAATGATTGATACAAATTCCTCCAAGTAGTGGCAGTGTCACTACCCTTACACACTAAGAGTAAATGCTGTAAGTTGTGAAGTCATATCTTATTGGGATGTCAAAAATCTTCATTCTCACATACTACTAAATGAGAAGGTATCCGTGTTTGATTTACCCTTGGGATAAAACATTTAATTCCCTGAGAATTATTGCTTCCTCCAATTGTCTTGCCGCCCAGCATTTGCTGAGTCATCTGGAAGTGAATTCATCCTCTGTTAGTATCTATCACTGGGCAATAAATCTCAACAAACCAAGTAAGTCACAAAGTGCAAGATGTTTTCCTTGGCTTTGCCTTATCCCTGCTTCAGGTCAATAGAAGATCGACCAAATTTTGTATATTTGGAAATGGGAAGAGTTCCTCTCAGGCTAAGAGCTGGAGAAATTCTGAAGGAAACAAAGAAGTTAAACATGTGTTCCCATCCTATTCAATAGGAATTAAGTAATCCTTAAAAACTCAGTTGAATTGATTATAAAGAGAATGTTAAGTTAGATTCCACCATGGGCTGGGCTGGTATATTGTAGAGCAGAGTTGTCAAACTCAGTTTCATTGAGGGCCACATCAGGGTTGTGTTTGATCTTGGGGGTCTGGGTGAGAGTGGCCAGGGTGGGCATGGTCAGCTCAACGTCATTCCTGTGGGGGGCACCTGTGGTGGCCCGAGCGCCCTGCCAGTGAAAATAGAGGTCAGGAGGGCTGCGTGTGGCCCTCCCGAGCTCCGTTTTTGCTGCCAGAGGGTTGCAGGAGAGCTTCGCAGCTGAAAACGGAGCTCCATTTTCACTGGCAGAGGCACTGTGGGTCGGTCCTTCATTGTTTCCAAGGCAGCCCCGTGGGCCAGATCTAAGCACCCCATGGGCCAATGTGGGCTGCTGGCCTTGAGTTTGAGACCCCTGTGTAGAGCATTGAAATCCAATTGGGAAAGTTAAAGCAGGGATGGTTTTGATCCAGTTTCATGGATTAATTTGCTCCTCACAATCACAGGTAGTGGTGAGGAATACACGGTGACACAGGGAAGCCATGGCCCAGTCAAAAACAAGGAAATAGCTCCACCCTACTTACTGCATCCTTTATTAACGTCTCAGGCGTTGACAGAGATAACACTGTAGAGTGGCTAAAAATGAAGGATTATAGAATTAATATACAGCCACCAAGTTGTCCCCATGCTTCTCTGGGAGTGAGAACACTTGACCACATACATGTACATAAATATGCACCATAGGATTGCTATCAAAGCTTCTTCTTCTTTTTTTTTTTTTTTTTTTTTTTTTTGCTATACCCTGCAGACACCTATG
Source organism: Arizona elegans (assembly GCA_022577455.1). Taxonomy (NCBI): domain Eukaryota; kingdom Metazoa; phylum Chordata; class Lepidosauria; order Squamata; family Colubridae; genus Arizona; species Arizona elegans. The sequence continues at coordinate 9,040,867 of JAKOOJ010000028.1, forward strand.
ATCTCTTATAAGGAACATTTTGGCTGGAAAAAAAGTGGATCCAAGTAAGGTGAGAAGGACGTGTCCACAGGCATCCTGGCCTCAACCCAGCAAGTTGTGAATCAGGTTGCTTTAGAGGAGCCCCCTTAGCAGGAGGTTACCCAGGAACTGGGAACGGGATTGCAAGAAGCAGCTCAGGAAACATTGTGGTTTCTTCGAAGAGCTGCATAAGTTGTCTGCTGGCCTGTCTCTGACCTAGAGTTGAAGAATATGGAGTTCCTCCAAGTCCACCAGAGTTTCATCGTGTGTTTGTCAAAACTAAGAATGGCGCTAAATCAAAATAAACCAGGAGAACAGTAGTGCTAATTCTCAATAAATTACCAAGTTTCAGTCAAATTGCGGGTATTCAGCAGTTATAAACCTTTGCTATTGATGATCTATTATCTCAAGATATCAGATTGCTGACATTTACTTCTCATGTCTTGGTTCCCATTTTCCCCGTGTTCTTTTCATGTTACCCCTGGCTTTTTGATCTCAGAGAGTTTTCTGACTGCCCTGTGTCCTTCCTGCTACCTGACTGGAAGGCTGCAACAGTGACCTTCAACCTTGGCTGGTCTCCATCTTCTTGTGTCTGGAAGACTCCGTAGTTCTGTATGCTATATTGCCTGGTATGAATGTTGGTGAACTCTTAAAATTTAGTGTGAATTTAACTAGAACTTTATTTTTGCTCCCTTCTGAGTTCTGGTGCCTAGGTCTTCTCCTAGACTGGTGTTTACTATATTTGGACAGTTAATTTAAGTATTAAAACAGAACCAATTTCTTCCTTGTTCAGGAGAAACAATCTTCATAGATGTGGTGGGTTTTTCTCATTCTTGCTTTCACCCAACTCATCCTTATGGCTTAAAATCAAAAACATGCACAACTTTGGATTCAAACTCCTGTCCTCTGTAACCTTCAAGCATTTTCTTATCTTCTTCCAAGTGAAAGACACGTGTCTTTGTTTCAAAAACCTTATTAAGCGGTCGCACATTTGTATCCTGGTTATGTTTCTCTCATGGCTTCCATTTAAACAGTAAAACATGCAGAGATTTTAAGCAGGAAGCTGGTTCTTTGTCCTCTTTGTATCAACAGCTGATTGCTAGGGGAAGAAATGACTTGGGTTGGAAGAACACGGTGGACATTTACAGACCTGGCTGAGGAACTAAGGCCTTCAGCGGCCATGTTTGAAGATGTCATTGTAGATTCAGAGAGCTCCCAGAATCAGAAATCATTCTCAAGCCTTATTTCACAAATAAGTTGGTCCTGTATACGTTCAAACGTTGAGTGAAAACGGTGCTATAGCCACAGTAGCAGGTTGAGGGGGCCTCAGGCCAATTGAAGTCCCCATATTTCTTTCTCATCTACTGTTCTGCTCATTTCTCTTTCGCACCTTCATTCCTCACCTATTCTCTCTTTTTTTTTTTTTTAGCTTCATTCTAACTTCCACAAGTCTAGATTGATATAAATGAATTTTTATCACAACCCAAAACCTGATATCTATAGGAAATCTGATAGGACATATCAGATTGGCATAAAATTATTCTATTGGGGAGAGAGAAGAGGGACAGGGCAACACTTCTGTTAATTAATGTTAATGTTGGGCATATCATTGGATTCAGGAACTCTCCGAGGCTGCAGGATTTGAGATGTGACACCCCCCACACACACCTCAGCCCTTTATTTCTACCATATTCCTGCCTCAAAAATTAAAAGGCTCCAACTGGTCCAGAATGCGGCCGCGCGGGTGGTGATGGGAGCAATGTGGCGCTCTCATGTAACCCCCCACCTGCGCGAGCTGCACTGGCTCCCGGTGGTCTTCCGGGTGCGCTTCAAGGTTTTGGTTACTATCTTTAGAGCGCTCCATGGCTCAGGACCAGGGTACTTACGAGACCGCCTCCTGCCACCAGTAGCCTCTCACCGACCAGTTCACTCCCATAGAGGGACTCCTCAGGGTGCCGTCGGCCAAACAATGTCGACTGACGGCCCCCAGGGGGAGAGCCTTTTCTGTGGGGGCACCTACCATCTGGAACGGGCTTCCCCCGGAGTTACGAAACATCCAAGACTTACGCATCTTCCGCCGTGCCCTGAAAACATTTCTATTCCAACAAGCTGGTCTGGCCTAACTCTCCCTTTTTAATTGGCTTTTAAATTGGCTTTTAAATCGGGTTTTAGACCTCTTTTAGATAAATTTGGATGTTTTAATCTTTGAGCCAAATTACTTAATCTGTTTTTTAATAGTTTTTAACTTCTATATGTATTTGTATTTATTATGGCTGTTCCTGCCCTGAGTCCTTCGGGAGTAGGGCGGTATACAAATATGAAAAATAAATAAATAAATAAAAAATGAAAAGAAGAACCTTGACAAAATCATTTCCTTACTGGAAATCGGAATACTGCCCCTTTTTTCTCTTCTCCCCAGCTTGCTAGAAGAGACATACTAATTTTAATTGTGCACCCAACTGCTGTGTTTCTTTCAGAAATGGTCCTACAGCTTTGACACCCAATTTGTTTAAGACAGACTCAAACCTTTCTAAAGACGCCTGCTTCGATCTAAGCCTAGTCTTCGGAGGATACCGTTCTTAATGTCTAGTTTAGTTACAGAAGGCTGTACAAATCAGTACTTACTATCAGTGAGTAGAATTAGTGAGCATGTTTTGACTTTTTTCTTTCTTTTGTTAATCCTCAATGGATGGGTGACATCATGATAATTAGCATAGCGAGACGGTGCCTATGCTAACACTGCTGTCAAGGAAAGCTTGTATGGTGTCTTTCAAATGGTAGGAGATCATAGCCTCAAGACAAGTTTCTTTCTGACAGCCTTGCTGGATTTGCCATCAGTTATGACTTTGATCACTCCGCTGTCATTTGTTATCAGATAGAGCAATTCATTCTTGTGCCTTTCATGTACCTAATGGTTAACCACTATAAAACATAGTTCTGAGTACATCTGCTCTCCAGATACATTGAACGGCAAGGCCGGTGCCACAATTTGGAGATTGCCTGGCTCAGATTGGCCATGTTTAATGTATTATTGCCTTTGATGTTCGGATAATGTAACCTTTTATTCAATAAACTCAACTTTAGTTCTGGGCTAAAATATTAGCTTGGCAATAGTTTATAGCAAAATGAAAGAAGATACAGAACATAGAAAACCAAACCACTCAGTAAGTGTTTCTGTTTACTACTGTTAGGGAATCTTGCAGCTTTGGAAATCTTGCCCTCCTTTTATATTTTTTACTTTTTTTATGCTATTCTGGTAATATTCGGGATGCTGATAATGAGAGTTGAAATCGTATGTTAAATTTAAAAAAAAAAATAACGTGTTGTGGCAATATAAATATAGGTTAAATAAAGGGAATGAGCCAAGCAATCAGGAAAGGTTTAGTAACTGCATATCAAATTATGTCTTTTGAAAAAAGTCATCAAAAAGTGATATGGGAATTCATTCATGAAGATTTATGCATGGGACGATACGTGCTAATTCCTGCTGCCTTTTAAAGACAGCTTGGGTTTTCAGATGCCATGTCCAGAAGCTTTTAAAATGTTGGCAAAATAGTGACAAATTAAAACCTAAATCTCACACTTTTGCATAGCAAGGACTAGCAAACACGAAGGCAAAATCCCATCTAATCACATTCCTGGACATAGGTTTGCCTCTTGAAAATATTTAAGAACTCCTGCAAATTTGATGTTGATTTTTGCTAGGCATTGAAAGACCTTTCAACTTCTCCTGCAGTTTGTTTAATCAGCCCATGTTGACATTTGGTGAAAAGTCCATCATACCTTGGCGTTTTTCAGCCCATCTGAGGTTTGCTTGCCTTTGATCTGATTCCTCCAGGTCTCCTTCCCCCACATTCTTCCTTAAGCTACGCTGTATTTCCTGAAGAGGATAAAATGAAAACCTGATGGTATGAAGACTGACGTAGCAAGAGCTCAACTGACAAGAAAATAAAGCTTCATCACTCTTCTGCTCTCTCAGAGCTACCTTCTCTCTGACAGGCTGACCTTGTCCTGCTAATTGTAACTGGCGGGCCAAGTGAATTGGGGAGGGGGAGGCAAACCACTCAGAACTGAGGAAGGGAGGGAAGGAGAAGGAAAGAGACTCCACTGGTGTCGAAGGGAAGTGAGCTGTAGGTACCACAAGATTCCGTCTTCGGCCCAGAGCTCTTCAATATCTTCATAAGTGACTTGGATGAGGGAATAGAAGGGGAACTCATCAAATTTGCAGATGACACTAAGCTGGCAGGAATAGCCAACACCCCAGAAGACAAGTTAGGATCCAAAAAGATCTTGAGCAATGGGCCCTATCCCAACATGAAATTTAACGTGGAGAAAAGCAAAGTTTTACCCCTGGGCAGGAAAAACCAAAGGTACAAGTACAGATTAGGCGAAACCTGGCTCAAAAATTTTAACTGCGAAAGGGACCTTGGAGTTTTAGTGGATGATCCCTTGAACAGGAGCCAGCCGTGTGTGGCAGCAGGCAAAAATGCTAACACAATCCTTGGTTGTATAAACAGAGGCACAGAATCAAAATCACATGAAGTCTTAGTACTGATTTATAAAACCTTAGTAAGGCCACACCTGGAATCCTGCATCCAGTTTTGGTCATCACATTACAAAAAAATTATTGAGACTTTGGAAAAAGCAAAGAAGAGCAACTAAGATGATTAAAGGCCTGGAGACAGAAGCATATGAAGAACGGTTGCAAGATTTGGGTTTGGGTAGTCAAGAGAAAAGAAGGACTATGGGGGACATGATAGCAGCAATCCAGTATTTGAGGGGCTTGACTAGAAGACCCCCAAGGTCCCTTCCAGCTGTATTCTGATTGATTGATTGATTGACGCTGACATGGAAATGTAAAAAAAAAAAACACTGGGCACCCAGCCTTGCCAATGGGCATTTCTCTTTGAGACACTTTTGGCGACTACATGGCATGGTTCAGAAGTGGTTTTCCAGCCGGCTGACTGGCCCAAGATCAACTGGCTTCATGCCAAAGGCAGAACTAGAACTCAAGGTCTCCTGCTTTCTGGGCTGGGGCCTTGAACCATTAGGCCAAACTGGCTTGCCAGGGGTTTTTCTGCCATCTACCTTGTGGCTGGTTTTCTTTTGTTTTATGTTTGTTTTATTTGATTTGTATACCGCCCTACTCCCGAAGGACTCAGGGCGGTGAACAGCCGCAAGATAAAAACACATAAATACAAAATTTAAAAACAGAATAAAACCAAATTAAATAATTTGGCTGAAGACAGATTTAAAACACCCCAATGAATTAAAACCAATTTAAAATTTGTATTTTAAAAGGGAAAAAAGGGAAAAAATAGGATGGTTGCCATCCTATTCCCCATTTTTAAGAGTTAATGGAAACCAGTAGGTTTTTTTTTTAAACTGGCCTATTAAAAATTAACCTTTTTGATCCTCCTCTTCCAACATATGAAACAGCAAGATTACCCATGAGCTGAGGTTCATAAATGTTTCTGGCAATTAGTAGGCTCCTAAAATTGGAGCTCCAGTAAAAAAATGATAATAATAATAACTACTTAGTTTCTACTTATAATCTTTTAATCTCTCATTGTTAAACATTACAATCATAATGATAATGTGTTCCATAAATTTTTTTAAAAAGAGACCTCTGCATGAAAATACAGTAAATTTGCATTTTGCTCATTACTCATAATCTTGAAGCATTTAACATCTCTGTTCCTCTTGCATTCCAGATTCCACTGATTAAAACTCTGACCTAACTTTCGTCCATTACTTTCCTTGCAGGGTAAGTCAAATTCTTTTAACATGAAGTTCTGCTCCATCAATCTCCCTGAATCACCTTCTCTACCAACCCATAATTACTTCCAACTGATTCCCTCAACTTCCAGCTGCTTGTCAATCAAAAGGCTTAATTCTTGCTTGCTTGCAGTGGTATAAAATCATTGAATAATGTGTATTCAAATTCTCCACACTGTCAATTATTGAAGGAAATGAAGGCGTAATTGAATAGAAGGAGATTTTTCCCCCCTCTTCCTCTCTCAAAAGCAACTCTTGGCAAAAGCAATGCTTGAATCTTGAGGATTGAGACCTAAGTTCTCAACTAAGTTCGACGTTAGACCTCTAGAAATAGGCAGCAAATGCCATCCGGAGCCAAATTCTTTTAAGCTTTAGTAAGAAGGCGTTAGTAAGAAGTGGCTAAGATGCTGAGCTTGTCAATCAAAAGGTCGGCAGTTCAGCGGTTCGAATCCCTAGTGCCGCATAACGGTGTGAGCTCCCGTTACTTGTCCCAGCTTCTGCCAACCTAGCAGTTCGAAAGCAGGTAAAAAAAGTGCAGGTAGAAAAATAGGGATCCCCTTTGGTGGAAAAGTAAGAGCATTCCATGCACCTTTGGCATTGAGTGACTTAAATGTCTGTCCTTGGAAGGAACAGCAGCACAACCAATGTGCTGTGACCAATTTCTCCCACTAAGCCCCTCTGGTGGGATCCTGGTAAGGGACCATCCACGTCTAACGCTAGCCAGGACTTTCAACTGTATTTCTGAGGCATTCCAGTGGGCTGGAATAAACACAACCCTCCACAGGTATCTAAAGGCGCTTTACCATTTCTGATCGTCCTTTCTATTATGTCTGCTCTCCCTGTGCTGTCAATGGTTATCCGAAGGATTGTATCCATCACTGTCTTTGAGCTAGTGGGAAACATGTCTCTGGCAAGGCAGGGCACAGTAGGTTTTAAAGGTCCAAAGCGAGGCTCTCAGCAGTGGTTGGCCATGGCTTCGTTCCTAGGCTGAGAGACAGTGACCAGCCCAAGGCCATCCAGCTGCAGCTCAAAGCAGGACTAGAACTCACAGCCTCCCGTCTTCCAGCCAGGTGCCTTAACCATTCCACCAAACTGGCTCTTCGTGTCCCTGCTCCTAGAACTGAGCTTTCAGATCGGGGTTCAAAAACAATGAAGAGGGTCCATTAGCAAGCAGCAACTTCCGTACCTCTTCATTATTATCTGTTGGTCACTCAGAATTTGCAGTCCAAATATAATGGCCCTGGTTTTAATCCAAAACTGTGAGCCCCTAAACATTCATTTCATTCTTCAAGGGGCTGTCCTGATGCTATTTTAATACATACATACATAACATCATTTTGCATTTGAAGCTTTTATTCAAATTGTAACGTTGACGGTGTTTTATTGTAAGCCATCAGGGAGCTTCAGTTCGTGCGCAGTTTAAATATGTTTTAATAGATAAATAAAAGGCAAAACAGGAATCTTTCAGTCTCCACTTATCACCCTGTTGCAAACTGAAAGTTCTACTTTTAGCATCAATGGCACATGATTTTGTAACCGGCTCCTTGACGTCCAGAGACTGTTAAGCGTGGAGCCGATCTTCCCGGCACTCAGCAGTGGGTGAGAGGAAAGCAGGCCAGCCTGTCCTTCTAAGCTATTCTGATCATTTAGGTAAACTGTCATTTCTTTTAACTGATATTTATTTCAATAAACACAAAACACATTACAAAAACTCATTTGTACCTGATGTAATATGTGCACCGTGTTCACGGCATGAGCAGAAATCAGAGAGACTTTGGGGAGGGGGCTAATTATTGGGAATGCTTTTCTTGCTCTGAAACTAAATAATCAGAATGTAAAATTAGAAGCAGCTGTGCTTATAACATACGACTCTGTATAACCTAAGACTGTTTCTCGTCTCTATTGTTAATCAAGTCAAATCTGCTTTCTATTTTTGATGTAATTTGTCTGATGTAATTCCGATTGAAGGATTTTAGGAGGAAGCAAAATTAGGAAATCTCTAAGGATTTATTAAGTACTTGAGAGTATCAAGTTTTGCATCATATTGTGTCAATCTATCTAATAGAGCTATTAAATTCTTGAGACAGACAGAAAATCATCTAAATTCAGGTTTTAGCTTAATGTGCACTATTTGTATTTTAATACTAAAAAAACACATTTTTCTATGGAAAAGTTATCTACTAGTTGAAAGGCTACCCAATATGAAAAGAAGAAAATAATGTAATTAATAACCCTCTCTAGTCAAAAGCTCTGGTCCCTACAGCTTTTTAAAACATACATCTTTCAACCCAGAATATTTGGTGGTAGGAGGGATGGAAAAAAAAACTTAACATAAAGTCATCAAACTTAAGGCATGGAAAACTCTTCCATAAATTACGCCAAATTCTTAATCCTGCTCCTGAAACTACTCTTAAGTGATTTTTCTCAAGTGTGTTAATGAGCACAGAAATTAGGAATCTCTTTCACTATTTATTCCCTCCCAAAAAAAGATTAATCCCACTACTCTGAGTCCTGGATTATATCCTCCCACATATCTTATTTTACTTAGTGCTAGTGACCATTGTCTTCCAGAGATAGAAGAAGGGCTCTCTCTTCTCCTTCTCCTTCTCCTTCTCCTTCTCCTTCTCCTTTTCCTCCTTCTCCTTCTCCTCCTCCTTTTCCTCCTCCTCCTCCTCCTCCTCCTCCTCCTCTTCCTCCTTCTCCTTTTCCTTCTCTTTGAGCAGTTTGGGTGTTGAGGGAGATACAAAGTTGTGGCTCTTGCTCTTCTGAGAGTCTCAACCATTGTTAACTGATGGGATGGTCTTAAGGACTGCTATGCTTGCAAATACCACTGAAATTGCATCAGAGAAGGGACATAATGAAGAGAAATAGAGGAGTTGGGGCGGGAATCACCTTTACTACCACCAATAGCTTCCCACCGGCCAGTACGCTCCCATAGAGAGGGGCTCCTCCAGGTGCCGTCGGCCAAACAATGTCGACTGGCGGCCCCTAGGGGGAGAGCCTTCTCTGTGGGGGCACCTACGATCTGGAACGAGCTCCCCCCGGAGATACGGAGGATCCCAGATCTGCGCACCTTCCGCCGTGCGCTTAAAACGTTTTTATTCCATCAAGCTGGCCTGGCCTAAATCTTCTCCTTTTTAAAATTTTTAAATTTTAAATTTAAATTTTAAACATGAATTTGATATTATGGGATATTTTTAAAATTTAGCCAAACTGTTTAATCTGTTTTAACCTATTTTAAATTTTGTATTTTCTGTGTTTTTATCTTTTGGCTGTTCACCGCCCTGAGTCCTTCGGGAGAAGGGCGGTATAGAAATCTAATAAAACTAAAACTAAACTAAAACTATTGAGTTGAAAACCAGACCTTGATATAATTTAATGCAACCCCCAGAAGCTATTTAGCTTCTATTTCTGAATCATATCTTATTCAGAATATTCCATATTGGAATAGAGCCTAGAGTTCGGTGGATTTTAATGAAAAGGGTCTATGAAGCATAAAATGCTTAATAAAATGGTATGATAGACTGAGGCAATATCTTTATTCAACTTTACACATTTCCCAGAATCAGCCAATATAACTGAATTTGCTGAATTTGGGATGGAAACACTTCAGCCTTCTGGTACTAAGGATAGCATTATGCATAAATACTGCAGATCCCTGCATAGTACAAGCCAGAGCAATGCGGAGGGGAAACACGGGAGCATTCTCTGCGAACGTACTAAACAGCTTTCCCGTGCTTCAAACGTACAGAAGTGGGATAGAGAATTCTACATTCATTTACTAAAAATTGGCAGATTCGGCTCTTAGAAACATAGTTGTTCCATTTCTCACAACTTTTTGACATCTGCAAGTGGTCTCTTTTAAGGAGTCAAGAGAAATTCCAAACTGGTAAACAATTCTTGAAAGACAGCTGGTTATAAAAAAAATTCAGAGGAGGAGGAGGAGGAAAAAGGAGAAGTACAGTTTTATAAAGAATTGGAACATACAGCATGAGCTACTTTTACAGTTGCCAAGCAAAATACAAGAAATGTCCAGTTATTTCTAACAATTGTTCTTCCCATCTTTTTTTCATTATCATGCCTGATATGTTTCAACACTTTTTCTTGTGAAAATGGAATGGTTGTCTCAGATTAATGACTCTAGTTGCCCCTTAATTGTACCTAAATTGTGAAGGAAACTGAAAGTATCCTAGATACATTTTTCTAGATAAGTGGTTAATATCATTATAAAGAGTTAAGCACCCTCAAGATGTCTATTGATTAGCATTTCAAAAACTTTCATAGGGTCAATAAAGCAGTTAATAAAGTACATACCAAAAAAAACACCAAAATTTGCCCTAAAACATAACTTGTACATCTCTAAACCCTGGGAAAGATTTAACACTACTTACTGTTGGCTTCTACAAGTAGAGTTTGAAGGCGATTGTAAATATTTTAAGCAAAGATGAATTGGTCAGTAGTATATTATAAGGGATGAATGTGCCCGCAAGTAAAGTGGATTATGGCTTTTATAGAACTGTGGTGGAAGAGAAATAAATACTTCCACTTGCCTGATACAGAATATTACAGTGACAGTTTAAAGAATTTATGGTCAAACACCCAAATGAAATCTCTGAAAACAACCCTGGATGAGATTTCTCTGCAACATCTAAAAGCGAGAAGAGCCCAAATAATATTGCAGAGGTTTCGGATCTTCCTCATTTACAAAGTTATAAAACTACAATTTATCCATAAATCTGAGTAGCTGCAAATAAGTGTAGCACTCAGATTTAACCTGAGAATATTTACTAATTTTGACAGAGTTTTGTTAATGAAAATTAACAAACAAAAATAAAAAAATTGTAAAGGGTCATGGTCAAAACCTGTTATAATACTGGTAGAAATGAACTAAACTTTTTTTAAAAATGGAAAAGTAAAAAATCCAGGTCCATTCAACAACTAATTGATTCCTTTATTGTATTATTACGTATTGAGTATAGAACATGGCTTCTCAGATTCAGCCATTTTAAGATGTGTAGACTTCAACTCCCAGAATTCCCCAGCCAGCAAAGTTAAGAAATGCCCCTGTAGAGAAACTTCTCATTTCTACTCTATAAAGACATTTCAAAATACTGACAAATAACATATCTCTTAAATCCAGCCCTTAATATCTGGAGCACCGTTTTCTTTTCAATTACACAAAATGATTCTCTTAACTGATCCCAAGATTAGGTAGAATTCTTCATTAAAAGAGGGAAATTCTCAGGGGTGAAATACAGCAGGTTCTGGAGAACCGGGAGTGGAAATTTTGAGTAGTTTGGAGAACCAGCAAATATTACCTCTGGCTGGCCACAGAATGGGGTGGGAATGGAGATTTTGCAATATCCTTCCCCCAGGAGTGGGGAAGGAATGAGGATTTTGCAGTATCCTTCCCCTAGGAGTGGGGAGGGAATAGAGATTTTACAATATCCTTCCCCTGCCACGCCCACCAAGCCACACCATGCCCACCAAACCACATCCACAGAACCGGTAGTAAAAAAAATTGGATTTTTCCACTGCTTTAAAGGTATAAACTGGATACTGTAGTGCAGATTTTTTTTCTTCTAATATAAAGAGATGATGAAGCCCCAACAGCTGAGTGAATGTGTCCAGGTGACAATGGGGAAGTTGAAAATATCTCACATGTCTTATTGCGCGGCAAGTTCTATAGAGGTCCCCTCTGATCAACGTATGTTTTCCTTCTATTAGGGAGATTACCAGGGAGATCAGATAACCTCTAGGTGAAGCTTCTCCTTCAGGATTCAAATCCAGCCACCACTCCTGCAGTCGCACAGTTGGAAAGACACAATAGTAATATGAATAAGGAACTTTAGTTCTTTGGGTGTTTTTCCCTTGCTATCAAGGCAGTAGCACAATTTTAACCTAAAGAACTAAAGTTCCTTATTCAGATTACTACTTTGTTTCTTTCCAGTAATTTTTAGAAAATATATTTATTTTAATGTTTAACTGGTCTGTGACTGTAATAAAGGTTGATTCTGATTCCCTCAACTTAACAACCATTCATTGAGTGACTGTTCAAAGTTAGAACATCAGCGAACAAAAGTGATTTATGACCATTTTTCACACGTATGAGCAGCATCCCCATGGACACGTGATCAAAATTTGTACGCTTGGCAGCTGGCTCATATTCACGATGTCCCAGTGTCATGGGATGGCTTTCGGACAGGCAAAGTCAATGGGGAAGCCAGATTCACAACCGTGTTACTAACTTAACAACTGCGGTGATTCACTTAACAATGGTGGCAAGAAAAGTTATAAAATGGGGCAAAACTCACTTAACAAATGTCTTAGTTAGCAACAGTAGTAAGTTGAGGACTTCCTGTATTACCAACATGGCTGGGAAGCATCTGTGGCTGGAGCAGTCAAGGGAGGACTTTATCATTCCATTCACGGCTGCAGCTAATGAAGACGGTGTGTTTTGTGTCCTCCGAGTGACTGGCTGCACATAGAATTGACTCCTGTTGATCTCTCCATTCTCTTGGCGATCGGAAAGAGTCAAACTGATCTTGGTTTGCTTTAAAGAAAATACTTGGTGGTGGTTCAGGCTCCCTGAGGATGGAGGAGCCTGCAAGAAATAACCATAGCCCTTTCTCAGCTCCCTTCAAAGGTGAACCTACTTAAAAACATTGAGAGCAGAGAGTCCAGCCTATAATCAAAAACGGGGCCAAGGAGACGGCTACAATACTTTTAGTCAAAAGCCTGTAACAGTATTTCTTTTTTTAAAAAAAAAAGTTCCTCTTTTCAGCTTCACTGCCTCCTTTTCTACTTTTAAACAAAACCAGAGAAAGTGGGGTGGGGGAGAAAAAAACCCCACAACCTAAAAAAGAACCATTAACCACTTACAGGAGTTAAGAGCTTAATTCTAAAAAACCCACCCAAGAAAGAATCTTTCCTGTTCTTTCATTCTGGCATATCAGTTGGATGTAATTTCCCCCCTACCCCACTTTGAAACCAACGAAGCATGGCAGGAATGTTAAACTTGCAAACACTGTGGAGGATTCCCTCCCCCACCCCCCAAAAAAATCAAATAAGTTTGTTCAAATGCCGAAGAGTAATTTTCCCCGTGTGGTGAAATCCTGAGGGGCACAAAGGCCTACCCACCCTTCCCTCATCAGCACTACAAGATTCCACCTGTATAACTTTATAATGCAGACTGCAATGCAATTAAACTTCTCATCGTTCCTATCACCCATCTCCTCCCACTTATGACTGTACGACTGTAACCTTGTTGCTGGTATCCTTAAGATTAATATTGACTGTTTTCCTATGACTATCATTAAGTGTTGTACCTTATGATTCTTGACGAACGTATCTTTTCTTTTATGTACACTGAGAGCACATGCACCAAGACAAATTCCTTCTGTGTCCAATCACACTTGGCCAATAAAGAGTTCTATAACTGTATAATGGGTTGAAAAATAAGGTCTTTTGTACTATTGTCCCAAAAATAAATGAGGGAAAAAAATCCCATCACTTCTCTTTCCTTTTTGGACTGGCTGTCTACATGGCTGAAGAGCTGGCCAAGGCTCTGGTCTAAGGAGCAACTGGGCCTTTCTGCTCTCACTAGAAACCTATCCACACAGAACACGGACTAACAGAGTTGGAAGGGAGCTTGGAGGTCTCTTAGTCCAGCCCTCTGCTCAAGCAGGAGATGCTAGGCCATCTCAGACAAATGGCTGTCCCGTCTCTTTTTGAAAACTCCAGTGATGGAGCACTTTCCTCATATCCCACAAATTAGGGCTGCCTTATTTGAGATACAGAAATCCAGACAATCCCTCAACGGCCAGCAAAAAGATGAAGAAACTGTTTAAGTCCATGGTGCCAATGTAGCTACGGTAGCCAAGCCACCAATTGTTTCTATCTTATTCTTCCTTTTTGCCTTCAGCATTGTCTACATTTTCCCTGTACCATTCTTCTTTCCCTCTCATCTTTATATACTGAAGATAAAGTGCTTTCTGCAGTGCTTTGCATAGCGTGTGCCCTGCCTCCCTCTTTCTGTGCCTCAAGTCCTTTCTTCTAGAGAATTCAGGTAGAAACACATGGACTTGTGTCCAAAACCTGGGAAACTCAAGGAAGTTTCAGACAAGAAGCCTTGTTTCACTGTTTCAGACAAGAAGCAATGGATGGAAACTAATCAAAGAGAGAACCAACCAAGAACTAAGGAGGAATTTCCTAACAGTGGGAACAATTGGCCACTGAAATGGCTTGCCTCCAAAAGTTGTGAATGCTCCATCACTGGAAGTTTTCAAAAGGAGAACAGACAAACATTTGTCTGAAATGGTATAAGCTCTCCTGCTCAAGCGGCGGGCTGGACCAGAAGACCTTCCAGATCTGTTATTCTATGTTCTATGTCCTATGTAGGTCATAATTCTCAGTAGATTAATTAAAGATGTAAAAACTTGTCCAGTTGCTATTTATATTTTGCATGTTAACTAAATTTCTACATTTGTAATGTAGCTTGCAATTTACAAAATGGAGGTATGGCCATACAAATGCAAAAACGCCATTATCCTAGTAAACGTGATTGCCAAAAAAAAAAAGTTGTTCACACAAATACACTAGAGAGCTGCTGTAAAACTCTGGGTGAGTAAAAATGCAAAATCACTAGAGGGCTGCTTTTAATATGGTAGTCCATGGATGAAATTACATTTACTTCCGAGTTTAGAAACTAGCTGGATGCGGTCTGAGCACATTACTAAGACAATGGTTTATGATGCTAGCTGAAAAATATTTGAGTTTGTTACTCTTGAAGAGGTGGAACTTCTAGGAGTTGCATGTGGGGACCCAAGAACTACATCTGGCTGTGGTGAACATCTCATTGCAGGAGGAATAGAGGCTGAAAACATTGAAAAGATCTTTTGTGTGCAACACACGTAACAATGGCTGGAGCTTTGGCTGGAACACCGGGGTCTCCATCTGCCCTATGGAGATCCCGAAGAAGCTGCATCATTTTCCCAGGTCCTACAAAGGCCAGCGATGCTCTGATCTGCCTAAGTAGGCGAGGAAGACATCTTGAATTGGTCTGAAGAGCCAAAAGGGCATCATCCGTGATTGTGGCCTGGCCATATATTCCAAGCCTGGTTAAAAAATAGCATGATTTTCAGTCTCTGGAGGTACTTTCTTACATTCCATAAGATCCTGCATCGAGACCTCCCTTCTGCAGATCTGTGCCGGAGTTGGATGTGATACAGATTCCAATTTGAAGGCAAAAGAGATGGTCAGCAGAGAAGGTTCCACCTCCTGATAACAAGAACCTCAGGGTTCCTAGTGCCTCTGAGTTGATAGAGTGCCAGTATCTTTACCCACCAAGTCTCTCCTTTGAAATTTCCTTTTCTTTGTAAACTATTTGGGAAAGTTGGGCTGTTCACTCAGAGCCAAACAAAGTTCACTTTAAAATATTGGAGACCCAGAAGATTCTGTTCCCAGAAGGGAAGAAGAAACTCACAAGATTTGCTGTCTTTGTTCTCCATGCTCCACACTTTACAAAACAACATGTCATTCTCTTGGTGGTTTCTATTATATTTCAGAGCCGGTGAGACAAGCCCACAATGCTCAGAATTCAAGCTACAAAAGGAAATCAGATTATAATTTCTGTTCAGGCAAGTGGCGTTTACAATCAAGTTCCCAGGTATTAAGTTTCACAACTCAATTGCATTTGTTTATACAACCTCTCAGGTATGTGTTGCTGTATATTCTCTTTCTTTTCTGGGCAAAAGGTTTGGAAATATCCAAGAAAAGTGTAGTTATATAACAAAACTATATAATTATAGCCCAAGTAAATCAAGAAAACTTCAGGGAAATTATATCTTAATGAGGCCTTTCTTACTGCTAAACCACACTGTTTTGTGGCACCTGAAAGACTGACTGCTTCACTCAGGGATAAGCTAATGAACTCTTAATGCCTGCTTTAAATTGGTTTTTATCATTATATACCACCTAGGATTGTTTTGATGGTTGAGATGGCTAATAAACTGACTAAATAAATATGCTTCCCCCTTGCAAACCAGGATGTGCTACTATAAGTGCCAGAAAGAGATAATTGAGATAATACCATTAGGACAAACAACAGAGCCTACCTATCATCTCCTGCGTGAAATGCCTGTGGGCAAATCTATAGAGATCGTCTTCTGTTTACAAGAGGCTGTTTAGCCACCGTTTCCCACCCAAAAAAAGCGGACTTGCAACCCAGATTTGAAGTTCCCAGGTCAGCCCCCCTCCTCCTTGTCATGTGCCAAACTTTAGGCACTCAGCCACATGATCGCATGGCTACATTTTACAATGTTTTTGCCGAAAACCAGCACTTTTTGGCAATCCTGCACCCATAGCAAATCATTGGCTTGCTTAACAACAGTGGCATTCACTTAATGGCCACAGCATTCATTTCACAACTGCGGATTTATTAATATTTCAGCCTTTGCTTCAATAACATCAGTCTCTAAGTTTGGAGAATGACAGATGCCTATCATTTGCAGGAGTGTATAAAAAGAGTATTTATGTATGAAGCTAAATCAAAGACATTTAGAAATTGAGTATATTAATGTTTTATTCGCTGAGGAGCTTAAAAAAATTTTGCTTGGAAAGCTTGCATCAGATTTCACTTGAAAATATATTTTGCATTTTCTTTGGTGCTGCTGAAATTGAACACGGAATCTGAGTAGGTGTTCCAGGTTCAGGTGGCAAATTCTGTTGTAAAACAATTCAGCCTTTGTTGTGCTGCCTCAGACTTCAAGGCAGATATCCTATTACAAATGTATTTTTCATTTTCCCCCTCTTATAAAAACAGGTGTAGCCTATTCCAAATCACAAAGAAGATTATATCTTTATTCGCTTTATGCAATTACATGGTGTGCCTGAGAGGGATTTTCACAGGGTACTTCTCCACTTGAACTTTTGCTCCTTGGCTGTGATTTCTACTTGTTTTATCAAAGGAGGAGGAGGAGGAGGAGGAGGAGGAGGAGGAGGAGGAGGAGGAGGAGGAGGAGGAGGAGGAGGAAGAAGAAGAAGAAGAAGAAGAAGAAGAAGAAGAAGAAGAAGAAGAAGAAGAAGAAGAAGAAGAAGAAGAAGAAGAAGAAGAAGAAGAAGAAGAAGAAGAAGATGATCAGGCTAGATAGTCATTGTATCAGCACCAGTGAGGAAGCAGATGACTTGTCTTACTCCAGAAAAGATGAAGGCCCCCTTTTTCGACTTTCCATCAGACTTTACTTGGGATGGAGTTCTGTTTTGTCATGGACTGAGCTCTTGATGATCAGATGGTGATGTGACCATCAGCTTACCAAACTGTGATATTTTTTCTGCTGCTGTTGTTTCTTTGGCTGAATTACTTTTGTTCTCTCTGGGGAGAACAAGAACAAGGGGTGGTTTTCATCCCATCATCACCTACCAAGGAACAAGAGGGCTTTTCCTACCTCACCTAATAAAAAGTAGAAACCGTTTCCACTGGTCAGTTTCCCTCTCTGTTCACACCACCTAGTAGAGAACATAGAACCTAGACTAGGGTTGGAAGGCACCTTGGAGGTCTTCCAGTCCAACCCCCTGCTCACGCAGGAGACTCTATACCATTTCAGAGAAGTGGTGGACCAATCCCTTCTTAAAAACCTCCAGCGGTTCTTAACCCCCAGTGGAAGGAAAGGCAGAAGATAGATCTCCACATACAGTATTGTTGTTTCCGGGCTCTCAACATTAGGTGTTATTTCATATCCCAGTTATGTTAGAAAACTGTATTCTTGTTGCCCCAAGGGCTCAGCTTTTAACTCAGTTTCAATAGCTGCTCACCCATAACAACTCTTGATTTAACAGCAGTCTGAATAGAGTCAAAGCACGCCTGGGGGGTTCTAAAATCACTAATTTACTGTTAATGAAGAGCCTGGCAATTGCCTTCCTCCTTCCCCCTTTGGACTTCTCAGCCCGTAACTGCTGGTTAAATATTCATTTAAGTTTAGCTTGACAGATTGTGTTCTATTGTGGAATATAGTCTCGTTATTAAATACTAACCCAACGGTCATAAATTTCAGCACTGCCCTGAAGAGTGTATAGAGCAGCAGATAATAAATTGTTAATAAACTGTGGCCCAATGTAGAGGGTTATGATGCTGTCAAGCTGAGTTTGGGATGTCTGAAAGAAAATCGGTTTTCGGTAAAATATTCCAAGTGTAGAGAAAAACGTGAAACGCCAACGACCACGTCCCTCTCCAGTAGATCACCATATAGACACTGCTGAGAAATATAATATCTTTTGCTAAAATGTGACAGCTCCTTTGTAAAATAAGAACAGATTGCTCTTTAATAATACGTCTTTTGGGATTCCTGAAAGAATGCTATGAGCCTCTTTTTCTTCAATGTATCCCTGCTGAGACTTATGCTAAAAAAACACCCTTGTTTCCACTCTGGGGATAAGTACGTGGGACCAATCCCAAGGTTCAAACGTTTCTCCTTTGCCTCTTGTTTTGGAAAGAAGGTGTATCCCAGCACTGGGATGGGGCTTGGATGCCCCCCACCACCCCCTGAAAATACTAGAACCATCCGGAAGACTTGGCAGACTCCTCAGATGGGGAAGACCAGGAAGGTGAAGCAACATCCTAAGACGCAGCTGTGGAAAACCACTTCCATGCTCTTGTCAAGAAAATGAACTAGAAGGGGTCAGGGAGTCAAGGTTGCCAGGATCTCATCTTAAGAGGCTTTAGTTTCTCTGCTAAATACATTTCT
Source organism: Arizona elegans (assembly GCA_022577455.1). Classification (NCBI taxonomy): domain Eukaryota; kingdom Metazoa; phylum Chordata; class Lepidosauria; order Squamata; family Colubridae; genus Arizona; species Arizona elegans. The sequence continues at coordinate 9,059,403 of JAKOOJ010000028.1, forward strand.
TGGTGTTATTGGCTAAACTGACTAACTGAAGAGAAGCTCTGATCTTTACAACGATGCTTTGATTAGATCCGTGATGGCAAACCTGTGTTACGCGTGACAGAGGTGGCACGCAGAGTCCTCTCTGTGGGCATGCGTGCCGTCGCCCCAGCTCAGCCAGCTGGTCATTGGGTTTCTGAGGTGCTCTGGCGTTCACATGCGTGCATGCCAACATGCATGTGCCTTTCCGTTTGGCACTCTGTGCCTAAAAAGTTTGTCATCACTGGATTAGATAGATGATGATTAGATAGATGGGAGAGAGAGAGAGAGAGAGAGAGAGAGAGAGAGAGAGAGAGAGAGAGATGGGGGGGAATATATTGGTAGGGGATGAGGCAAGAACAGGAACTTACCCTATCATGCAGTGCTTGGGTCTCAAACCTTCAGTCGACAAGCCCAGTGTCTCAACCGCTAGGCTACCATGCTCATATTTTATTTCTAAATATAGGGGCATTGATGACAGCTGTGTAATTTTGGAAAGATGTCATCAATACTCTTTGAAGCTCTCATAATAGTAAACACAGCCCAGCTTCCCTTAAGTTCTCACAGAGGAGAGATACAGATGTTACATTCTGTCCTGCCCTGTGTACAGAGATTTCCATGACTTCCTCTCCCCACTTGGGATGGAGTGAAGTTTCTCTTTTTACACAGCGTATATCCTTGTGGTGTTTTCAGTTATTCTGTCTGACGGGAAACAGTAATTCACCCACCCTAAGGCAATCGACAATAAGGCTCAATCTTTTGAAGGGATCCCTTGATAAAAAGAAAATAAATGAAATGTTGATGTGAACTAATTATCTTTGAATTTCAGACAGTTTGCTCAGGTTCCTAAGTTTTCTCCACCGGCTGGATCACAGCGTCCCTAGCAAGTTAGGATATTTGTGTGTGTCCTACAAGGCTGAAAGTGTTTTGATTTTGAGACCTTCCCAACCGAATTTCCTGCCCAGTGAGGTCTGTGCAAGATCCCTCTTGATGGCTCACTTGACAGGATTCCTTTTGTTCCTTAAGATGCAGCATATTGCATGTATGTATACACACAATATGTGTATACTTGGGAGTTGGGCGGCATAGAAATGCGACAAAATAAATATTTAAAAAAGATGGTGAGGGAAAAATTTCTCCCAAACATTCTTTTAATTCACTGAAACAACTTGGAGGACTCCTACTACTTAGCACAGGGTTGGCAACGATGGCCCCTTTGGGACCTGTGGACTTCAACTCCCAGAATTCCTGAGCCCGCACAGTTGGTTGCCCAGCCCTGGCTCGGCCTGATTGAACATCCCCAGGTACCTTCCTGTTCCTTGAAGTCTCAGCCAACCTCAACCAAAACGGACACATTATCCTGCAGGCCTTGGCCACACCTGGTCACCAGGCAAGCCGAGACCTTAGTTCAATGCAAGGATTTTCCCAGCAAGCTCTAGACTTGAATTTCAAAGCCTGGAATTTAAAGCTTGTAATCTTTATTTATTGGCAGCTTTTCTGCTCCCTGTGTTTTCCAAGAAAGGCAAGGAGTAGTGCCAGGATGTTTTTCTCCTGCTCTTCTGTCTTCTTCCAGTGGGTAGCAGGTTGATTGGTTAAGGGTCTCTCTCGCTCAGGGTTCTGTTGCCAACCACGGCCAGCACATTGTGCTGTGGGATTCCTACCACGTTACATTACATTAGCTTGCCATCACCTATGACCAACTAAAGGCTCCTGGACGAGTAAAAAATACCTCAAAGAGGCAATCTCAAATGAAGGACCTGGAGATGTTGCAGGGCTTTTAACAGAACAGGAGAATAACAGAGTCGGAAGGGATCTCGGAAGTTTTCTAGTCCAGCCCCCTGCGCAAGAAGCACACCGTGTCACGTGGTATTTTGGTCACATTCCTAAACTCTATTTCAGCTCGCTTTTCCCTTAGCCACTGTGAGCAATGTTCATTCTTTGGATTCTAAAATCCTGCCCAGGCAAAGAGTGGCTGCAAAACAGAAGGGAGGGAGAAAACCTTTGCTGGGAGATGGAGGAGGTCTCGATGCCTAAGTGCAAGCAAAGCTCCACCTCTTTCTGTAGGTGTCACAGGTATGATGTTCCTAAATAGGGACCAGGCTTTGATGGTGTGGTCCCTCTTAGCTCAACTGGATCCCATCGCATCTTCCAGCACAAGTGGGGGTTGCATGACAAGCTGATCCACCCTTTCAAACATTTTAGCACCAAAGTCAATGCAGAAGCTTTTTACTAACTACTAGGAAGGAGGGAACTAATTTCAGCAAGTAGGCTTATTTCAGGTCTTCACAGAGAGTTATTGCATTAACTGTTTTAAAATATCCTGGTGGGAGGGAGAAAGGAGTGGGTTGTTTTTCAAGGAAACATGAAATCTCCAGGTCTAATTCTCTGCCTCCATTAGATCTTTTGAGAGACAGCAACTGACAGAATCTAAAACCTCTTTCTGTTCAGACCAAGAACAACAAAAAGAGCCGTCCTTTGCTCCGGTTCAAAGTGATTCTGGCCTGATTTCTAATGTCTCCACTTTAGAGTAGACTTTCCTTGACAGCAGTGGATTTCATGAATGCTTCATAACTTAGAAATGAGACCTGCGGATATCAATCATCTATCAGAGCACAAACCATTCTTCTCTTTCCTTAGAAATATTGTTCAAGTGTTAATTTAACTCTTCTTCAGAAGTCTCCTTTATAGAGATGCCCGACTTACGTTCTGAGCAATATTGTGGAAGTAGTTTGCCATAACTTTCTTTTAGGGTGTTGTGCTTGTGGCTGTCGATTTCCCAGTAGAGCCTGTGGCCTCCAAATACTCTGGTTGTTCCACCTGTGAATATTAACTATTCCTGGCCCCATTCAACTTCTGTACTCAGACACAGTTGGTCAAGCAGTGTCCTTGCTCTCACTAATGTGTGCCCGATATTATGCTAAACTTGCTAATTTCTTCCAGAAAATCCTCTGCTGTCCTTGTTTCTAACCGAGTGGTCAGAACCACAGAAGCAGCCGCCTGATGCCTGTCTATTTCTTAAGTACTTTGTTATTAAATGAGAAACCCAAATTCTACAGCCATGTGATCAAAATCCAGCCAATTGGCAACTGGCATGACTTTATGAGGGTTGTGGTGTCCCAGGGTCATGTGAACCTTCCCAGCTGACGAGCAGTGTCAGTGCTCGTGGGGGAAGCCAGATTCATTTAATGACCTTATAAATCAGTGTTTCTCAACCTTGGTAGCTTGAAGATGGATGGACTTCAACTCCCAGAATCCCCCAGCCAGCAGCGCTGGCTGGGGGATTCTGGGAGTTGAAGTCCACCCATCTTCAAGCTAACAAGGTTGAGAAACACTGTTATAAATGCACTCAACCGTTCAATTCACTTAGCAATTGTGGCAAGAAAGGTTGTAAAATGGGGCGAAAATCCTTTAACCACCGTCTCGCTTAGCCATGGAACTTTTGGGCTCATGTGTGCACATACATTGAGGATTGTCTGCACTAGAAAAAAAATGAGGTGCACATTTTTTATGTACAACCAAATTCCTTGCACCTAATTCCTTAAAGGCTTCCTCGTGTCAGCTTTTTCCTTTAGTCTTCTCTTTTTTTAAGAAGTCAGAACTTGCTAACTGCAGAAATCGCCCCCTCTTTTTAACTGCGGTTCATTTTCATGACATCGTGGCCTCCATTTCTGATGTTTCTGTTGTCCCATTTCTACCCCAAAGGGAGGAGAGGTTATTACAAGAGCTATGATTGCCTAAATTACAATTTAATTAATGTTGAATTGAGAAACGGCCTTAATGAACAAAGCTTTGTGGCACGTCCTTGTGAAAAATCCCTTCCAAGTCATTAAGGGATGTTGTTGCTAAGGATTAAGCCGTGATTTCCTGGCAGCAAGAATGTCACCTTCATCTGGCAGTATTTGAAGAAATGTGTGGCTCGGTCGGGGAGCTTCTGGCACCGAGAAGTCTTCTAGGCCTCGTCCCTCCCATCCCCATTCAACGCCTGGTACATAATAGGCACCCCGTGTGGGAGTCATGTCGAGAAAGCCAGCAGCCGTTTGCCTAAAACAAACAAAACCAGGCTCAAGAAAATCTCAAAATATTAAGAGGAAATTTTCCTTCTTCTCTTTCTTTCTTTCTTTCTTTCTTTCTTTCTTTCTTTCTTTCTTTCCCTTCCTTTCTTTCCTTCCTTCTTCTCTCTTTTTCTTTCCTTTTCCTTTCCTGTCTCTCTTTTCCTTCCTTCCTTCCTTCCTTCCTTCCTTCCTTCTTTCTTCTTTTCTTTCTTTCTTCTCCCTCCCTCCCTCCCCCCTCCCTCCAGCAGAACATGTACCCTAACAAGCTGCTCATCTGGACAGTAGAACATGGAAGACCAAAGTTTTATTCTGCTGATTTCAACCGGGTCAAATTTCTGCCTGCTCTGCCAGTAGCTCCCTCGTTTCTCAGGCAAGGAATTTCACTTCTCTGGCAAGCTGATTCTCCCTTACAAAATGGTAAATGGCAGCAGGGGGAGGACCAGATGCAAAGAGTATGCCCTACGTCTTTCAAAAAATATGGCAGCAAATACCAGGGTGCCAGAGGTTTCACGAAGAAGGCATGAAAAGATTCCCCACCCCTTGCCAGTTTTCATTTATCGTCCCCCTTAAATAATCTGGCATTATAAAACTGCAGGCTTCAGAAGAGTCCCAACTGTCGACTCAATGGTGTATGACTGTCCCGTCACAACTGACACTGAACTCAGTGCTTCACGTCACCGCAACAAGATGGCAACCGGTGTTGTGAATCAGCCCCACGGCAAGCAATAACACCTGTCCATGAATTCAGTGATGATAGATGTAAACAGGGGAGAAGAGCCCCAAATGACTTCCCACTCCTTTGCTTCACCACTGTGTGACATAACTGATTTTTCCACCTTGCGGAGAGTATCTCAAACTCCCACTCGGAAACTCGGTGGGCAGGCACAGACACTCACTCCAGGGAGTTGTAACGCTGAGTTAGCTCTGGAAGCTCCTGGCAGATAAATCACTGTTGACTTGCGTTCAAATGTTACACCACTGAGCTTTTGTGTGGGGGATGAAAGGCGCGTGAAGCATTTGTGCCTGGTGGCTTCTAAATCTGACCCGTGAAAAAATGGTGCAGCCAACTTAGTGAATCATTCCTCTCTGGCGCTGGTTCTCCTTGCGTTGGCTTGGCCGTTCAAAGGCAGCCGGTGGAATCTTAACTAGGTCCCGAAAGGACCCAGGGCCGTCAGGCAGAAGATCTCGTGAGGCTGCCTAATGAACCATTCAGACTTCCTTACTAGACCCTTTCACCGAGTGGACCTCTTGGAAGGTGAGGCAGATCTAAGGGAAACCCTCCGTGTCATACTTGGCAAAACAGAGAACTTGCTCTGATCTAGGTTGAGCCAGAAGGAGCAGAGATTCCAAGCGTCCCCAAAGAGCCTCTTTGGAGCAACCTGGATGTGCCGTTTTTTTCTAACCAAAACTTAAATTCAGATTAATTTCATGAACTTGCTCCTTGGAAGCAATTCCTGAAGAATTTCGAAGAAATTCTAAGAATTCCAGAAAGATTTTGTAAGATGAAGTGGGGGGCAGGGAGGGAAAATAATGTGTGTTGGGGGTGGAAATTCTGAAGAAGATGACTTGTGTCTAACATGAAGCTCCCAAAACAACCACTAAAGCTTCCCCCACCCCACCCCAGTATTGTTGAATTGTAATTATTAATAAAAATGGAATGAGAAGATGAATTAATATATGAGAATAATCACAGTACGCCTTAGTTGTATATTTATGTGTATATGAAGGTGGAAGACCTCCCAGGCCCTTTCCAATCCTGTTATTCTATGGTATTTAACCCCTGAAGAAAACACATATGAAAAGAAAAGTCTTGTGAAAAAAATATAGCTTGACTTTCATGAGCAAAACATAATGTGTAGCTCCTGTTTTGAGGTAATATCTGGTCCTGAATTCATAAAATTGACTGCCAGCGTAATCTCCCAGCGTAATCCTTCCATCTTTGATTCAATTCACTGTAAACAAAGCCGCCAATTCTCCAGTCAGCAAAGGGGGGGGCTCTAAGAGTGATTGCCCCCCTCTGGCCTTCCATGAATTGAATAGAAAAATATAAACCTCTAGTTACGAAGAGTTCAAAACATCTTTCCTTTACAGAATCTAGCAACCACACAGATATATGGACAGGTACACGAATTTCTGTGACCAACATAGCTTTAAACGCAACAGGAATGAACCTGCTGAGTGTCTTGAGAGGTTTACATACAGATAGAAAATGTTCCTTCAAAGGATGGTATATTTCAAAATATATAGCTGATGTGCATTCAAAAATCCTGTTTTGGTGAAGATGCTCACAGCGGAGCTGCCTTTGCAAAAAATTTATGCAGTAATTTGTCTCCTTCTTCTCCTGCTTGTTACTCCTACACTTCCTCCATCCTACCCACCTGAATCCAGTTTACAGTCCTCCTCCTAACTCGTCTGCCTACCTCCAGCCAAATCCTCCAGGCAATTTCCCCAAGGAGGAAACTTCTCATATCCTTACCCACGATGACCAAGAGTGCCAACTGAGCCAAGTGCCTTGCACCCCTCCAAGCTGTTTTTGTAGGAGCCAGGAGGACACCAGCAGAAGACACCACTGCCAGAACAAGCTCCCTTTTCCTCCCATTGACTCATGAGTCGTCGTTCCGTCTCCTTGAACTGCTGGATCGACCACTGGCCCATCTCATCCAGCAGCCTGTTGTCAGAGTGGCTAACCAACTGGGCTCCATTGTGGTCATCAGTCAAGGACTACGTCCAGTGTTAGCAGTCATGGCTTGTGCCTTTTGCCTAGAGCAGCTGAAGGGCTGAGAGCCACTCTGGCTTTTTGATCAGCCTCTTTGGCAGGAAAGTTGCAACGGAGGACAGAAACCTGAGCTGTTCTTTGTCTTCTCCAGGGGACTGTCCCAATGAAAATGGGCCTTTCTATAAAAACAAGGCAAAGGGAACCAGGGGCTGCTTTCCACTGATTTATTGCAATGTGTAGTTTAATACCCTACATACGACCCTGACATTTGTTGCCACATAACGTTCCTTAACCAGTTATTGCCAACACCACTTACAATAGCTACATGCCCAGCTGAAGCTCCAAAGCTCCTTTTATTTTGTCTTTAGCAAATCCTTACAAAATATAAAAATGGGAAGTATAACAACATGGTTATTGTGCTGTTTGTTAGCTTCGCTGGCAGCCAAACCAATAAACTGCGTACTGTATTTTGAGTGGCTGCATTAAAACATCCACTTTTCTGGCAATGTTTCATTAGAGCAACTGGCAACCTTTGACGGAGGTTGTCTGAGCAAATAAACTTGCCTGGCATAGTCCTGGTGAGTATTATTTGGATGAAGATCTCCAGAGAAAACCAAGATAGTGGATCAGGCTGGAAAAGTGGAAGAATAATCCAGAAGAGAGCAGGTTGCCTAGACGTTTTGTGGGGGAAACTTGGCAGACCCCATTCAAGCTCACTTTGAAGAAGTCTGAGACACCATCCCTGACATGGAATTCAAGATGATCCCCTCTAAGTCTTTTGGTAAATTCCAACTCACAAAAGCCCGTCTAAAGGACACAACACTTAACCTCACAATTTTACACAATTTATTTATCTGTGACGGTACAAGGATGTTTCAAGTGCAACGGTGAAGCTTCCTATATCGAAGGCAAAGAGCTGGAAAGTTTTGCTCTGTCGGAAGACGCGAGAGAAGATGTCAGAAACAGCAGGGAAGGGGGAGCTGGTGTGAAGAAGTAAACCGAGATCCTCCACCATCACAAAACAGATCCTTTAATCCCAAAACACAGCAGTTTCTTGGGATTTTTTTTTTTCTATAATGACGTTTTCTGATCTGCCAGTTATAATACAATTCCTGAAAGACCTCCGCTTCCCCTCTGCTTTTATAGGTGAAAGGATATGAAACAGGGGTGAAATCCAGCAGGTTCTGACAGGTTCTGGAGAACCGGTAGCGGAAAAATTTTAGCAGTTCGGAGAATCGGCAAATCTGGCTGGCCCCAGAGTGGGAAGGGAATGGAGATTTTACAATATCCTTCCCCTGGAGTGGGGTGGGAATGGAGATTTTGCAATAGCCTTCCCCCAGGAGTGGGGAGGGAATGGGGATTTTGCAGTATTCTTCCCCTGCCATACCCACCAAGCCACACCACGCCCACCAAGCCACGCCCACAGAACCTGTGGTAAAAAAATTTGGATTTCACCACTGGTATTTTATTTATTTATTTATTTTATTTGTTTATATTTACAGTATATACCGCCCTTCTCCAGAAGGACTCGGGGCGGTGAACAGCCAAGATAAAACACAAGAAATACACAATTTAAAAACAGTATTAAAATCCAATTAAATTAATTTGGCCCACAATTAAAACACCCCTATATTAAGACCGATAATTAACAATTTAAGAATTAAAACAATTTAAAAGAGTTAGGCGAGCCCAGCTTGCTGGAATAAAAATGTCTTTAGGGAACAGCGAAAGGTGCAAAGATGCGGGATCCGCCGTATCTCCGGGGGCAGCTCATTCAGAGGGCTGGTGCCCCCACAGAGAAGGCTCTCCCCCTGGGGGCCACCAGTCGACATTGTTTGACCAACGGCACCCTGAGGAGCCCCTCTCTGTGGGAGTGTACTGTTCGGTGGGAGGCTATCGGTGGCATGAAGGCAATCCTTCTTCTTCCCCCACCCCAGGTACCTGTATTAACATTTAGACATAAAAAAGCTGGAGAAGGATAAAACATGAAAGGGAATCTCGTGGTCATTTCTGTAACAGAAGTGACCAACAAATCCAGTTTAAGTTCCATCTTCCAGTCTTAACTTCTCCTCCTTCTTAACTCCAAATGAGCGTTAAGACTGCAGAAAGAACCATTGCAAGCGACCTCCTTCCACAGAAGGCCTGTATGTGGTGTGGGTCAGAAGGAGGGCTGAGAAGGTGTCTCACATCCTGGACATCAACTATTTCAATGCCTCCCTTTGGGACAGACTGTAGGGCATTGCATGCCAAAACAACTGGACACAGGGACAGTTTTTTCCCTCGTGCCATCATTCTGCGGAACATCTAATTATCACCATGCTGTCTAAGGTCTATGCCCATATAGTGTGGTTGTAGTTTTATTATTTATCTCATTACCTTCCTTATTCGGCCTTTTATAGGCATTATAATTAGTGTTATTATTCTGCTCCTTTGCTATTACCTAATACATTCTTGACAAATAAATAAAGAAAGAAACAAACAAACAAAGAGCTTTCAGGACTAGGAAAGCAGCCCATTTCTTCATGCTTAAGAGCTCTTGATGCTTTTCCCAGAGGGTTCCCTCTTCTGTTCTCCTCTTCTTAGTGTCCACAACCTGAGCAATGAGTGCCTGCACAAGGCCCCTAATTTCCCCCAACGGCCTGGAAAAGCTCTCGCAGAAATAAGCTCAGCATTCTCCACCCGCCAGTGGCCTACTCTTGCGCCATTTTGGGTTTGAGAACTTGGGGTCGTCTCTCCACACTTCCTCATCAAAGAGCTATTTTCCCACAGTTCAGTCAAGAGCTGGTGATCCCTGGGGCTTTGCTTTCCTCTGGAGGTCAAAAGGCCACCTTGGAGCAGGCGGAGCGGGAGGATTTCCCATTGGGGGAAGAGCTGAGCTTTACCTGGGTGATGGCAAGTATGCAGGCAGACAGAAGGAAGGGAGAGTCACAAGCTGGGGACTAGGATGCATTCTTCCCCCGACAGCCCATCATCCAGTTATGGCTTTGATGAGACTGTAGTCTGCTGGACATTTGGTTGTATATTTCACTTGAATCTTTTGAAAATGGCAGTCTGGGTGATGTAGGAATGAATGAGGAATGCCATAAATGTCCTTAGTATATCCCAGTGAAGGGAGGGAAATACACACACACACACACACACATTTTGCAGTTGTGTTGAAAAATTGTGAATATACAGCTAGCATAGAACATTAGTTTTGTAATAGGAAATGCTGTGATTGTTGGTTATCTCCCCTTCCTTCCTTCCTTCCTTCCTTCCTTCCTTCCTTCCTTCCTTCTTGACAAGGAAATAATCTCTGCTTATAAGCATGGAAAAATACCCTGAGGAATCAATCATATTTGCTACACCTTCCAGAAAATTGTGTTCTGGGGTGGGGGGAGGGATCGCAATTCTCATAGGATAAATAGACCTACCTACCACACCCAGGTTACAAAAATCCAGATAATCACAAAAAAAAAAGAAGAAAAGATTAAAGACTTGTCTTAATTTCTTTCAGGATTTCTGCAACGCAGAGATTGGATAAGCAAAATACAGTTTGTAATATTCTGTTGATGCTTTCTTCTTTCATTAAGCTCCCGTTGACCAGTCATTTTAATATAAATATAACCACCATCTTCTGAAGTCGTATCATTGACCTATCATTGAACCTTCCAATTTTCCCAATTATAAGAAATTAAAAATGGAGCCTGATAATTCCTTGAATTCTCCTGCCGAAAATGTAAAATTTCTTCCAGGTACTGTCTTCACCTGTTGCCACCAACCATTAACAATCAGAAAGGTTTGGGTGGGAGGAGAGAGAAAAGAAACACTGGGCTGCCTTTGGACATTTATCATCTTCCAATTCCATAATAATTAACTCTGGTCCATTGGAAAGCTACACGCATTATTGTTGACACTGCTGAATTTTACAGAAGAGCTCTCTGTTTAATGAGAGATCTATCTGAAATGGAAGAAAGGAGCCTCATAGCAGTAACTTCAAGGATTAATTCTTTGGCCAAGAGGCATCCAGCCCATCATTCTCCTGAGCTTGGCATTCAACCTTCTGATACACTCACAGCTCATAGGCAGCTAATCCTCCTGGCCGGTTCTTCTGTTACAAAAAAACATATTTTATCACATTTAAGCATGATAAAAATAGACTTATTTTTGGATTATTCCTCTTAGCAATGACTGGAGATGTCTAGGATTACTTTAATATACTCATGGCTCTCCAGAGGTCCAAGATGAAAGTTTTGGTTGTTACTGCTCAGATGTCTGGTACTCTTCTAAGTAGCATACCACGTTCCTGACTCTAAGGCTCCTTTGGCCTCAGGAAGCATGGGAAGAAATGGCTTGGACCTCACGTTAACTCAGCCCTTGTCTGAATCCCTGGAGTAGCTCAATTGCTCCAGGTGGCCTGCACTGTGAGGTCCAAGCCATTGCATCCAAATTATTTTCAAAGCATGCACAGGACAGTTTTCTCCTTCTCTGCCAGTGGTGCCTAGCTGTTGAGTATATTTTAGTGTGTTTGATTGTGGCTAAGCATAATAGATTTTTAACCTTTCATCCTCTTTCAAAAATGCTTTGGGCTACAGCTATGTGCACACATGCGGGAGAACAATTTGGCTTAATTATATTAACTGCCAATAAAACGTTATTTGACACCATATTTATCTCTCAATATATTGTGATACCTTTCACCATCTTACATTGATGTTATTGATGGAAATACTATAGGATCATTGAATTGGAAGGATCCATTCAAGTATTAGTCCACATCCTGTTTTGAGGTAGCAATCCAGATTAAGGTATCCTAGACAGATTAGCATTTCTTGAACTTCAGTTGAGGGGTCATCAACCCTCTGGATCACGGGTTCCACTGTCAACTCTCTCTTGTTAGAAAATATTTTTTAAAGTGTTGATACCTTCCTTCCTTCCTGTAACTTAATTCTTTCTTCCATGTCCTTCCCCCTGGAACAAGATAGAACAGATCCCAAACTTTTTCTATCTGACATATTTTCAAATCTTTAAAAAGTGCTGTAAGATATCCATTGAAACATCCCTGCTTAATGCTAAGGTCTTTTGATCTCTTTTCATAAAACTTGTTGTTATTCTCCAGTCTCTTCTCTGAACGTGTTCCAATTTCTCTGAATCCTTCCTGAAAGAGGGTAGGCCAAAGTGGTCAGATTATTACTTTAGGAGTCTGATTAATGCAGAACACGGTGGAATAGGTTCTTCCCGTGATATGGAAATTATAGTTCCATTGTCACAATCTAAAATTGCATCTTCCTTCTTTGCAGCTAAATCATATATCCATACTGCTTTTTCACAGAGCAGCCAAGACTGTAATCTTCCTCTGAGCATTTAATGAAGTGACTTATTATTGTGGTTTGAACAATAATATGGCCATGTTTTTCATGGGCAGCCATGTGTTCTTCTTTTTTTGGTTTAAGATGATTGAGTCCTGTGTTTTTAACCTTATTGTTGTACAACTACCTATAGGAGATGACCAGGCTGAGCCCAAGGGAGGAGTCAAATGCCTCATCAGCCTCGAGTCCCTTTGTGCCCACAAGAGATCTAAATCCAGCCCATCTTGAATTCTGTTGACTCTTATTCTACCATTAGTAGCTCAGATTCTTGTAGAGAGTTTTAGCATACAATAAATTTATGTATTCCTTTGAACTGACCGAACTCCTGATTACCTGCAGTTGACACTATCAGAATTATATGAGCTGGGAAGTATATCAACATGATCTAATAAATAAATAAATCAGACTCAAATCATACTCAACTACTCTCCCAAAAACCTTTTTATAGGTTCAATCTCCATCCTATATCTGAAGAGTCACAATTTTTTAAAAAATGCAAAGTTAAGTGAACTTCTGATCAGTTTTAAGTGTACTTCTGATCAAAGCCATCTGCAGAACCTCTGGGACAAGTGACACTAATTAGCTGGACAACAGCCAAGGGGCTAGAGTTAAATGCAGATGCCTTTTCTATCTGATTGAGTACAAAAGGTTGCCTTGTCCTTGAAGGAAGAAATTCTCGGCCTGGCAGAATCCTCTAGCCAGCCTTCTCCTGGAGAAGAGCCAGACGCATAATGAGACAGAGGGATGAGGAGGGCTGCGTATCTGAGAGGGAAAAGCAGCAACAAGATGTCAGAGGACAAGACTTCCTATGTCACAACATCGCCTAAGCAAATCTATTCTGCTGTAAGTGGTGTAATCCAATGGCCAGTGATAAAAAAAACGTTAACGGCTAATCCAGCAGCTTCTTATATCTGTAGTGGCAGGAAGAGAGGAATGCCACCAATTATCTCACAACACTCAAGTTAGCCATGGGATCATATCCACCCATCTCCCAAATCCATTGGAAACTGGTTCCACATTCCAGCTAATCTTCTTCAAAGAACATGATGCACCAGAACAAGGCAATTTGCATAACTATCTCAGCCCAGAAAGCCAAGCAATCTTTCTCCAGGTTCAGCTAGTGCTCCAATTTTAATTTTTTTTAATAAAAAAATAAAAGTATATGCTTTCATAGAAACAAACTGGTTCCTTCATTGCTTCCATTATTTCAAGTTGTCTTTTAACGTTGAAAGTTCTTCATGACTTGAGACGAACATGCATACTTTCCTACACATCCATATATTCAAATCTTTATTGGGACAAGGTGTCAAATTCTCTCCACGTTGCACAACACCTATGTGGATTTTGGAGACAATCAACCTAGTGGTTTTTTGCCTTTTAATCAATATATTGCATTGACAAGTGAAATATTTATGCTGGTTTAGATCCTGATCTCTTCAGCCACTATGGCCAATATTATGTTTACTATAAAATAAATAAATCAAAATTTAAGACTTTTGATTTCAGCATTATATCCTTAAACTATTGAACTTTATTGCAAAAAGTTTTAGAAATTTCTAAAACGTTCCTATAAAGACAACAACAATAAAAATGTGTGGACTTCAATTCTCAGAATTCAGAATTCTCCAGCCAGCATGTTTTTGGGCTTTAAGAAAGCAATTAAAACTTGATTGTTTCTTGCGAAATGATTTGATTTCTCTTATCAAATCATTATGAAGGCTGCAGAACTTCCTCCTGGTCCCATATTCTTCTCACATTTCCACTTTGATCTGATAGGCCATATAAAAAGAAGCGCGAGCAAGAAAAGTTGTACAGAGCTGTCTGGACATGTGCGATATCTCTTATTCCTTAATACTAAGTACTCAGTTCTAAGGAAGAGAAGGAGAAAGAGAAAAGGAAGAGGAGGAGGAGGAGGAGGAGGAGGAGGAGGAGGAGGAGGAGGAGGAGGAAAGGGGAAGGTTGTGTTAAATTGGAAGGAAACATGACAAGCCTTTTGAGGGAGGAAATTAGAGCTAGATCATAGAGACAAGGAAATTTTCCCTTTGCTGTTGACTCCATCCAAAGCTATACATATAGCAAAATAAGCGCTGCTTATATTTCAGCAAAACAGGAACATTGTTGGACTCACTAGGAATAGGAGAATAAGCCCTAACAATCCCACTTCCTCCTCTGAATGATCAAAGAAAGCAGTTTAAAGTCCAGGAATGATGAAGTGAAAAGATAATAATTTCGGAAGACAATTGAGAAATGAATCCAACCCAGCAAATAAAAGTCTATTCCAGAACTAATGGAATGAAAGGGAGTTTCTAGAGAAGAAATTAGATGGAGGAAGAGCTTTAGGCTTTTGAACGTCATCCTGGATCCAATATCGACTCCTTACTTAGCTACCTAATGGACTCAAATGTTAAAGACAGAAGGAAATAAACATTTGTCTCTATGGGTAGCTAACTGGGAGGTTTAATGCCTTTCTTCCTAGAGAACCAATAAGTGGATGCAATTACTTGTTAACAGTGAAAGATTGGGAATGGAAAGACTTTATTCTTGATCTAACTCTTGCTGAATGCTCTGAGACTATGTTATCACCGCTAGACCAAGCAGCGTTTTGAGGAACGTTGTTTACGTAAAAACAAATCTTGTGGCTTTTGTGTTGCTATCCATTCGGATCTCTGCTTCTCAAATGGGTTGGGTTGGGGGGGTGGGAAAAGTTTTTAACTGCCAGCTGTCTGTCAACCACAGCTGGCACAGTGACGTGGCTCTCCCCAGTTCCCAGGGTGACAATATTATAATATGCAAACATTACAAGGTGGGACATAGCAGCTCCCTGAATGAGATGTTTGCAAGAACACACTGAAAACATTTGTAAAACAATGAGTCCATTCCCAGACCAGATGTCACCTGAGCAAGCAACCTTAGACTACCTATTGTAGCAAGTACAGATGCAAATAATACACTTAAAAAGACGGCCGGAGGGTTGTTTGAGTGGCAGACTGGACTGGCAGTGAGGCAGGATTCGGCGATATTCATTGTGAAGCATTCATACAGGGTGGAATAGGATGGGGATTATCTGAACCGCTTTTGTTATCTCTCCTTCAGGAGGCAGAAGAGGAGGAAAAATACAGTTCTGGGTAACAGACACGGAGGTTCCTGGGGACGGCAGAGTAGAAGAGAAAGAAGTAAGAAAATCACAAAATGCAAAGGCCTGGCAACTGTGGCAAAAGAAAGCAATGATAGTAGCCCAGATGAAATCCCAAAACATCTGGAGAACCAGCTGAACGCCATGGGCATTGACAACATCACTATCAGTCACTTACAAAAGGCAGCTCTACTCGGAACAGCTCACAACCTTTAATTTGATTAAACAACACCTGCCCATCACAGGTTCTTGGAAAGATGGGCCAAAATGCCACTTTGAGTCTAAACATCTGCCTGACTGTGTAATCAACCATAAGAATAGAATAGAATAGAATAGAATAGAATAGAATAGAATAGAATAGAATAGAATAGAATAGAATAGAATTCTTTATTGGCCAATAAATAAATAAATAAATAACAACAGCATAGGATTAATTTTTTTATTTATTTATTTATTTTTTTAATTTGATTTATATGCCGCCCTTCTCCGGAGACTCAGGGCGGCTTACAATGTGCTCAGCAAATAGCCTTCATCCTTTTGTATATTTATACAAAGTCAGCTTATTGACCCCACAACTGGGTCCTCATTTCACCTACCTTAGAAAGGATGGAAGGCTGAGTCAACCTTGAGCCTTGGCGAGATTCGAACCCTGCAGTAATTGCAGGCAGCTGGTCTTAATAACCAGCTTAATAACAGGGTGCCTTAAACCCCTGTACTACCAAGGCTCTTTTTTTGTATATCAAATTTTGTATACCTTACATTCCCAAACTTGCAGGAGTCACCAAAATCTAAATAAGATTATTTATAGTCAACTGTTGAGTCAGATACAAAAACAGAGATGAAAACAAGAAGTTTCTCCACCTGGCTCTTTTCAATGCATTGCCTAAAAGATTGGAGAGGAGGCAATTGTTTGTCTTGTCTCTAAAATGCCGGGCAACTTAAAACCAATTTTTCTCATCCACTTAGAGAAATAGAAAGGAACGTTAAGAGTCCCAGAACACAAATTCAGTGTTTTGCTTCTCTCATGAAACTCCAGGCCCTCATTTCTTCCCTGCGGCCTGTTTCTCAGCCCCCTTGATTGATAGCAACGGTAAGTCCTGCGAAGCGTCAGGACTCCAGTGGAATGCAGCTTTTAAATTAAGGACTGAAAAGCACTTTTCTTCTGCTCTGGAAACATTTCCAAGCTGTAAAAAAGATGTGCGTGAGCTAGGGAGGTGCTGCCATCTGGGCCTGTATCTGCACTAGAATTCCCAGGGCTTCCCCTACCTCTGAGGCACCCTATGCTCTGCTTAATGACCTGCGGGGTCCATTTAATGACTGCAATGGGGAGGGGAGGGATTGGAGTCATTAAGCGAGGTGATCACCTCGCTTAAGGACCACTATGACTTGTAGCCATAATGGGCAGGGTCCATTACGGTTATAAGTTGAGAACTACCCGTAATGCAAATGAATGAACCTGGGATTTTATGAAGATTACAGCTTTCTAACATATCACGCATTAGATGCAAGTAGTTAAATACATCGTATGTGTTATATCACGCTAAAAAACTGAGAATCACCATAAGGCCAAAAGTGAGCATTAAGAACTGAGGTCAACACAACATAAACCGCTGAGAATGGCCTTGTTTGAAATCCCAGAGTGTGGGCGTTTTTACAGAGGTGCCCTTAGCCAAGTTTATTACACCCATTCCTACCATTTCTCCAGACTTATTTCATCCAAGTGGCTGAAATATATGCATATGTTAATGGGGTGTCATAGTTGCGCTGTTATATCTCGGCCAGACAGGAGCCGGGAGACCATGTTCTAGTATCACCTCAGCCAGTGGGGGATCTTGGACAAGAGCCAGCGTAGGGTACTGGAGCCTGGTGGTTAAGCTGCAAAACTAGGAATAGGGACACCCAAGTCTGGTTCCTGGGGCCAGTCTCTCTTCCTCCATCCAGGCGGAGAGGCTAGAAAACGACTGCCTGCCAACAGATGATGACCTGCAATCTTCAATGAAGAGTCCTTTGTCCTGCAGCAAATTAAAGGATGTCTGTATATTCATTCTGATACCACGCAGATTTAATATTGGCCAACACCATTCGTGAAAGTTTCTCGTATGAAACCTTATTCACAGGTCGGGACCATTCTAAATGTGACAATAACCCATGTTGGACACAAATCTGGTTGGCAGGTTTCATACGCTCTAAAGCTGCGTTTGCATTTAATATAATCACAGGCCCTGGTGGTCGCAATCCAAAACTGTTTCTATCCCAAATGTGTATTTGGAGATTATAGCAAATCATGACTGAATATAAAACTGCAACCAAACAAGCAGGAATGATATACATTTGATCAGTTTATATAGCCACTTTGGGCAGTAAACACAGGATTTAAACAATTAAAATAATAAATAATAGCAATAAAAACGATAACACAATAATAACACCCTGGCTCCTGAGGGCAATTAAATTCAAACCACATAATCACAGTCAGGTTAATGCTAGTAATGAGAGTGATCTGTAAACCGTTGCGTTTCCTGGCATCAGTAAAATCTTAGTGGCTTAATCTGATCTGTTAAGAAGCCTCAGGGGAAGTTTAAAAAGCCTTTCTCCTTCTGGAAAGCAGAGCTGCTCCAGATTTAATGATATCAAGATCACATTTCGCTGTATAATTCAGTCTAGGGCTGCTAGATTTCTGCTACAGAATTCAGCTGCCACTAGGGGGCAGCAGAGCTTATAGAAAAACTCTAGATTTTTTTTCTAGATTTCTGCCATCTAGTAGCTATGCGGATTTATGCTGCCCACTTCTGATAGCTGGGAACAAAGACAAAAATGCACTGCAATCTGTCAGCAATCTGAGGCGAGCATAATCCAGAAAGTAAGAATTAAAGAAAAGGCAATGATAGCTTTTGGGGACACTGGGATCAAAATCATTCAGAATATAAATATAAAAACTGGACAATATAAAATATATAATATTTTATTATATAAATATATAAAAAATACACTGAAAATCTAGAAAGAGTGGAGAGAAGAACAAGAATGATGAGGGGACTGGAGGATAAAACATAGGAAGAACAGGGTAGGAACTGGGTATGTCTAGTCTAAGGAAGTGAAGGACCAAGGGAGACATGATAGCAGCCTTCCAATATCTCAGGGGCTGCTCCAAAGAAGAGGGAGTCAAGCTATTCTCCAAAGCCCCAGAAGGCAGGAGAAGAAGCAACGGGTGGAAACTCACCAAGGAGAGAACCTATCTAGCTCTAAGGAGAAACTTCCTCACGGTAAGGGCAATCAACCAATGGAACAATTTGCCTTCAGAAGTTGTGAGTGCTCCGTTACTGGGAGGCTTTCAAAAAGTGACTGGACAATCATTTGTCGAGCAGGTTTTCCTGCTTAAGCAGGGGGTTGGACTAGAAGACCTCCAAGGTCCCTTCCAACTCTGTTATTCTAAGAATTCCAGACTCAAAGGAAAGGTGTCAATGAATTTTGAAGGGCCCCATATGGCTATGGCTTTGGTCATTAAGAAAGATCTTGTCCTTTGCCTTCTAGTCTTACTAAAACAATTTGTCAACCCAGTGACCCTTGTAGAGTTAATCAAGGGCAATTAAAATGGCCAAAGATTAATAGTATCGGATGATCTATCTAACTCTATAATATTGGATAGATGAAGGTCATTTGCAGAGTGACCTTGAAGTAGTTCTTCTAATTCTACCACCAATAAGCCCAACAGGAAGGGTTGAGTGTAAGATATAGGATCTCATTTAATATACAATAAATCATATTTTATGGGATGTTTACAGTGTTGCCTTAAAATCAATGCCTATTTTAGCAGAAATCAGGCTTTATAGATATGACTGTCCCATAAAAGCTTAGAAGCATTATTATTGGACTTATAGTAAGCTAGACACTTCTTGAAGAGCTAAATTATTATGGCTGGTCCCACAGCCAGATGTTGAGTCTGGCTTTGGCATTTTTATCTGCCTATTGAGTCCTTCCACCCAAAGTGCCTATCAGTATTGGTACTCTGATTGGTGGTGTGGGGTTTTTTTGTTTTGTTTTTGTTTGTCACAGTTGTTCTACTTTTATTTTCAGGACTTTTTTATTTTGTGAATTTTTTCAGTCCTTTCTCTTCTCTTCTGCTATCTCAGAATAACCGAATAACAGAGTTGGAAGGGACCTTGGAGGTCTTCTAGTCCCACCTTCCACTCAAATAAGGAGTGGGGTTGTGTGCAGTTTGGTTGCCATCTAGTGGCCACTCAAATGTTGGCAGCCCAAATATGGAAGCCCAAGTGCCATTGCTTTTCTCCAAGATCTCAAGGTAACCTTTGTAGGGATGTCCCTTCCTGCTTGTTTCTCGACCTTTCCCATCTAAGGACATGAAACCAGAATAGAAGATGACAAAATGGGTGTCTGTGCAAAATAGGATACTGCTATTTTCAGCAAGGTGCCCTTGCACAGTGTACCTTGCATCCTAAAGAAAATCTTGCAGTTTTTCTCTCTGAAAAATAAATAAAATAGCTCACACTTAACAACCTGGATCTGCAGCAATCCCTGGTGCCCACCATAAGTTTTTGATTTTGCTTGTGAGATGAGCAAGGAGCACACTAAAATTAGCAAATTCATTTTCTACTCTGCTTTCTGTCTTCCTTCTGTATTATTATGTTACCATGTTTCATATATATTAGAAATTATTCAGTTCCCTGGTATTTCATTTGCAGGGATACAGCATAGTCCAATCATGTTTCCTATTAAGTTAGAACAAAATGTAGAAAGAGGGACTTAATACAATATAAAGTTATATAACATCATACACACACACTGCAGCTGCTGACAAATTTTATTATTGTATTTTTCCAATTCTGAGCCTTCTTGCCTCTACGGGAAACCTCTACAGTTTTTACTCTACGCAATTCTGCACAAGAGTCATTGCACTACAGATTGTGAAATTAAAGAAGCTACCGTAGTTTAAGGGGGATTTCTTGGGGTCCCCTTCATTTAGGCCCAGCTTTCCCACTCCCCAATTATCAGAGTATCTCCGAAATCAGACCCCACAACACCCCATTTAAGTATGGAGTCTCTCAGCTTTGCCCACCTGTAGAATTGCATGCAATTTCAAGGATAGATCTGAAGCAAGCAAGGTCTGAATTGCCCTGCAAACTTGGAAATGTCTATTAGGTTTTAGCCTGCCTAAGAGTTTGAAGGTTTGCACTCTTTACAAAAAAACAAATGAGGCTTAGACGGTCCATGAATTCAAATCCTAGGAAGGGAAACATTCAAGGAATTCACATTTTCCCTTCGAAGAATAAACGCTCCTGTCTCTTTGCCTCAATGTACAACTTAGCCTTCTAGCAAAAGCCATTAATTGGGGCTAAGGGTCAAAAAAAAAAAAAACTCAACCCAAGATGCAGCTGAAGCCCCTCCCCTTTTGCATGCCCAATGCTTGCACAAATAGGGGAGGGTCTGGTCACATGTTTGTGACTGCCACCCTGTTTTTTTCTATTCCCCCAGTGGACCTCTTCATAATGCTCTATTATTCATGAATGATGAGAAGAGAACTGAGATGCCTCCCTAAAAGTTACTCCTGAAGTTACTCAGAGAGATGGATTCCAAAGCCAACTTTTTTTGTTACAATCGCTCAGAGAATTAAATACTATTTTTCCACTGCGCTTCCTCCCCTCAATTGCTTTTCCTGGCATGAGTTCCTGTATTTTCCAGTTACAAGTTCTTCAGTAAAGCATAACACAATTTCTATCTGAAAAGGTTCGAAACGTCTGTGTCGTAAACTAATCAACGGCTGTTGGCTGCCAGAGCTCAGTACCGGATCCTGATACAGCTGATAGAGGACTATTCTGAAGGGGATTAGAAAGGGGGATGAATCCGAAAGGGTTAAAAGTCTGACTTTTTCAGCAAATTGTTCCAAGATTTCTCAGCTGAATTTTGGTCATCGTTCATTGGATGAAGCATCTCTGATGATCCCCATACATGGCTACTCTTGTCATCCTGATTCCAGCCGGAAAAAAGCTTTGGTTGAATAGGTTAGTTTCACAGATGTTACAGTTGCAAAGTTTCTGTTGAGGATGTTCAGGCATTAATGTTTATCTATTTAGAAAAGGGGGGATTTTCTTAATTGTTAAGACATATAATTGGCTTGCAATGCCATTCGATTGGTATTTGTTTAGAAGTAACCCCTACTATGCATAGGAAATATGTCTGGCTTTGAAGTTTGATGGCCAAAGTAAGAATACGGTAGCAAAAAAGCCAGAGATTACCCCTGCCTTGTTATTGAACAAGACAATGGTGAAGAGATGGAGGCGATGGATTAAATCAAAAATATATCAGAAGGAGCACTATGCTAAAAACCCACCTCCTCTGGAAGAGTGTCCATGTTACACACTTATTAAAAAGGAGTGAACTTTTCCATTTCTGCCATTTTGCCATGTTTGACACCATGGATGCAGCTGATAAAAGACCCACCTAAATTTAGATTTTGTGCTGATGGACACTGAACTTACATCTTCTAATTTTACACCAGTGATGGGGACCATCTCAGGAACTCACCAAAAATACAACAACAGAAAGTTACCTCTTTGTTTTCCAGAAGCTGACCGAGCTCTGTGGTCTGGACCAGATTGCTTTCCTCTCTGTCTGTTTTAGCTCATTTCTAAAAGGTTCCCTGGAATCAAAAACATCTGGCTAATTCATTCATCCAGTTCTTAGACAAAGCGAAAATGAGTCTTCAAAAGTAAATATCAGATAGGATAATACGGAGCCACCTGACACCGAATGTTCTGAAGCCTGGTAGCTGATGGCTCGGAAGCCAGAGTCAGTACCCGCATTCACATACTGTGCCAAACTGTGATTGTTGTTGTTGTTATTTGAACCAGGATTCCACTTCAATACTTCCACAGAATTCTAAGCCATAGTCCAACTAACCACATCTTGGCTAAAAGAATCGGTCATTACCTCATGCTGAGATCTGGAGCCTATCAGAAGGCAATGAAAAAAAGAGGGAGGGAGGGGAGAATTCCTATTTCAGCCTCTCTTGCCAATCTCAAAAATAAGTCTAGCCACTTGTCAGCATCCAGCTTGCAAACTTAACATTGGAAAGGTCTTCTCAAAGAAAAAGAAAGAAAAAAACAAGCTCTGAAACTCCTCAGCATCACCACTGAGCCTAAAGGATTTGTCATTCTGTTTCCAGGACCAGATGTTTCCACATCAGCCCACATCCCAGCCAATTCTCAAACCTCTAAAAGAGCAGAGAACATGTCCAAGTCACCAATGAAAAGAAAGGCTACCAGATCTGGACTAAAAAGAGGACAGCCAAGAGGTAGGTTCTGCATCTCCCTGGTGTCACCTACTGGTTGTCTGAAGTTTTACAACTCAGTTCCGGTAGCTCGATACTTATTGTTCATGGAAGCTAAAGCCTTGTAAAGATATCACTTTGGTCAATGGACTGTTTCACAGCTAAGAAGAGGTAGACCTCCAAGTCCTATCCAGGCGTTCACTTTAATGCTTCCTTTGAATTTCCTTTCCAAATACAGTTGCCTGTTCAATCTGTTAAGAACTGTCAGGTGCACATTTTAGTTCCTCAAAAATATTAAGAGATATTGCCCATAATGAGCAAAATGCATATATGCCCATAATGTGCATTTTGCTCATAAAGACTAAGCTGTCAAACCTGAACAGTCCAAGGAAGTACGGGTGCACAACATAAATGAGGATAATTTGACAAAAGAAGAAAATTAATTATATTTACAAAAGCAATATCCAATAAAATACCAGGTAAAACCATGTATTTTTAAATGGATTTTTTTTTTTAAACTTGAGTGAGATTTGCCATCTAAGTTCCAAGAGAATTTAACCAAATATTCTCCTGGAAACACACAGTGTCTTTCAGATGTCACAGCGAAGATGCCCATTTCAACTTGAAAGTGAGGATTTTATAGACATTCTTAACAGAATAATACAAAACAGAGTTGGAAGAGACTTTGGAGGCCTTCTAGTCCAACCTCTGCTCAAGCAGGAGACCCTAGACCAGTGGTAGGCAAACTTGGCTCTTTCACACCCTATGGACTTCAACTCCCAGAATTCCTAAGACAGCCAAGCTGAATTCTGTGAAAGAGCCAAGTTTGCCTACCACTGCCCTAAACTATTCCGGACAAATGTTTGCCAATCCCTTCTTAAAAGCCTCCAGTATTGGAGCATCTACAATTTCAGAAGGCAACTTCTGTTCCACTGGTTGATTGTTCTCACTGTCAGGAAAATTCTCCTTAGTTCTAGGTTGCTTCTCTCCTTAATTTTTAAGCTACTGGACAGTTCAAAACTGACATGGCATCCTTTCAGATCTTTGGTCCCAGCAATATTAAAAAGAACATATATTCTCCCATTGGTGATTCTCACTGTATATTTTCTTGTTCCAACTTAATGCCCAACTTCCTGGTGTTTTCATAAATAAATCTGGACCCTTTAATAGAGCAACATTAGTTTTGCCTTCAAAAAGTCCAACAACTTCATTTCTTTCCTGATCTGAATTAAAAGGCTTGTTTTTGTTTTGTCTGCAGAGCCTACCTCTATACTAGTCCAGGGAAAGTATTTTTCAGTTTGAAGCCTAATCATGCTATGCATCTTCATATCTCCCACCAATGGTTCAGCTCACAGAACATTAGAGATGGAGAAAGAATAAATTAGCTAATCATTCGAAGGTTGATTCAGTTTTAATGACCCATGGAAAGATTTCCTCTATCTTAGAACAACTTCTTTGGTAGAAAGGTCAGCCATACAGAAAAGACACATTTATTAACCATATTGTGCCCCGAGTGTTCCCCAAAGAGAGAAGACCTTTACATAACCCCTTTTTTTTTGCAATCAGCTATCAACAAGGAGACTCAACTCATACATTTTCTGGGTTTGCAGACAACATTCTATCATAAGCCAACCGGATAGGTTCATACAATATGCTAACAGAGAGAGGGGGGGGAGAGGGAGGGAGAGAAAGGGAGAGACTATCCTGATTAAGTTTAACATCAATCACATTTTGTAAAGGAAAACTTTCACTGAGTTGGTCAAGAATGTTGGGTGAACACAGATGCTGCTTAAACCTGAAGGCTACTTCTTACTTCTCAAGTCATTGATTTCTCTTGTGCTTCTTCTGTGGTCCAGGAAGCTCAGCCATGAGCTGAGCATCAAGAAAGCTTTCGACTATGCTCTATATGATGTAAGAAGAAAGATAGCCAGTTCCTCCCTGTTGACAGAAATTTCAGTTATCACCACAGCCTGGTTCATTATCTATAAGCAGAATTTATTAGATTAATATGGGATTGGGTGGTCCATTAATCAATCTATTACCATTTTATTTGTATTTATGAAATGTATGGGGGGGGCAGTTAAAGACGCTGAGCTTGTCAGCCGGAAAGCTGACAGCCTGGGTTCAAGACCCGAGGACCACGCAATGGGATGAGCTCCCCTTCCTTGCTCCAGCTCCTGTCCTAGCAGTTTGAAAGCATGCAAATGCGAGTAGATAAACAGGTACCATTTCGGTGGGATGGTAACAGTGATCCATGCACCTCGGTGGATAGTCAGGCTGGCTACATGACCACAGAAATGTTTTCAGACAATGGTAGCGCCCTTAGCTAGGAAACAGAGGCAGGCACCACCCCCAAGAGTCGGACAGGACTTGACAGGTGAAATCCTTACCTTTACTTTATGAAATGTGTACACTGCCTTTAGTCTTGGGGGGCTCTAATCAGAGTACTCAGTTATACAGCGCACCCCTCCTTTGAGTTCGTTGGCTATCATGTTAAGACAGAACACAAACCTCTGTTTGTTACATTCTGTAATTGAGTTTAGGACGTTTTGTGTGCCCAACCCCTCTCTTAATTCCCATGAAGAGTCATCCATTCCTTACAGCCACGCATCTTCCATGTATGGAGGTACCATGTCCTCTCCTTTGAACGTCTGAAGGATGAAGCTCAACTTAACTTTGCATTTCTATGCATAATAAGATACTTAATTTCAGAATAAATAAGGCAATCAAAATGATAAACAATTCAGGGACACGTATACTACTAATGCCTGCAACATTTGTAGTACAGTGTTGATTAGCAACTTGAAATGTCAAATAATTTTGCCTCGGAGGACTTTTATTTGTTTAGCTTTTACAGTTATAATCAAAGAGAAGTCAGCTGTTTAGACCATATGGCATGCTTCTCTGATTTTTATCTAAGCATAATTTAATTCGAGGTTAAATTCAATAAACACTCTATATGTCTTTCAAGGGTTTTTTTTTTCCTAGATCCATAAAATGTAAACAATTGTATCTCACAATGTTTGGGCTGTTAGTCATTCAAGCAATGACTGCAGGATTTATTTCGGATTAAGAAAAGTGGAATTCTTTGTATGTTTTAGCCTCCAGGCCCCTAATCGTCTTTGTAGCTCTTCTGTGCACTCTTTCTTACACCCTGGTGAAGCAAAACCGGATGCTGTATTCCAAGTGTGGTCTCACCAAGGCATTGCAAAGTGGTAATTAACACGTATTTACTCTCACGCAGAATTCTGCTAACCACCTTCCCAGAGACACCAAACAAAATAGTCCTCCAGTAGGGTTGTTGTTTTTGTTGTTGTTTTTGTTGTTTTTCACTTGTTATTCTTTCCTTTCTACAGGGGGAAAGCAATGGCATTCTACCAATTATCAGGGACTAATGAAAACTTTACATGCATCTTTAAAAAATTACACAGCCTCCAATAAGTACATCAGATCCATATTTTAATATTTATCCAATTATATACCTCTTCAAAATGTACCATGTTCAACATTTCCTCAAAATACTTAAAGGAGTATTTTCAACATTCTTTTCCTTGGACATTAACATCTCTAGCATTTCTTTCGATTTCACTCCCACACAGACTGAGTTATGCATAAAAAGGGAGGACAGGAAGCTAATTTTTTTTTTAATGGCTCATTGAATAAGTCAGGCCCAAGTTCTCATTTGAGGCACAAATGACCGGACTCAAATCATCCAATTTTGAACATTTTATGTGAAGACCCAGAAACCTGCAGAAAGCTCTCCTGTTGGCAAAGACAGAAGGAAAGAGGAGGAGGAGGAGGAGGGGGCCTGGATGGAGGTAGTTACAGAGGTGGACACGTGCTTGGAAAACCTGAAAAGCTTTCAGGTTACAGGCAGAACATCATGAAGAAAATCTATCTCTGTGTCGAGAAAAGAACTTGATGGCACATAATCAATCAATTAATCAAAATACTCCCTTCAGCTTCACCTCAGGTCAGTTTTATTTTTAACTCCATTAAGTGTGCCAGAAGCTCCTTGTTGAGTCCTTGTCACTTTCTTCCAAAATAACTTTGCCTTTCTTAACTGTGTCTCTTGCTCTTTCAATTCCTTTTTTTTTTGGCAACTGTACACAGCAGTGGTGGGTTGCCCCCGGTTCTCATCGGTTCTATAGAAACGGTAGTAAAACCGGCAGGAGGCTCCGCCCACTGACCCGACGTCACCAAAACACTTCTGCGAATGCACAGAAGAGCGAGAGAGAGAGAGCGAAGCGAGAGTGCATGCGTGGCCCCGCTGTGAACCGGTAGTAAAAGTAAGTAGAACCCACCCCTGGTACACAGCATGAGGAGGTTTTTAAAAAGAGACTGGACAACTATTTGTTTGAAATGATGTAGGGCTTCCTGCCTGAGCAGGGGGTTGGACTAGAAGACCTTTAAGGTCCCTTCCAACTCTGTTATTCTGTTATTAAAGTTTTGTACATCTACAATAGAGAAAGGACCCACAAGTACCTTGTTGTTTCCTTCAAGTGGCATGCCACCAAATACTGAAATTTCTTTTTTTTCTCTCCTACAAAAGAGCTATAAGAGCTATTTAATTAGCCTGTGTTGGGCTGAGTCAACAGGGCTTAATCCTACCCTACCAAAGCATGTACAGTTTCTCTCCTGATGCCCTTGTTCTACTTCTTTGTTGCCGAAAAGCCATCACTACATTGGCCCAGCATATTCCTTTTCCTAGAAGCCCTTCATTGAAACAGCCCCTTCCTCTAAAACATCTTTTGTCTTCGGAAATCTTGAGCCAGAACGCAGAGTTGATATGATCTCTTCAATTTCCATTTCTGAATTGCTACAAACTGAGCCAGTGAGAAAAATAATATGTTAGCAGATAGAAACACTGAATGGTAGAAGAGCATTTAAGGTAACTTGAGCACTTACGTTGGACCCAAATATCCAGATACTGAAACTGAAATACAGTAAATACAGTTCCAATAAATTACATAATTATTTCAATAATAGTAATAACAACAACAACAACAACATTTTTACTCTTATGGGATGCTTTTCCACCCTTTATGTGTTTCAATGAGCACAGATATAGGGCAGTAAATAAAGTTCTGTTTGAGCCCCAAAGCCAATCTCGCAGAAGGAATCCTTGTTTCCAAGATTATTCACACTATAAAACAATAAAGATACACACCTGCAAAAAAAAAAAATCAGTATGCTGGGAAATAAGCGATTTTGCAGGGGTGATTCAACACTTGTGTATGTTAACTCTTGTAATGAAAATTCAGTTCCTCCTGGACATTGGCAATTAAAAGAGGAGATGAAGCAAGGAATTGCCTCAATAGGAATTACTGTTTTCCCCTTTTCCTATTTTCCTCTCCCCATCATCAACATCATCCACGGAAGAAGAGAACTTTGTTCTCCTGTGACTGTGGGAAAGGAGAAGAGCCTTTGGGGGTCAATTGCTGGTCCAGGGATTCTCCATTTTGAGAACTTTAAGATGTATGGACTTCAATTCCCAGAATTCTCCAGCCAGCAATGATGCTTCTCTGCCCAATAAAGGGATCGATGTTGGTCAGGAATGGACCAAAGGGAAGGACTGGATATTGCTGCAGGACATGGCTGAGTTGGCGGCTATGGTGATTGCCCACCCCATTGCTATTAGATTTTGCAAAATTGGGATTTCCCCTCTGAAGTCACATAATCGAAAAATACTCGCTTATTCATGTTCTTTGGGAGTTTAGAGTCAAACCTGCCTACTGCTTGATTGAAAAGACAAAATGCATCCCTGGACTTATTTTTAAAAGCACAGAGAAAAGTAGGAAGTCCAAAGAAATAAAAAAAAAAGTAGCAATAAAATTTTCTTGGCAGGTTTCAAACCAGCCACATACTATCTACCAGGCAAGAATTATAGTCATTGTGGTATTATAGCATTTGTGATAAAGGAGAGATTTAAGACATTAGAAAGGACAGGAGGTTATTTGTACCAGTTGCAGATGCACTTTGATGCATATACATTCAAACAGACATAGCAACTTATGTGCATAGATTAAGACATATATACAAACATCTACAGGTGTGTAAATGGCCAAGGAAAATCCTCCACCGAAATGGAAGCAATCGTCAACAACGTTTGTGGACCAACAAGGCCAGGAGGGCACAGTAGCAAGGGAAGGGCGTAGTGAAGAGAGCCTGGCAGTCTGCTTCCAAGAGGGCACATCTCCAAACAGTTGCTAAAAGTTGTGACCGGATTATCATAAATGCCAATTGAGGAGACAATACAGGACAGAGACAGGCTAAAGGGTTGGTGCAGCCCAGGAACACTTTTTGTATTTCTTTGCTGCCCTCTGGTGGCCATCTATAATTTTACAGTACAAATATTAGCGCCTGCAAGAATCCAAAGGACCACATACAGGTACTCTTCCACTTACAACAGTTCGTTCAGCAACCATTCAGTTAGAACAAACCTGAAAAAAAGTGACTTGCAACCATTTTTCACACTTATGACGGTTGCAGCATCCCCATGGCCACATGATCAAAATTCAGACGCTTGGCAACTGATTCATATTTATGACAAGTGCAATGTCATTTTCTTTCACCCATTTCAATAGACTTTCATGTTGTGCATTTTGTAAATGTTGCTGCCCGTTGACTGAATAACGAGCAACGTCCTTTCTATAGTGTGACTGATGTCTTTCTAAAATCAGGAAAGCCTTGATGGACGCTCATTCTGTCACCTCACAGGGAAATTTTCTGAAGACCAGACTGTCCCACAGCTCCTTGCTGGCTGCCCTAACCCTGCGCTCGTCCCTTCCTCCATCTTTCCATTCTCGGGCGGGTGACAAGAGGCCACAGTTGCTGATATACGGCCAGGGCTCCAAAGTCATCCTCTCCAACCACTGTTGGTGGGTCAAAGCTCTTTTCAGAGCACTGCTGGGCTCCCCCCCCCCCCTCCCTTTCTGTCGGGATAAGTGATCGCACCTAGGAGGTCAAGCAGCCTGGGGCAAATCTGTATTGGCTGAAGAATGGAGCCCACAGTCTGGCTTCAGCCCCTTGCAGGGAATCAGCTGTTCTTCGGTTGGCGTTTATACAAAGACAACATTAATGCTCTCTCCAACATGGCTGCAAACCAATTCCCATGTTGGAAGGAGAATGGATGTTGGCTTGGGGACAAGAGGGACATAGTTCCTGTCTGGTGTTTGCATGGAGCAGCCATCCGAAAGCCAGCGTCCCTCCTTCCCTGGAGGAAGCCAGGAGCGGCCACTTGAGAAACAAGCCTGCTGAGAGGCCCGGCTTCAGCACTAAGTAGATTAATGCTTCCTGTTCCAAAAAATTAGGAAAAGGGAGGAGGGAGAGCCCTCTTTAAATAATCCTCTTTAGATTTCAAAGCAGCTGATCTTCAAATATCCCAGTGAAAGGGTGAAGGGGGAGTTCTTCAATCTTTGAAGCCTGGGTGGAAAAAGGCAGCTGTGAAGCATCCGTGTGGGTTCCAAACCAGCTTCTCTCTCCTTAAATCTCTTTGTGGTTGGGGGGTGGGGGGAGCAACCCACGGATTGGAGAAACAAAGCTGCTGAGATCCAGCCAAGGTTGGTGCTCAGGGACTCAGCCAGTTTCATGACCTCCCTGGGCCTCGGGGCTTAAATTTCACGTAAAGATGGGTGGAGCAGCTGGGCTGAATGGTAGCCCCCGCCTTGGGTTCTCGTGTGGAAGCTGGCAAGAAAATGTTAATCAATATTTTATCTCTTGTGGAATTTTATCAGCAGCTACTTTCCAACCATGATTTTGTCATCCTATCAAATCCATGTTTTAGTTATGACATCAAAGGAGAAGCATAATCCAGAATTTGAGGCCCTCCTCCTCCTCCTCCTCCTCTTCCTTCTCATTTTCTTCTTCTTCTTCTTCTTTGTCTTCTCCTCCTCCTCCTCCTCCTCCTCCTCCTTCATTACTGCTACTACTCCTCTTTTACTGCCCTGAGTGTTGAGGGAGATAAAAAGTTCTTTCTCTTGCTCTTCTGGT
Source organism: Arizona elegans (assembly GCA_022577455.1). Taxonomy (NCBI): domain Eukaryota; kingdom Metazoa; phylum Chordata; class Lepidosauria; order Squamata; family Colubridae; genus Arizona; species Arizona elegans. The sequence continues at coordinate 9,089,944 of JAKOOJ010000028.1, forward strand.
GGCTTCAACCATTGTTAATTGATGTTGTTGCAGTGTGTCTTTGATGAGGGAACTCTATGGGGTCAAAACTTCAAGATGGTACCCCAACTATGGGGGATTGCATAATGATTTTGAGATTTATTTTTACCATACCCACGATGACTTCCTGATCCAAGCAGAATCAACATTGCAACTGCTTATGCATGTTAATGGGAGAGATGCAATTACAGGCACTAAATTATGTAAATTTTGATAGAATTTCTCCTTAGTTCTAGGCTGGTTCTCTCCTTGTTTAGCTTACGTCCATTGCTTCTTGTCCTGCCCTCAGGTGCTTTGGAGGATAGGTGGTCCCCCTCTTCTCTGTGACAGCCCCTCAACTATTGGAAGACTGCTATCATGTCACCCCTAGTCCTTCTCTTCATTAGACTAGACATGCCCTGTTTTAGCCTCCAGTCCCCTAATCATCTTTGTTGCTCTTCTCTGCACTCTTTATGGAGCCTCAACATTTATAACGTAGCAGTAAAAACTGGATGCAACAATATTTCAGGTACAGATTGAAGAAGCAGGATTTGGTTGTTGAGCAAACATTGAATCCAGCATTACATGTTATGTCTGAGTTGTGATGAATATCCAGAACAAGGCATAAAATGGAAATGGATATTAGGGGGTAAATTGAAAGTTCAGCCAGACCTAAAATGGTTCTTAGAAGATACTCATCATGCATGGAAAAGCTATGATGGGCCTGTGGGGTTATCAAATGGGCAAACGTGTGCTCTTTTAGTTTCAGCACATGAGGGATGCCAGAAAAAGTCTTACTGGGGGAGCAGATCCAGGAGTTACAAAGAAGAAATCGAAATGCTTAAGAGCAGAAGATCTAAGGAAATTTGAAGGGGGAAAACACTGTATGTGTGACAGGAAAAAATGCATGCTGAAAGCTACAGCTGATTTTAAATAGAAATGTATAAAGCTGGAGGACAGCCTAATAAAGGGTATCCATAACAGCATTTCTAATGAGAAGATAATCTCAAGTAATCCAAAATGTTAATTGTACACTATTATTTCAAATTGTTCTTGTTCATTTCACTGCCTGGAAGCAACTATTTCAGCTAACTAAGATAATGAGCATGACTGGCTCATAATTACTTTTTCACACTATTGTGATTAAAAAGATAATTTTGGTTGTCAATCAATCATTCATGCATGTCATATTTTTTCCCAATCAGACATTTTGCACACATCTGAAATCTTTTGCTAAAAAAAAAAGAAATTAGTCACAGATTCTCTGGGTATTGCAACACCATTTTGGTACACGCATAATCTCTCTGGTCCTTAGAATGATGGAACCATAGGGCTAGGAGGAACCTTGGAGGTCTTCTACTCCAGCCTCCTGCCCAAAGCAAGAATCCTCGAATCATCACAAGCAAATCTTCCTATCTTTTCTTGAAAGCCTCCAGCAACGGTTCCACTTCTTGTTCCTTACTGCCTGGAAATTTCTCATTTCGAGGCTGGGTCTCCCTCTGATGAGCTTTCGCCCAATGTTTCTTATTCTGCTATTATCGCTTCATTTCCCACTCAAAGACTAACCAGACCTGACCTTGGTTAGTTTCTCAAGGTATGTTAAGGGCTGCCTTGCCACACGTGCTGGGTTTGAGCATCAGGAGAGGTTATGCTTGCAGAGCCTGCCTCCATGACACATGTAAAACAGAGGTTTAGTTCAATGACAAGGTTTTGACTCTTTCGGCATTCCCCCCACCCCACCCCTGCTTTGCCCCAGCATCAAAGATCATTTCCTGGATCTGTGAAATGCTTTCACTGCCGTTCTATTCCATTCTGCTTGATGGCTCATTTTACTGACACCTACAATCAAGAGAAAACTCTTTTATCAGTCAAATATTCCAGAAAATCACACCTCTGTCTATTTGGTGCTGGGGCCAAAGCCAACGCACAAGCAAAAGTGAAGGAATGTGGCTTCCAGGCATTTTCAAATGTCACCAACGCTGGAAGGCCCTGAAAGTTTTTGACTAACGTTTTAACACACCGTGTCAGTTTCTATCATGTTACGACACCCCTGTAAGCGGTCCTGTCCATCAGACACCATGCGCTGTGGCTGCAGGAGAAGAGACGGGGCAGCTGTGGCTGGGGACTCACTCAGACCAGTGAAGGGCAAGTGTTCAAGAGTTCAGCCCCGGGTGCAAATCCACTCGGGTGCAAGACGGGTCCTGTAAAAGCTCGTCGTGACTTATTCATTTCTACCTTTCCAAAGACTGTTTTGTGCAGGTTGCTGGATTCACTGTTTAGCAACATCTACAGAACAATAAAAAAGAAGAATTTTGGAAAAAATACTTTCCGTTCGTTTTCCACTGAGGTGCACCAGCAACATCTCATCCCACCTGTCCACTTTCCTTAGGTCCAAATTCACACGGAAGCCTCACTCTGTATTTCCTCATATAAACTCTGAATTTGTGTGTTTCACATTAAAATCCAGATCCAATTGCAAAATTCTGTTTCGTTTATGCTCCTGTTTTCTGTAGATTCTCACTCTCCTCAAAATGACAGAAGGAGTGGGATCTGCAGAACCTTTGGGGAGCGCAGGCGATAGATACTACAAGGCCCATGGAAAAGGGGCGGGGCTTGTGCCGTAACAACGCCCCTCTGACGCGCTCTTGGCCGACTCCGTTGGGACACAACCAATTCACAGAGCATGTCCCAGCCACAAACAGGAACGAGGTTTGTTATAGGGATGTTTCCCTTTCAAGGGAAATTACAGGTAGCCCTCGACTTACGACCACAACTGAGCCCAACATTTCTGTGGCTAAATGAAACATTTGTTAAGTGAGCTTTGCCCCATTTTACGAACTTTCTTGCCACAGTTGTTAAGTGAATCATTGTGGTTCTGAGTCAACTGTTGTTAGGTGAATCTGGTTTCCCCGTTGACGTTGATGGTGAGAAGGTTGAAATGTGGTAATCTTGTAAATAAGTATCTTCAAGTGAGTGACTGAGGGAAAACTGAAAACTCTTTGTCAATCAATCAATTTTTATTATGGTCTAACATTACAAATAAAAACATTGTAAAGCTTTTTTTTCATTTAACAATCCTGTAATTCCTTGCTTTGTGATGGGGTTGGGCTGAATGGAGCTGAGCATTTACCAGCCAGATGCCCTTCCTGACGCCTATGTGAAACCCACAGCAAATATTTTCTCTTTGCGCCCAGACAGAGGAATATCTGCCACTACCTAGGATTGAATTCACAGCCTCCTAATTGTGAGGTGAGAGCTCCACCTCTAGGTCACTTCACTGCTCAAAAAAAAAAAAAAAAGGTGGAAAAAATAACAAAAAAGACAAAAAGACAAAATAATATTTTAGATTAGTGGTGGGTTATCAGTAGGCAGTTAGAGTCTGCCTAACTGTGCATAGGGTATGTTCTGTGTAGTCTGTTCATACTGTCCATGCTGTTCATACAAATATCTTTATAACTACAGACTTGGTCATCAGGATCACATCATCTGTAGGCCTTGGGCCGGCTGTGTGCAAACGTCAGTATTTTATGATGCAGGTGGATATATACCCAATGAGCTAAAGGCTCCTGATGATGGGCCAAAGCACAGGTTTGCTGGGCGAGATTTCTCAACTAAACTGGAATTTGGAAGGAAGGAAGGAAGCCAAGTGAAACTTGCAAAACAAGAACGGAACAGAAGAGGGACAATAACCTAAAGTCCCAACTACGCAGTTGTGAAAGGACGAAGCTGTGGTCCTCCTGCAGACAAAATGGAAAAGACTTGGGCAAAGTGGGAGGGCTAGAAGCAGAGACGTTTTCTTCAGGGGGAACAATTGGGATTCAGTCCATGCCCCCCTGAGCGAGGGCCACCTAAGCCCCGTGCCCCCTTTCTGAAGAGGCTGGTTCTGAGTCAGGAGCCCTCCCTCCCCACGTCTCCTCTGCTTCGCTTCCAAACAGAAGGCGCAGAAGGCCCAGCTCAGCTCCCGGCAGGTTGAGAAGAGGCCCAGAGCAGGTGTGCTACTTGAATGGGGCTATTTTTCTTCTGGCTAGGCTTCCCCCCCCACCTCCTTTTTTTTTCTCCATGCACAATAACACAATCCTGCTTCCTGCCGGCCCCTCGAAGGCCTTAAATGCATGTCTGCATTGTGGGCAACATTCGGGAAGGCGCCAGGACTCGAGTGGACCGGGGGGGGGGGCAAAGGCAGGAGAATTTGTGCCTAATGAACCACTTCAGACTCAGCTGCCTGAAGTAGTGGTGAAAAGGCTCCCAACTCTGCTGTCTGGACAAGCAAGGCGATAAAAGAAGACGCCAGACTCCGCCAGAGCGACCAAAATCCTCCATCCTTTTCATTCTGCAGAACTCCTCCTGACGCAGCCTTTGCTGTGCTAGGAGCTTGATAGATGATGGCCTCCATGGAGTCTGGATTTCTTTCTGGGAGGCTTTGGTTAAGAGGGAGGTTTTCCGACAAGCCCTTCTTCCCACTTCCAGCACTTTTCCCCCATTTGCAAGGTTTCAAACCCACACAGCTGATATGACCCAACCTTTGAAAATACAATATTTGTCCACACTGCTGACAACGTTACTACCTGAATGCCTTCCAGTCCATTCCCAACAAAACTCTCTCTCCAAAATGCTTTTCTGTGGGTGCAGAACGGGGCTTCTTAATTATGACGACAGTTTTTTTTAAAAAGGATCTGGGTGGGAGGAAGAAAATGGGCTCTAAAACGGCAGCATCAGCAAAGCACCAATTAAATGCTGGATGCAGAGAGGCAGAGATATGTCAGGGAAGATCATGCAAGAGAAATTACAGAGCAATTAAGGTATCCTGGAGGTTTTTCCCCTTCCTCTGCTTCTTTTTTAATTCAATGGGTTTAGTTTTAGTTTTAGTTTAGTTTTATTTGATTTGTATACCGCCCTACTCCCAAAGGATTCAGGGCGGTGAACAGCCAACAATAAAATACATAGATACACAAAATTTAAAAACCAAATAAAATCAAATTAAATTATTTGGCCCAGACAAATTAAAACACCCCGATAATTTAAAAACAGATTAAAATTTAAATATTTAAAAAGGGAAGAGATTAGGCCAAGCCCGCTTGATGGAATAAAAAGGTCTTCACAGCACGGCGGAAGGAGCGCAGATCCGGGATCCTCCATATCTCTGGGGGGAGCTCATTCCAGATAGTAGGTGCCTCCACAGAGAAGGCTCTCTCCCTAGGAGCCGCCAGTCGACACTGTTTGGCTGACGGCACCCGGAGGAGTCCCTCTCTATGGGAGCGTACTGGCCGGTGGGAGGCTATTGGTGGTAGTAGGTGGTCCTGTAGATAACCAGGTCCTAAGCCATGGAGCACTTTAAAGGTGGTAACCAAAACCTTGAAGCGCACCCGGAAGACCACCGGGAGCCAGTGCAGCTCGCGCAGGAGAGGTGTTACATGGGAGCGCCATGTCGTTCCCATTACCACCCACGCGGCCGTACTCTGCGCCAGTTGGAGCCTCCGGGTGCTCCTCAAGGGGAGCCCCATGTAGAGAGCATTACAATAGTCCAGGCGGGAGGTGACGAGGGCATGAGTGACCGTGCGTAACGAGTCCCGATCCAGAAAGGGACGCAACTGGCGAATCAGGCGAACCAGATAAAAAATCCTCCCGGTCACGGCTGTCAAATGCTCTTCTAAAGACAGCCGTGAGTCCAGGGGGACGCCTAAGTTGCGAGCCCTCTCCGTGGGGGCCAATGATTCGCCCCCAATAGTCAGTGATGGGTTACATCAAATGCACCTTTTCTCCCTGCTAATCGCTTTTGTCTGTCCACAGATGACCCCACACACACACACACACACACACACACACACACACACAGAGGTTGTGCATTGCCACCTATGGACGCACTCCAATGCCTTCTATCGGTCCTATTAAGAAAAAGTGAAAGTCTAAGTAGTTGCGGATAAGGCGTTACCTTGGGAAACTACTCCTTTCCCAAGATAAATTTAATTCTTGAGGGTTTTTTGGGATAAAAATACTTCTGCATTAGCATTTATTAGCAAAGATCTCACATCCAGGTCCACATCAAATTGTTCCTGTCCTCTGTTAAAACAGCTGAGATTCATTTGAAGGAGAAGTTCAGGAAAGTGAAGATAGAAGTCCATTCCCAGACAGAGGCTGTTCAAGGGAGAGAGTGGACTATTGTGGGTTTCGACTTTTCCCTGGGATCCTGGAAACCGGCACAATGAATACTTGGGTATCAAACTTGAAAGGCGGAATGGTGTCGTGTGTGTGCACACAATTTTCCATTTTCAGAGCAGGTATTGTGCCCTAAAGTAATGCTGCATTTTACTTCCCTAAAAACGAGCGTTGCCTGTAAAGGCCAGGAAAGAGTACAGAGAAGATGATGAAGGGACGGGAGGCTAAAACATGTCAAGAACGGTTGCAGGAATTGGGTAGGTCTAGTTTAATGAAGAGAAGGACTAGTTTCCATCCGTTGCTCCTTGACCTGCCTTCAGGTGCTTCGGAGAATAGGCCGACCCCTTCCTCTCTGTGGCAGCCCCTCAAATACAGGTCGCCACCTGGTCCTTCTTTTAGTTAAATCAGACATTCCCAATCCTTGCAACCGTTCTTCCCATGTTTTAGCCTCCAGCCCCCTATCTCTGAAGGTAGCCCTGTACTGGTGCTCTGTACTCCAAGCTCCCTTCCAACTCTGTTATTCTGTTATCAATGAGAGGGAGAGGGATGGGGGCGGGGGGGCAGAGAGAGAGAGAGAGAGAACATCTGCTAGAACTGTTTGAATTCCAGTTTTTGGACCACATTTAATCGCATTTTTAACTATAGTAGATTTCCAGGGCTAAAATAAGATATGGCCATAAAGCAAGGAGAAAACAGCTCCACGAATGAAAGGGATAAAAGCGGGGAAGGTTGTTCTTTGTAAACTTTGAAAGGTTCAGTAGCGAACCTGCATTTCTTTCTCCTTCGTTGCTTACAATGCTGTGGGGATGCTGTGCTCCAGGAAGGCAAGGTCCCGCTGCCATCTAGTGTCCACCCAACCCTTCCCAGCAAGACTGGCCTTGAATGGGGAGCCAGCCAGGCTTAGTTTGAAGGAACATGGGCTGCCTGTTAGATCGGCGCAGGAATGGAAGACGTGACCAGCTCGTTACATAAGTAACTTTATTTAAGAACAGAAACAGTAGCAAGACTGGCTGTGCGCTGCCGGAGCTCTCCTTATATTCGCTCCGGCAGTCGCACCGCCCCCTGCCTGGGATTCAAACTTTCCCGCCCGATGGCTGGCAGCCAATCCGGGCAGATGTCCTTATAAGGACATAACACTCCTCCCCTCTTAGTCTGCGAATAGTCAATGTTCATTTATGAAAGTCACGTAATCACACAGGTACGTAGGGCGCCTCGGCGCCCTAGTTGACCTGCGCAGTCTCATTTCTTCTCCGTCTCCGGCCTGGATGGACGGGGCTCTTTCGTCTCCTGGTTCCCTCTCCGGAACCGGGCTCGGTTCGGCTGTTAGATTAGCACATCGTCGAAGTAGGGCACCACCCCTGGAACGCCTTGGAGAAGGCGTTCCATCATAGATTGGAAAATGCCGGGGGCAGCGCTGACTCCAAATTGGAGGCGGTTACATTTGAATGCCCCCCTGTGCGTGACAATTGTTTGTGCCTCCGCCGTTTTTTCATCCACTGGCAATTGCTGGTAAGCCTGGGCCAGGTCCAGTTTCGTGAAAATTGAGCCGGATCCCAGAGAATGCAATAGGTGCTGCACCACTGGGACCGGGTATGCGCTCTGTGCCAACGCCTTGTTGATGGTACAACGGTAGTCGGCGCAGATGCGCACAGACCCATCATGCTTCAGTGGGGTCACAATGGGGGTCTCCCATGAGGCATGATCGATCGGTTCCAGGACGCCCTGGGCGATCAGCTTATCCAGCTGCTCATCTACTTTGGGCCGCAGGGCAAATGGAACCCGGCGGGGCTTCAGCCTAATTGGGGTGATTCCCTTGTCCAGATTGAAAGAGATTGGCCTCCCCACAAATGTCCCCAGCTTACCATCGAAGACTTCCTTGAACTCTTCGATGAGGTTGTCGAGTTCGTCCCTGCGAATTTGGTTGATGCCTTCGATTGAAAGCCCCAGCGGCTTGAACCACTCCACTCCTAACAGGTTCGGTCGGTTGTCCTTCACGACGGTGATGGGGAGCTCGCCTTCGAATTCTTTGTAGGCGACTCGGATGTTGGCTCTTCCTAACACTCCGATGGGGTTCCCCCCAAAGTCGACGAGCTTGGAGTGTAGTGGCTTCAGCTCTCGCTTGGTGATGCTGGGTTGCAGACGCTTCAGCTGCTGCCAATCCATGATGGAGTAGACTGAGCCAGAGTCTACCTCCATGTTGCAGGGTGCTCCTTCCACGTGGATGGTCACGTGGAACTTGGTGGCGTTGTCTGAAGTCGTGTGTGCGATGGTCGTCTGGTGGACCGCTCCACTCCGGGGAAACTCGTCGTCTCTGCGTCTGGAAGGGCCAGAGGACCGTTTGGATGATCTCTGGTACTCCTTCCGATTCTCGCGGGGACGGTGGCTGGAGGGCTCTGGGGCTGGTTCCTCGGCTCTGCAAGCTTCGGCGATGTGACCCCTTCTGTTGCAGCGTCGGCAGGTCGCATCTCTCCACTTGCAGGTCGCCCTGGCATGGTCCCCTCTGCAGCTGGCGCAGCGCTCCCCCTTGTAGCTCCGTTGGGCGGTTTCCCGCCTTGGGGGTCTGGATACTTTGTGTACGGTGGACTCCCCCTCCGACTCGGATCCAGCTGTGGAATCCTCTGTTGATGATTGCGCTGTGGAGCGAATCTTGTGGATTCCCTTTGCTCTGCTTACTGCGGCCGCTGCTTTCTCCAAGATTTCGGATGCGGTGGCTTCCTCCACCACATCCTTGAGCACGAGTTTCTTCCTGCTCAGGAATTTCTTCTGCAGGCCTCTGTCCCTCATGCCGAAAACCACGCGGTCAGCGATGGCATTGTCCACGTGGTCGAACTCACAGCTGGCTGCGATCTGGCGTAGGGCGGCCACGAATTCCTTGATAGTCTCACCTTCCATCTGGTCCCTCTGATGGAAGGTGAAACGGTTCGCCACCGGTGTTCCTGTTGGGGCATAGTGGTCTTCCAGGATTTGCAGCAGGTCTGCCCATGGCACTTCTTCGATGTCTCGTGGTTCTACGAGATCGATTGCCATGTCGAGGACCTCGGAGCCGCAGTTGGCCAGGAAAATGCCCTTTTTCCGGTCATCATCGGCATCCCTGATGTTGTTGCCTCTCAGGTATTGCCAGAATTTCACTACGTAGGATTTCCACTTGTCCTTCCCTGGGCGGAAAGGAGCAAGGGCTGGCAGAGTGACTTCAGCGGATGCCATGCCTTTGGAAATGCCTACTGTAGTTTCAGGTGCCGGATTCTTGGTCTTGTTGGCTTGTGCCGTGAGGTTCGTTTCTTCTCTCTAGTCCTTCGTCGCCAGTGTTAGATCGGCGCAGGAATGGAAGACGTGACCAGCTCGTTACATAAGTAACTTTATTTAAGAACAGAAACAGTAGCAAGACTGGCTGTGCGCTGCCGGAGCTCTCCTTATATTCGCTCCGGCAGTCGCACCACCCCCTGCCTGGGATTCAAACTTTCCTGCCCGATGGCTGGCAGCCAGTCCGGGCGGATGTCCTTATAAGGACATAACACTGCCATATACAAGTCACAGGTCCCTGTCTGGCTTTGGTGAAGAAAAACCCATTTGCTGCAGAAAACAGACAGTGGTTGTCCCTTAGTGGCCCCAAATGTACCTACAGTAGAAGACGTTCAATCCCTAGAGTATTTTTCAGCTTCACAGAAGATTATTAATAAGGCAACGTACAATCAGATAAATGAATAAGCTTGTGTGTGACTCTTAACTAGTGGCAAAAAAAAAATGGCCACTGGATTTCCCAGAGTTCAATATAGGAAAACACAGCTCCATTTCTTCTCCCCGGATCAGCCCCCCAGGTCTTCTGCCCCTCCGGCTGCCGTGAGCATCAGGAGCCTCCAAGTGCCTTGGGAGGACAAGGCTGGTTTGCAAACTAAAATGCACAAACTTCATTTATGGATCAGGGCCGTTTGCAAAGCGAATTGCAGGCAGTTCTCAGATTATGACCGTTTGTACAATGACTGTTCAAAGTTAGGGTGGCCCTGAACAAGGGGGGCTTCCAGCTGCTCTGGCCGTCTCAGTGTCCCCTCCTCCTGTCATTGGGATCCAGCCACTCAGCGCCCAGTTTGCAGTGATGGCTTCGCAGGCAGGCAGCTGCGGTTACAGGATTGCGATTTCCGATGTTCCCAAGCAAAGACAATGATGAAGCCAGCCGGAAGTTGAAAGCCACAGTCATGTGAGGTCCTCATTTCATGACCCATGTATTCCTCATTTAATGATGTCAACGGGATTGCCATCACACTTTATGGCTGCATGGCTTAGCAACAGAGTTCTGGTCCCAATTGCCATTGTAACCTAAACAACAGCAATAGCACGTAGACTTATATGCCACTTCGTAATGCTTTACAGTCCTCTCTGAGCAATTTAGAGTCAGCCTCTTGCCCCCAACAATCTGGGTCCTCATTATACTGACCTCAGAAGGACAGAAGGCTGAGTCAACCTTGAGCAAGTCAGGATTGAACTGCTGGCTGGCAGTGGGCAGAGTCATTCTAACCACTGTGCCTCCATGACAGTGGTAGAGTAGAGTAGAGTGGAGTGGAGTAAAATCTTGAAAATTACCTCTCCAAGTCCTCAGAAGTGTAATCTAGAGTATTCTCCCTACAATTTTTCCTCTTTCAAGATGTAGGCATTCTTTGGGGTCCCCTATAATGCTGTGGCAATGCTGGCCCACATTTTAGCTTTCTGGCTCGTGAACCCCACTTAAGAGTTTTTAAGTTTCTTTCTATGAATTCTGTTGATATCAGTTGGGTCTACAAGGACTTCCAGAAACACCATATCACATCTAATTTCACACAGTAACAACTGGAATAATGCCAGGCCACAGTTTTGCAAGTTCTGTGGCTCTTGTTACTGACATCCCACTTCAAAATTAATGCACCCCTGGAATTATAGCATTTTGCATTCAATAGTACAGGAGTTCATTTGTGGTGGATAATAACAATTGTGAGGAACCTTTGAATACCTGAGTCTGTGGCATGGTGGCAGAAAGAAAACTGCAATTGTTATTATCCATCACAAATGAACTCTTGCTAACGACATGATTTTGCTGGCGTGTCACTTCAGAATTCTGCATTAATAAGTGCAAAATGCTACAATCCCAGTGGTGTATTAATTTTGAAGTGGGATGTCAATAACAAGACCGCAGAACTTGGGTGTCAAGCTTGTTAAATTCCAGTTAATCTGATTTATTGCTTCTGCTCATACACAAGAATCTAGTCAACTAATGATTAGCAATAAACTGGCACTAGATAAGAGTCAATGGAATTCAAGACAGGTTGGACTTTGAATGTTTGTGGGAAGATGCCGACTCTAGGATGATTCCTTTCTTGACTCCACCCTCAGACTTGGCCGTCCTTCTCCTACAGCCCGTTTCCTATGTGCCTTGCATTGATGCACTGCACAGCAACCTCTTAGCCACACCCCACAAGCCTTAAAGGGGATATATGTGGATATATGAGTCCCCAAATTCTCACTGCTTCAAAGGGCCTACATTTTTCTGGCTCATGCTCAGGATTCTTCAGCTTCTCTAAAGGCTAAAGCTTTATTTAGTGGAGCTGTGGAAGGAATCTTAAATTTTGGAGTATGTTTTCCTACAGAAGGCCAGGAAAGATTGGAGCAGATTTTTTCATACCTTTGATGGGGAATCTACCAGCTTCAAAGGTTGATACTTTATTTGCAAACCAGAGCTTTGCTGCTAATAAAGCTAAATCCAAAAGTTTCACAAACACCCCTCCTTGTGTGTGTGTGTGTGTGTGTGTGTCTGGGGACTTAAGGAGGTAAAGGTACAAAATGTTACATCTTGGAGATTATTTGCTCACCTTTGTTTAAACAGATACGGCTCTTCCATTTATTTCATCTCTGGCCAGAAATTACTATTGGAAAATTGTGCTGCAAGAATTCCTTGGTGTCTGCACATTTTAGATTTGCCCTCGGTGGATAGTTAGCTATGGCTGGACATTCTTTTGAAATATTTCCAAAATAAATTGTGGGGAAACAATTACTGGAATCAACAATTAAAATAAAGTATCACGCAATACAGTATAATTTAAAAACACATTTGGGAATAGAGTTCAGTTTTGGAAATTGAGCTTAGTGGACCCAAATCAGGAAATGCCTGAAAAAGAGCAGCTGGGATAATTCCCTTCTTCCTCCTGGTGGAATGCAAGGCTGGGCCCAGGGAGGGAGCAACCACATACCAAGAATTCAGGATCCTTTATGCATCCTTTATACACAAGGAGGGGGACGGTTCAAGTAGAAAGTTACACGTTAATAGAGCAACTCTACACCTACTTACAGTGGCGAAATAGTGACGATCCCCTTTATGTTATGCTTTCAGCTGGTTCTCGTTCAACCGAGGGACAAAGAAGAGAATTTGCAAATAATTTGGTCATCTACGGAGATTCTCCATCATCCAAGTCAGGGTTGTCCCAACGGTGCTTTTTCAAAAGGCAACTGGACTTTCTTTGTTTTTCCTCGAAGATATTTCTCTTCTCATCCAAGAAGCTTCTTCAGTTCCCCACCCAACAAGCAGCTACTTGGATGACAAACGAAACGTCTTCAAGCAAAAACAAAACCAAAACAAAGTCCCGTTGCCTTTTGAAAAAGCACCTTTGGGAAAAGAATTTGGTCAAACTTCATTGAGTTGTTTTGCCCAGCATTAAATACACACATCTGCCGTGTTTGCATTTACTTTTTCAATTTCGATTACTGTACACCGTTGGATAGGCTCTCAGATGCACTGAGCTTGATATGAGAAGGGAAGGAAGAAGGGGAAGAATTACCCAGGCATGGAATCTTTGGGTTGGAGGGAGCTTGGAGGTCTCCTAGGCCTGACTAGGGCAGGAGTCCTCGGACAAACGGCTCTCCAATCTCTGCTTGGAAACCTCCCCTGGCTGATGGGGATCCCAGGAGGCCAGCTGCTCCACCGCTCACCCGAGAGCTGTCACGGTCAGGAAATCCCTCCTTGTTGCAAGTGCTGATTCCCTTCTGTAAGGCTTCCACCTGCTGAAAATTATTCTTCCCCCGAGTCAGTCCAAGGCTGACTCTAGGAGAGCTTGACTTTACAGGTATCCTAATACAGCCGTCCCCAAACTTTTGGGCACCAGGAACCGGTTCCCTGGAAAACAGTTTTTGCACGGATGGGGGCTGGATGTTGGTGGGCATGCTTTCACACGCCACCTAGATCCAACACATGTGCAAATGAAGCTTCGCTCACTTGCATGGCCCAGTTCCTAACAGGCCACGAACTGGCACTGGTCAGCGGCCAGGGGGTTGGGGACCCTTGTCCAAATACATTTGTACCATAACCAGTTTGCCTATAAAAACAAGTGAGGACATAATGTGGACAGAAAAAGGACGAAAATGGGTCAATTCCCATCTAACAATGGGCTTCTGGATGGACGATGGCCAATCCATTTAGTCATTCCCTTTTCTCCTTCCTACCCTTCACCCCTCCTCCCCTCTTTCTTCTTTCCTTCCTCTGTTAGTTTTTTTTCTTTGGGAGTGGGTGTTTTTTATTTTTTGGAGCATTGCAAGAATCACCTAAGAGCCATGATGAATGATTGCACATTAATAACTTGGCATGTGCTAACAGCTGCCAGGGAGCCATTTAAAATGACGCCCCCCCCCCCATCACCCCCATGGAGTCTGCTGCTAATTTACAATGTGGCTGTGATCCCTGGAGTTACCAGGAATTAGTTTTGAAAAATGCAGCGAGTGAGAGCCCGGTCTGCTTCCATTTGCCTGACTTCTACAACATTACAATGTTCTTTGTAAATACACTGCGGAAAGCTTTATTTTTTCTTTGAACAAACACTGAAAAATAACAGCCAGTATTGGGCAGCCTTAGGAAATTAATCAAATCTTCACAGGAAAGAAAACTTGGGGCTACCTTTCCTTTTCTTTCTCTATTTATCAGGTGTTACTTGCAAAATGATAAATCTGCTCTAGTGACTGAGTGGCTCAAAGAGAAATGACAGATATTTCTGGAGGCATCCAGCTAAAGTGGTAAAGAGTCCGGATTCTGTCTGGAATCAAGCAATTGAAACTTTACCCCGTTTCTTTCTACAGACATTGTACGTGCAACAATGCCTGTAAATATGTCTTCTTAGTTATCACGCTGATGAAGTAAGTGTTACACGCCACAGATGCTTCCCAGAGACTCCCGATCCCCGCATGTCCTTGTCACCAAAGAAGAGCTCCTGATGTTCCGGATGCTTCTTAATTTTTTTTGATAAAATTCACCCGGTTTCTTCTACATGGAAATATCCCCATGCAACCCACAAATGCTAAATGTCACCTTGCTAAAAAAAAGGCACTGAGACCCCAGGGAGTGTGCAGAGAAGAGCAACCAGGATGATTGGGGGTCTCTGGAGGCTCATTCGTAGGAGGAACGCCTGAGGAAACAAAAAGTGTCCAGACTAAGAAAGAAACAGGTAGCTGTTTTCCAATACTTGAGGGGCTATCAGAGAGAAGATGAGATTGACGCATTTTCCAAAGCATCAAAGGGCAGGACAAGAAGTAAACAAGCTAGAACTAAGGAGAAATTTCCTGACAGTGAGAATGGAATTGCTTGCCCCCTGGAGTTGTGGGGGCTCCATCACTGGAGGTTTTCAAAAGTAGGCCAGAAGGACAATCATTTGTCCAGGATGGTATAAGATCTCCTGCCTTGACCAGAGGGTTGGAGTAGAAGATCTTCCCCCCTATGACCCTTCGTTCTAAGTAGAGTATCGCTTGTTCTGCTGGAATTGGAGGATTCTAATCTTCTCCTGGATCTAACCACTGCTTCCTCTCCAGGGTGGGGTGTGCAAGGCCAGGTAGGCCCCAGCTGCAGAACTGTCCATCCATCAGGGCTGCTTTATCAATTCTGCTCAGTCTAGTAGTTCATTGAGTAGTTTATTGCCATCGGCTGTCACACTTCAGTGACCTTTGCAAAGCGCAGTCTCAGGATGCACACCAGCAAGATAGATTCCATGTATATATTTCCATATTAGAAGCACCATAAAATTTAAATGAAGGAGATTTTGGCCTGATGCTCATAACTTACGTTGTGGTATTTTAGGAAAGGTGGCAACAGCTTTTCCTAGAATAGCCATAGTTACTAATCATTCTGATCTGGGCCTGTCTGCCTTTGATGTTTTGGGCACAGAGCAAAGCTAAGCAGAGCTGTCTATTCATGCTGTTGTCACAATTACAAAGCCGGTTGCCCAAGACATCATTTCAACATATTTATGACTTGGAAATTAAGATTTAGCCCCATGTCTCCTGAGATTAGTGAATCTAATTACTTTCCTAAAGCTAGAAAGTGTTTTATTAGCAAAGGAGCTGCAACTAACCACATGGACCTCATTATTTCTTAGATGTTATTAATTTGTTTTAACCTTCATTATTTCAATTGCTAATTAGAAGTAGCAATATGAAATTGTTATAACAAATGTGTCCACATCATATGTATAGGGCAAACCACTGCATACTATGGATTTCTCCCAAGATCACCTTGCATGGTCTGGTGATCTTGGGAGGTATCATTGCTTACCTGAGCAGCATTATGGCCTAGAGGTGAAGACGCTCACCTCCCACTCAGAAGATTGGGAGTTCAATCCTAGGGAGCTGCAGATGTTTCTCTATCAGGGCGCAAAGGGAAAAGATCTGCTGTGAACTCCACATAGGCGTCAAGGAGGGCACCCAGCCAATAAACACTCAGCTCCATTCAGTCATCCTGACCCCACACCAAAGCAAGAGATTAGCAAGGGCACGCAAGGGCAGGTAAACGTTTCCACACGTTCACCTTCACTGTCCTAGAACCTAGATCAATCAAATGCATGATGTCAGTGATAAACTTTAAAGAATCCAAGGAGATCAGCCTCCAGATATCTTACAAAGGGGGTGATCCAAGAGGATTTTCTTATCGGAGAAGTCATTCAAATTCAGGAAAGTTCATCATCTCCACAGTTTTCCCCCCAAATTCTTCCCCCCATGTGAACTCTGGCTTCCCAAAAGATGTGAACTTTGACTGTTTTTCACACGTAGGACCATTGCAGCATCCCCATGGTCATGTGATCAAAACTCAGGCGCTTGACAACTGACTTATATTTATGACAGTCACATTGTCCCGGGGTCATGTGGCCATCCCCTTTTGCAACCTTCTGACAAGCAAAGTCAATGGGGAAGCCAGACTCACTTAACAACCATGATACTAAGTAAACAATGCAGTGATTCACTAAACAACAAGAAAGATCGTAAAATGGGGCAAAATTCACTTAACAACCGTCTCACTTAGCAACAAAAATTCTGGGCTCCAGTGTGATGGTAAATCGAGGATTACCTGTGTAGTCAAGATGGGGTCATATGAAAACTCTTTTTTTAATTCAGTGTAAGAATAGGCTTCAGCTGGCCTGTTTTTATGCTGTGCTCTATTGTAATTTAATCGATTGTTTTTGCAGCCCTTATCCAGGGTGTCCAGAGGAGGGCTGGAGAGGAAAGCACTCGGTGACTTTGCTTTTCTTAATCCTCCCTGCAAATGCCTGGGATTAATAGCGACCGTGGGCACCATCTGTGTGAAACTGGGGGTGCCAATTTATCACACAAGCCAACAAATTTGTGAGAATTTTCAGGCCATCAAGATACATAAGTGCCTTGATTAAAAGGTAACTGAATGATGATTAGTACATTACAGACTGTGTATTAATTATGGTTAATTGTTGTTTTCTCATTTTCCTATACCCAGGATACTCCAATCAGCAATAAATTGAAAACTAATAAAAATAAAAACAAGTGTACCAATATAGCAGCAAAACAAAATGTTTCTCAAACAAGAATGTATAAATCAGCCTTAAAGGCTTTGGATTTTTAAAAGAGAACAAGGTTTAGATTACTTGTCAGACCTCGCTGACCTGACTTCCCACTGTTCAACGTTACCATGGCACTGAAAAAGGTGTCTTATGACCAGTCCTCGCATTTATGACCATCACAGCATTCCCGCGGTCACGTGATCAAAATCTAAGCGCTTGGCAACTGGCATGTGCATCTGCCATTGCTGCAGCATCCTGGAATCAGGTGATCATCACTTGTGAGCATCCAGTGGGGGAAGCCGGATTCACTTAACTGTAATGATTAACAAACGCTGCAAAAAAGGCCATAAAAACAGATGCGTTTCACTTGCCTAGCAATGGAAATTCTGGTCACAACTGTGGTCCCAAGTCAAGGATTATATGTCCTAAGACCTAAGCATATTGTACGAGGGTCCTTGG
The DNA here is from genome assembly GCA_022577455.1 of Arizona elegans. Taxonomy (NCBI): domain Eukaryota; kingdom Metazoa; phylum Chordata; class Lepidosauria; order Squamata; family Colubridae; genus Arizona; species Arizona elegans. Next base: position 9,107,358 of record JAKOOJ010000028.1, read on the forward strand.
CTGCTTTCCTGCAGATGTTTCATTGCCCAGACTGAGTAACACCCTCTCTGGCACTGATGATGTTACCCAGTTTGGGTCATGAACTGTCTGCAAGAAGCCACCCAGCTGAGAAAGGGCCAAGAGTTCATCCTTGAGCGGGAAATATTCTCCTTTATTGCCACCCCATGCTTCTCCCGATAGAAATAGACTCGGCAGAGCTGCTTCTCCGATCCCTTTAAGCGCTCAGGGCTTTAAGAGGGAGCATCCCTCCTTTGAAGTAAACCTGGATAGGGTCTGTGTAGATCCACGACCTGGTCCAACGGGAGAATTAAAAGGGGGGGCAAGGCTTCCATTGTGCCATCCGGATCCCCCTCCTGCATGGCTGGAGAACTAGCCCGGCTAAGCACCTTGAAACTCATCCCTTCCCAAGCAGCCAAGCCCCGTCTATTTGCAGGATAAAAATGATTTAGGACATTGGCAGGTTTGTGCGGGCAGCGGAAGAGGGAGAAAGCCATCGGCTCCGTTTTAAGACATGCTGAGCCAGCCAAACACGTCCATAAATAAGGAGGTGTTTAGCGTTTCTGGCAGCCTGGCAACCTCCACGGACTCGAAAGAATGACTTAGAAGCCCAGCTCAAGGCCATGTTTCATAAGCCTCAGCTCTGATCCTTTATCATTCGTTCATTTGTGCATGTAGCCTTTCATTTATTTATTACATTCATATGGGCTCAGTTTCCAAAAGCTTAAAAAAACCCCATTTCATTAGCATGGTTTCTTTCCAATGAGAAGGATCGTGAATCTCACACAGGATTCCTTCGAGCTTCTTTTTTTTAAAATCTTTTTTGTGTGTGAATAGTTTCACCCGCAGTTGTTGTTGCTTTTCTACATGTCCATGAACAATTTAACTGCCCGCTTCTTTAATTGGAAAATTAAATTCTGTGCCTAGAATACTAAAGAGTATTCATAAAAGGAGCCAGCACTGAAGGTGAATTGTTATTTTACGACCTATTTTGTGAGGGTTTCACAACAAAATTAGTATGTGTTTGTGTATGTATATATATATATATGTGTGTGTGTACACACACACACACGTATGGGTTTTCTATCGAAGCAACCTGGTCTACCCAAATATGGGAAGGAGCATTCTGCTTCCTTTCGCCTTTCAGCCCCAATCCAGGAGCCCTCAGGTAGTGGGGTTTTCTATCGAAGCAACCTAGAGGTTTGGCTTAGAGGGTAAGCCCAGGTTCCGAATCCCAGAAGGGTATGGCTAGCTGATGAGAGCTAAATAGCTTGAAATAGATCTATACTATTATCCCCAGAAACAGGATTCTGTGGATGATGATCTAGATGATGGCAGCTGCTCACAACCAAGAAAACTAGATTATATAAGTAGTCCTCAATTTATGACCAGAACTGAGCCCAAAATTTATGTTGCTAAGTGAGAAATTTGTTAAGTGAGTTTCTAAATGTATAGTAAAGGTAAAGGTTCCCCTTGCACATATGTGCTAGTCGTTCCTGACTCTAGGGGGCGGTGCTCATGTCCGTTTCAAAGCTGAAGAGCCAGCGCTGTCCGAAGACGTCTCCGTGGTCATGTGGCTGGCATGACTCAATGCCAAAGGCGCACGGAACACTGTTCCCTTCCCACCAAAGGTGGTCCCTATTTTTCTACTTGCATTTTTTACCTGCTTTCGAACCGCTAGGTTGGCAGAAACTGGGACAAGGAATGGGAGCTCACCCCGTTACGCGGCACTAGGGATTCAAACCGCTGAACTGCCAACCTTTCGATCGACAAGCTCAGCATCTTAGCCACTGAGCCACCGCGTCCCTGTAAATGTATATGTATATGTTATTATAGGTAATGCACCCATTGACATGGCCCAAAAACTGAGGGGGTGTGGGCTATAGTGTTGCATCACTATTAAGTTTTTGAAAAGACATCAAAATGTGCTCTAAAAATGCATAATAAAATTTAGAAAGAAGAAAATTAATTTAAAAAACGCCCTCTGGAAATTCCTTCCTTCCTTCCTTCCCCTTGGAAGCTCCTTTCCCTGCGCTCTTGGTTCCTCCCCACAGGCAGAAAGTGCAAGGAAGGTGAGCTTGAGAAGACGCAAAGGGGCTTTCCTTAGGCCAAGAGGACGGAATCGTTTTCTTCTGCTATTATTCAAACTTTCAAAGACACGCAGCCCAGAAAAGATGATTTAAAAACCAAGATCGATATCCAATCCATGTCCAATATCCAGCGCAGCCACGATAGTTCACGGCGGCCGCCACTAGGGGTCAGGCGCGGACGCTCTGGGACGCAGCACGGAGATTCGGCGGCACTTCGGGCGCCGTCTCGCTGGAGGCGCGCAGGAACCGGAAGCGGAGGGAAGCGGGTTTCCGGTTCCGATGCCGCTTCTCCCTGCAGGGGTGCAACGGCGCCCCGCGGCCCTCCTGGGGGACGAGGAGAAGGGGGGGCATCTTTCCTTTTTTGGGGGGGGGGGGGAAGGACTCGAGGCTTCTCAAAGGGGCGGCGGTGGTTGGCGGAGGGGGCTGCCCCGAGTCCGCTTTCCGTGGCTGGGAGGAAGGCCAGGAAGTAAAAAAAGCTCCGAGCAGCAAAGGTGCCCTCCGGAGGCTCCCCGAGCTCGGCTGCTTTCCTGCAGACGTCTCATCACCAAGCTAGGCAACGCCATCAGTGCCAGTAGGGGGTGTGGGGGTTCTATACTCTGTGGGGCTGATTTGCGTCTTGGCTGGGGCATCGATTCCTTCTTTGCGGTCTGATGCTCATCTCGGGGTAAATCTAATCAGCATAGATTAACTCCCAAGACTTAACCCCAGAGAGGCAATCAAGAAGCCAACAGCAAACGGACCACCCACCCACCCACCCCCAGCATCAGCACCAGCAGGGAAAGCCACCAGAATATAGACCTGACAGCAAGCCCACCCACCCCACCCCACCCCTTGCACGGATGGTGTTAACTAGTTTGGGTCATGAAACGTCTGTAAGGAAACCACCAAGCTCGGAGAGCACCAGGGACCCTTCATTTCAATCCTGAGCTACAAATATTCTCCTTTATCGGTGCTCTGCTGAACTGATTTTCCCGTTTGAAGAATTAGCATTCCTCCAGCCATACTGTGGTTTGCACTAATCTACAAAGATGATTTTAAATTTGTTTTTCCTCTTGCCTTCCACATAGCCTCCCAAGCTATACTAGCTTGTCAATATTCCTAGGCAGGGAAAACCTGGTCAGAGTCATCCACGCTCTAGTCATGTCCCGATTCAGTTGTTTCAAAGTGTTATAAGTCAACTGATTTCGTAAATTGCTTGGCGCTCAAATTATGAGTGCAATATTTGTATTTGGACAATACATATTTGTATTGTATTGCCAGTTTTAGAACTCTCCTGGCTACCTATTTTGAGTGTTTAACGTGCTAATGTATGCCAAAGTACCTTCTCTGAAATATGATCTACTGATACTCAATGCCTTCTCCCTTTGAGATGAGATAGGAGAGGAAATGCTATATATAGCCTAGTTACGAAATGTTAACAACACTTATTGATTGGACATACTGTCTGCAAACCAACATTAGCGAGGATTCAAATCTCTTAATGAAAAATTAGGAATCGTCGTATGTTAGCCAAGCTTCCCTGGAGTGTCTGGTATATCACTGACATGATAGCAGTGTTCCAATATTTGAGGGGCTGTCAGAAAGAAGAGGGGGTCATCCTAAGGTTTTTTAAGAAGAGATTGGCCAGCCACTTGTCTGAAATTGTTAGGGTCTTGTGCTTGAGCAGGGTGTTGACTAGAAGACTTCCAAGGTCTCTTCCAGCTCTGTTATTTTGTTTCTGTTTCTGTCTTTTTAAACGTATTTGCTCCCCTCTCATTTATCAACCATTCTGAAAATCAAGATAATAGAATAACAGAGTTGGAAGGGACCTTGGAGGTCTTCTAGTCCAACCACCTGCTCAGGCAGGAAACCCTACACCACTTCAGACAAATGGTTGTCCAACATCTTAAAAACTTCCAGTGTTGGAGCATTCACAACTTCTGGAGGCAAGTTGTTCCACTGATTAATTGTGGAACAATTAATTTTAATATGATAACCTATATTGTCACTTTCTTCTGTGAACACACTGGCACATATTAAAAAATGAAATTCTAATGCAAGATCTCAAAAGAAAATATACTGACACACTCAAAAGCACGTGCATATAAATACATACCAATATATTAATGAGGTCCATTTTGAATACATAATTTAGTATGTTCCTTAGCGTTCCACCTCTTGGCTTCAGGTGGTCCCAAACTGGCTCATTCACAAACTTGCCCCTTAATTTAGTTATAATTTTAAATTCTAAAAGCTTCCGTCTATGGGATGGATACCCCAATCCTATTTTGGGCTGAGCCCCTTTTTCCCTCCCCAAGTGGCAACTTTTTTCCATATAACAAATTTGGCTGAGTTGAAAGCTGGTTCCCTTTAATAGAATTGGCTAGGTGGAAAAGGTGCTATCAAAAACTCCCCCCATTTTTGGCTTTCGATACACTATTATGTCTCCCCTCTCCTCCTAGGGATCGCCCTTCCAAGGATGATCTGGGAATCTTCTGGTTAGATCTTGCTTTAAATTCTTAGTTGTAGCTCTAGCTTTATCTTCCTTTAACTTCTTACATCCCACATTCTTTGTGTTACTTTATTTCCTAATTTTACTGTTCTACTGTTATTTTAAAGTTTTTGCGGTACATTATGTGTTATGACATCTAGTTACAACAATAAATGTAACTAACCGACTTGCTATATGGCACAAACTGTCATCAGAAGTCGCGGTGCAGAGACGGTCTAGGCTCTACCACAAAGGATCCTTGGTGTTCTGAGCTGGGTGGTTTTCTTGCAGACGTTTCACGACCCAACCAGGCAACATCATCAGTGCTAGTCACCTAGTTTGGGTCATAAAACGTCTACAAGAAAACAACGCTCTCCAGGACTTGCAATTTAGCTCCACGGACTGACTTGGTCCAAAAATGTTCTGAGAAATGAACCTTTTTTAGTAAAAGGGGGCATCCAAACACTCCCATTCATCAGGCTGACATTTTAATGCACAAATGAATATCCGTTATTAAGAAGATAACTCAGCTAAGCAACCCTGAAGTCTGGTCAATGTTTCGGCTGTGCTGTTCCTTTTGCACTAGGAACAAGGAAGCTGCCACGCTCACATCAAGAGGCAACTTTTTATTTAGCAAACTTGAACTAGCAGCTCTTTATTGCCCGGCACGATTCGTCTTTCGTTCAGCTCGGCGGTTCCATGGGCATAAGGGCAGGAGGCCGAGGGCAGAGGGCAGCCTTGAGGGTGATGCCGGTCAAACCAGCAGAGCCGAGTTTTCGTGGCTTCAGAAGGGAGCCGAGCTCTGGTCTGCCGGCCCCGGAGCTGCTTCCTGGGCCTCTCCTCTTCCCTCCAGTCCCGGATGCGAACTTTTCCATGTTGGACTGGGGGGAGGAATCGCATCGACACACCAATTAGTGCCAACAGGTAAAGCCCACGTGCCCCTCCCCCAATCTCACTGAAGCATGCACGTGCCCTTGCGCAAACTGAAGAGCACAATCCTTCCTCCCACAGAAATCCAGTTACGAGGTTATTTAACGTCCACTCAGAGTTATGATGGCCTTGCTCCCCTCCCCTCGTGATCACATTTTGGGCGCTTGGTAGCTGGCGCAACCTTACAACTGGTCCCCAGGTGCCCCACAACGTTCAGCTGGGAAGCTGGCAGGGAAGGCTGCGAGCAGAGGGGAGGGGCAAAATCTTTGTGGAGGCTGCCGGGATGGGGTTGAAACCCAACAAAGGATTCCTTCTCTGTGCACTGAAACCCCTCAGCAGGCAGCTCTTTCGCTCCTTCCACTTAACGACCCGGAAAATCATTTAACGACCGCCACAGGGAAGGCTGGGATTGTGGTAGTTGAGCGAAGACAGTCATGTGGGCACCTTGCTTAACAAACGCTTCACTCAATGTCTTAATTCTGATTGTAAGTCGAGGACTACCAGTAGAGCAAAATCATCTCCCTCTAGGAGGCCATCCTGCTGGCAGGGAGCCTCTCCCAGCTGCTCTGGCATCACAAGACGCTTCATACACGTCTATCCGCAAATCTTTACCAAAATAAACCTACAGCCTTTCGGTTCTGGAGTTTTCCTTTTGGAGCTCACTGGATGGAAAGCTGGGACCCTCCCCACAATACAACACAGAGCAACACAACAAAGGATGCATATCGTATGCAAAATACTGAGCAAGACGTAGTTTTGACTTTTTCAAAATAAAATAAGGGTGTCTGAATTAGGCCGCTCTTTTGAGTTAGAGGCCCAAGTCAAATCACCCTCTTGCCCCGGCCTCTGCAGACCCAGGACCCCCACCCCACCCCATCCCCCTCCCCAACTGCTGGGATCGTCTTCATGCCCTCTTTCCTCCTCAGAGCTGGGAAGACAGCTGGCTTCCTGTGGTAATCAGCCACAGACAGGGCACCAAACTTTGTTCCTGAAACTTTGTCAGTTTCTCTCTACATAATAAAATAGATTTCACAATCCTTTTCCTCCCACAAACGTTAACGGAGTAGCAGAGTTGGAAGGGACCTTGGAGGTCTTCTAGTCCAGCTCCCTAAAGTTGCAGATAAAATTTGGCCTGAGTTTTGAAACCTTTGTGGTAATGGTGGTGATTACCATTGCTACTCCTAATAACAAACATTCTTTGAGAAAACTATGAAGTTACTTACATTAAAAACAGAAAAATAAGAGAGAGTAAATGGTACACCCAAAAAATGGAATTGAACTACATTATAAATCTCAAGGCAGACCCTTGACATCAAAAGCCATCTCTAAAAATGATGGGATGACTAGCAAGAAATCTTCCCCTGACGCAACACAGAAGCGTCAATGGAGGTGCCAGGCGGAAATCACCTGGAGAGGAAATTCCGCAACGGAATTTGGAGGAGGCCCCTTTCTTCTAGACCTCCACCGCCCTTGACCTGGAGGAAAGATCTAGAGATCTTTCCAGGATAGCCACACCCCAAGCAGATGCCTAAAGGAAGAGACACTCTTCTGCCCCAGACAGTTCACACCAAAAGTCTCTAAAACTGAGCCCAGAAAGAGACAGAAACCGAACTGCCTTCTTACCTTTAAATACCTGATAATTATTTCTAAGCAAGGTCTGTAGGCCTCCATATTCCTTCTTCAGAGTTTTCAAAGTGTCCTTGTCTAAATGCCCAGCAATTTCACTCAAGGGAAGACTCTCTACAGAAAACAGGGTTCGTATAACACGTGTTAATTCTTTGGGGGCTTCTGGGAATTCATGTCATTTGGGACATTTGTCTCTGTCTCTCCCTCTCTCTCTGTATGTGTGCACAAACGTGTGAGTGAAATCACACCCCCTTCCTTTCCCAAAGGCTTATATATATAAAAAGGCTGTACCAAAAAGGTTGCTTCCCCCCCCCCTTTCAAGATTGTATCGTGTGCTATGCTTTACAAGCCTTCAGACTGATATTATCATTATCTTTTTATGCTGTAAAGCACTGATACAGATCTTTTTTTTTGTTACTTGTGTGACCTGAATTCTATATAAACTCTTGTGCCACTGAGGAATTGTTGGAAAAGGTAGGATGTCTGTCGCTAATTACAGCGTGGTGAATTTGACCTGCTTATTCAAATTATCCTCCGGCCTAATCCTTCAGATGCCACCCAGATTCAAGATTTTGGGACCTTAGAAATTGTTAGGATATGGAGCCCGACTCTCACCTCCGCTGTTCCAGGGGCTGGAAGGTCCGTGGAGGCTCTGTTCCGTCTCGCTTAACAACAGGTGGGCTACCTTCAAAGCCACCTGGTCTACAAAGGCATGCGGGAGGGTGGTGCAGTTTCTTACTTGTTCTTTGCCCCGAGGCAGAAACCCAGAGGGCCAGAGAGTCCGCCCATCTCTCTCCCGAGGGGCCTCCTGGCACAGCAGCTGACCGGCGGCCGAGAGGCTCTGCTCCCGATGGAAGGGAAAGTGTTTGTCCGGTGCCACAATTACGCTGCAAGGCTGCCGTCTCCTGATGTATTCCCCTCTCTCTTCCTCCAGGGCCGGATCGTCTTGTGCCGCCGGGGAAGTGCTAGACATTCCGATTAAACAGACCTACAAGAAAGAGGAATCCTCTTGTCAAGAACCCAAGTGGATCTTCTGGGATCCACCTACAGGGCCTATCAAGTCCCCCAACAGCTCCAGAAAGCTCACGGGCAATAGACATAGTCCTCCACTTACAAGAGTTCGTTTAGTGACCGTTCAAAGTTACAATGGCAGTGAAAAATGTGACCTACAACCATTTTTTCAGTTACGGCCTTTGCAGCATCCTCATGTTCACATGATCAAAATTCGGACGCTTGGCACCTGATTCATACTTACGACTGTTGCTGTGCCCTAAGGTCACATGGTCCCCTTTTGTGGCCTTCTGACCAACAAAGTCAATGGGGAAGCCAGATTCGCTTAACAATCGTGTTGCTAACTTATCCACTGCAGGGATTCACTTGACAATTGTGGCAAGAAAGGTCGCAAAATGGGGTAAAACTCACTTAAGCAATGTCTCACTTAACAACAGAAACTTTGGGCTCAATTGTGGTCCTAAGTTGAGGACTACCTGTACATGAAGGCAACTTTCCTCTTCCATGGTGGCTCCACAGCAAATGGCATTTAAGGTTTGGTTTTGGAGGCCTCTCGGCTATCAAGACTGGCTGCCACTCCTGCCTCTTTCCTACAGGTTTAATCCCCAGTTAAAACATTAAAGTGTCCCCCACCTATGGCCAAACTAAGGAATGGGCATGCTGATTGTGGGTTGCCAAATTAATGGCCATGAACAGAGGCAGAAAAGCACCTTTCAAGCAGCGTAGTAACCTCAGCTCCACAAGAGAAGCCGGTGTGGCCGCACCTTCAGGAGTGAGGTGGCCAACAGCTCCAGCCCTCTGCAAGAGTCCAGGAACCCTGTGGCTCCACAAAGGACCCTGACCACAATCCTTAACAGCAACGTTGGAGGCGGTCTGCAGTTACAGAGAAGGGGAAAAACCAACCAACGCAGCCTCCTTCAACCGGCATAAACCTAGTTAGTGGGACAGCAACTTCAGGCTTTTCTGCCTCTTCAGCCGAATGAATGTAAATTCAGCGATCTGATGTGCAGCTTAGGCTTTGGAAAACTGCCTGTATGCAGCCAAGGCTCAGCAATAAAGCTGCTAAAATGTAGAAAGAGACGCGAGAGCAGACGTTCGTTACCCTTTTTGTGGAGGGAATTCTGAGGCAATCTTCTTCTACATTAAAGCCGCATACATTCCCGACTTCTGTAACGAAATCGAGGTATTCTCTGTACTGGCTCTTCTGACTCTGCCTCCGGTTGTATTTTCCATAGAAGTCAAAAAAGCAGCAAGGCAGCAGAAAATAGCGACAAGAACAGGAAGACCTGCAGCAGGGAGGCAAAAAAACCAAAAACAAAGTCAGGCACTGTGGGAGGCAAAACAAAAGCTCCCGGGACTCGGGTGACGTGTGTCTATCAAGCCGAGTGTTTATTCAGCACAGATTTGCTGGGGGGAGGGAGGGAGACTTTGGGAGAAGGAGCCGATTAGGTCTACTTTAGGGGGTGAAAAATATCTAACAGCTTGCTAAATACCTGATTTACTTGTCTGGTCAAAATGTACGTCTGCAGTTGGATGAACCTGGCTAAGGCTTCCAAATGCTGACTGCTCAACACAACTCCTAAATACTGTGAATCAGATTCCCAAATGGGGTGCCACTGGATATTTTACCACTTAATAGAGGGGCCCCCAACCCCTGGGCTCTGGCCCAGCACTGGGCTGCAGCCTGTTTGGAACTGGGCCGCAGAAGTGACGGCTGAGCGTCCACCCACAGCTCCATCCGTATGAGTGGCAGACATGGGGGCCTGCCACTCGAGCAAATGGAGCTGCATGCATGCACACGCTTGCCTGCCACTCATGTGGAAGCATCCCATTTCTCTCCCCACCCCCACCCTCTCTCTCTCTCTCTCACACACACACACAGGTTGGTCCAAAAAGCCAGAAAGGTTGGGGTGCTCTGACTTAATAAGCGGCACTGCTACTGCATTGGCTGCGGTGCACGTTTTGGGAACTGCTACAGACCCTGTAAAAAAATTAGAGAGACTAAGAGTGCTATGAATTCACAAAATTGGGTGCTTTAGAAGTAGTTTAGAATTCATGCTGATTTTACCAATTTTCACTCTCTGGAGGTTTGTCCCAACTAATATAGAATTTTGGCCTGTCAGAAGAATTTTCTGTTCTTCGATTCTTCTCAACCAAAACTTTCTTAACGTCCTTCTTTTATTCATAGCTCACTTCCTCTTGCAATTTTTCTGAGATTCTTTGTATCCCTGTCACTAAATACTTTCCTTCAAATACAAAACACCTTCCTTGGCGTAACTGAAACACCTTTGTTTTTAATGTAAATGGTTTACAGGTGTCCTATTTTGAACTGCTTAGTATAACGCGGCAGCTCCCAAGAGAATAACTGCCGAAGGGCTCAGATGGTTCCACTTTGTTGGTACCTGGCTGCTATTACGGGGATCCAGGGCGTCAGCTCATCAGAATGATTTCCAATTAACCAGTCAACATCTGGATAAAGGTTGTTTGGATTAATGGCATTTTCCTAATACAAAAGAGAACAAGACAACTTAATAAACCATGCAAAGGGTTGCCGGTATTTTTCCACCGAAATCTATCAGTACAGGTAATCCTCAATTTACGACGTCGATTGAGCCCAAAATTTCTGTTACTGAGATAATTATTAAGTGAATTTTGGCCTCTTTTACGACCTCTCTTGCCAGAGTTGTTAAGCGAATCGCTGCCGTTGTTACATTAATAACATGGGTGTTAAGTGAATCCTGCTTCCCCCTTGACTTGGCTTGTCATAAGGTCACAAAACGGATCACATGACCCAGAGGCACTGTGACCATCATAAGTATGAATCCCTTGCCAAGCGTCTGAATTTTGATCACGTGACCCTGGGGATGCTATAACAGTCATAAGTGGAAAATGGTCATAAATCACTTTTTTCACTGCCTTGTAATTTCAAACAGTCACTAAATGAATTGTTGTAAAATGAGGACTGCCTGTGTTTCAGCTTAAAGTCATTTTGCAGAGCCTGATGGCAGAAGAACCCCGATTTCGACCCTACCTCCAAGCAGGTCTGTGGGCCGTACATGTCCCATATTTTTCTCCTTCGGACATCAATTCCTTTTCCTGAATGCTGGAAGAATCCACACAGGAGGCATGGTTAGGGAAGCGGCCTTTACCATAATCGACATTTAAGGCAAACATTCTTTTCTCCTCACAACGGATTAAAAAAAAGCAAAGCAGCCATTCTGGAAACAAGAGGCAGCCTGTCGATCGGAGCCTCAACCCTCCTGCTCCCTTGCCAGTTGGACCGGTGCCCAAATCAACCAAACCAATTAGTCCTCAGGGGTTCAGTTCAAAAGAAAAGAGGAGAATGAAACCCAAAATGTTTGGGCGTGGAATTTCAACGTTACAGCTCGCATGTCAATCAGTTAAGAGCCTGCAATGGCTACAATGCTGTTGGAGTGTTGTCATTTTTGTATATGTAGCTTAAAATTCTTATTTTATCCCTTCACAATAGAAAAAGAAAATTCTACTTGGGAGACCCAATGCTGAATAGAGTTAAGCTGAGTAAGCAGTAAATGCTTACTTATTGGAGCTTATTTATTTATTTAGAAAATTTATATGGCCGCTCAACTCACTTCAACAGTACCTGAACAAACTTATTTTCCCTTCCGTACTAACAGGGTTAGTACGGAACTACTGTTATGTTTAACTAACAGGGTTAAACATAACAGCAGTATAATAAAAGGAAACAATAATACACAACAACTACAACAAAAAAAATGCTAAGGAAGAAACGAAATGTCCGAGGATAAAACCTGACATCGCAGGGCAGGGTGGAGGGTCTAAGTTATCCCAGATCTCCTCCTAGGTATTCATGGCTTATTTCTGAAACATTAACAGGGTGGGTTCAGTCTGATCTTGGCTCGGGGGCTAATTCACAAGAGGGCTGCAACAGAGAAGGCTGCCAATCTCTAAGGGATGGAGCTGGGAGGGAACGAAGCCTACCTGATCTTGCTGGACAGGCAGAAGCCACGGGGAGGGGGAGGGGGAGGGGGAGGCTCTTCGAGAGATTTAAGGGTGAGGAGCCACACCTTAAACTACAGCTGTTCAGTAGTCACCCAGGAGCAACCCATCAAAGTTAGGTCAGTGTTTCTCTACCTCGGCAGCATTAAGAGGTGTGCACTTCAACTCCCAGGATTTGTGGCAAAGGTTGAGAAACACCATCGGCCTCAGCTGGGGAAGCCCAAGTTACCCCTTCCAACTCCCCTGGAGAGGCCTGGCAGGGGCAGCAGCCCCGGTGGGCCTACTTATTAGGGGGAGAGCCAGAGAAAAAAGTGATTTGACCAATACTGTACAACTGACTTACCCCCTCGTTACTTAAAATGTGAACCAGGAGTCCATTTCCACAGCCAAGGTCCACAAAGGACTGCTTCTCGGACAGGCCTCTCCGAGCTCTCTCATCTTCCCAGAGGATCTAACAAGACAGGACCGCCATTCAGAAACACCAAATAACCACCAGCAAGAATGAGTCATTGGAAATTAGGAAAGGGCAAGCTGGATTCACAGAGATCCAGGAGATTCCAACCAGGGCTGACTACTGGGGTACGAGGCCACCTTCCCTCTCCCAGGGGTACCTCTGTGTGTGTTGGGGGGGGGGTGAGCTCTGGGGTTGCAGCTCTGCTGCCCCCCCCCCCCAACAGCTTTCCCAAGTTCTGCCCTGCAACTCGGAGTGAGTCTTTTGCGGTATACCAACACCTGTGGATAGAGGCAGGCTAGACTACCTTAATCCCAGTGGAGAGGGATTTACTGATGGCCACTAACATGAAATTTTTTTAAGCCATTGCCAACCATTAGCAACACCGAAAAATTTATTTATTATTTTTATAAATAACAAAAGGCAGCAAACATAGCTAACCCTCCTCCTATTTTCCCAACAACAACAACTCTGTGAGGTGTGTTAGGCTGAGAAAGCATGACTGGTCCAAAGGCACCCAGACAGCTTTCATGCCTAAGGAGGGACTAGAACTCACAGACTCCTGGTTTCTAGCCTCATGCCTTAACCTCTGAACCAAACAAATTGCCACATTCAGTTTGCCTCCCTTTACTGGGAAAGTAAAGCTGTCCAGTTTCTGAACCAGGTGTATTAATCGCTACCATCTGGTGCCTTCTGAGGAATCAAAAGGGCAAAACTGTCCTGCTCAGCCAGCAAAACCTTTAGAGGATGCTGGAGAGCAAGATACCATTTTCTGCTCTCTTTGTTGCCTCTAACGGTCTTCTGTGCTTTTGCAACCCGGATGTGGGAAACATCCAAAGATTTATGATTTAATGACATACAATCGAAGTGGGACTTTTGGATTCTGTGTCATTTTAAACTTTTGCAGACTGTTGCATAGCTCTTTCATTTCAATAATTCTGCCTTAATGCAGTTTAAAACATTGTAGGAAGAGGTTGGTGTTAATCTTAGGTTGACAAAAAAAAACCATGAACGTGGCAGCACTTTTTCCAGCCAACATATTTTATTAAAAGGCATAGAGCTGATTTTTTTTTTTTTTTTTTTGCTGACCCTGAAGTCCATTAGCATTACATTCAGATATGTGCAAACAAGTTCTCCAGCTGAGCCTGCATTATTGTTTGGATGCAACATGCAATATCACATTAACTAACCAGATGATTTTCTGGAAGAACTTATTGTAACCAACTCTTCAACTACCCATCTAATCGTTTTTAAAGGGCCCCATACTGAGCCTTTATTTTGGCATTTAGTATCCATTCGTGGCCTTGATGTTCAGGTCAACTTTGGACCACACCCAGTTGGGCTTTAAGCAGCTGTCGCTTCCTGGTGCCATGAAAGAAAGATAGACCCGTGATGGACTGATGCCTCCCCGACCGACACTTCTACAAGGTGGACGAGATCCAGAAAATGACGCATCTTTGAACATTCCTTTCTGTGGCTCTCCACACTACAGTTGGGACCCTGCATCTTTTTCATGAAGAATAAAGAAACAAAATTCTCTCCTGGAAATGTTATGTTTTATGGTTTTACTGCTTTTTCTTTTCTTCTTTCATAGCACTCGGCCACTCCTTGCAAACAAATACATAATCTCCTAACTGAAATTATTAACAGAATTGTGCTCAAAATGTATCTTGTATATCCAATTTAAAGTGTCAAACTTTCACATTCAAAAAAATCTATTCTTTATCATTCCATTTTTGGAAGTTTATTATTTTGGAGTAATTTATACTTTCAGAGTAAACTTTTAATTAGTTTTTAAACACCACCTACCAGCAGATAAGTAGCTATAGCAACATCCTCATATACAAACTTTTCAGGATCTGTTACTTCGGGCCAAACCTGTGGATAAATAAGACACAGGTTCAAATATTTATCCTCAAATAAAGGTTATTCAACGTAAGAGGTTATTTCAAATATCCAGCAGATGCCTGCCTAATGCATATTCAGGCCCACCAGACCCCACAGTCTTTTGGGAAGCCTCCGTAAAGAGGCTGAGATGGCGATAGCCCTTTAGTCAGCTCTCCCTGCCAACGCAACCCCCACAGAACACATTCCTAGCACCAGGCCAGCCTCCCTCCATGCCCTTTCACTTGCAGGGCTAAGCGGATTCAGACGTTGCTTCGGAGGCATAAAAACCCAACCACGACAATGTTGTTTTCTTCACAGTCAAGGTAACGCATGGCCAATGTTACTTCAACAGGAGCCACTATCCTGGCACTAACTATCCATTTTCTGCGAGTAGCTTTTTCTTCCTCACCCTCAAAAAGTGAGTTAAGTTGTCATCAGCCATCATGAAGCCACCACTTCAGCTGGCATAAAGTGCAGTGGCACCGTCAGTTATGCACACCCCCAGATCAATGCACGTTTCACCTCTGCCCCGTGAGTTACCCTGGTTACCAGCTGGCTTCCAGCTTCAATTCAAAGTGCTGGCAATGGCTTCTAAAGCCCAATGTGGCATGAGGCCCGGTTGAGGGTCCGCCTCTTCCCAATCACACCGACCTGCCCATCAGGAAGAGCACGTTGTGGGTCCCCTATAACTGATGGGTGCCAGGAGGAGAGGCTTTCCTGCTATGGCACCCGCTCTTTGGCACATCATTTGCTCAAGGTCAGACAGCTCCCGACCCTGCTGGTCTTCAGGAAGGGCCTGAAAACAGGATGCTGCCTTCAGGCCTGGGGTAGAAGTACTACATTATACTATTAGGGAATGGCTGCTCTCCTGGAAATGTATGTTTTATGGTTTTACTGCTTTTTCTTTTCTTCTTTCATTATTTGTTTCACTCTTTTTGGTGTCCAGAGTCACATATATTAGAAGGACAACTTTACCAAATAAATAAATAAACAAGCAACCACCCAACCTTAAACCAATCCTTACAAAAGCGGAAGAATGTTAAATTGGGACCAGATCCTGTGACAAACCAAAAGGCTTTCTGCTTTCCTCCCACATTTACACCAACAGCTCCATCTACGTTTCTTCGCCTACTTTTCTTCTAATGTGACGCATCTACCAGCAATCCGTCCAGATTTCACACGTTGTAGTACAAATGGGGCAAATGTTGTACAGGACACAAGTTTGGCATCAGGACTCAAACGCTGACAAAGTAAAGTAGTAGCAAAGCATTTCAGCCGTCTAGGAGCCTCCTTAACAGAGCTCAAACAGCTACCTTGGGGGAAAAGAATCAAACTTCCCCAACTCAACTGAGTGAGACTGCTGAACTTATACTATTTAAAGATTTCAGGCAATTTCTGTAGATCTCAACAAACCCAACAGGTTTTTAACATATTACAATTGTTAGTTGATAAACTTATTGGAAACTGACTCGTGTTTAATTCGCATCTGGCATAGCCAACCTGTAATTACACTCCTCCATCAATCTAGACACTGCGTAGACCTGACGAAGTAAGATGCGGCTCATGAATGCTAAATAACATCTGCTAATCCAAAAAGTTGCAACCAGATTCCCTGAGATTTCCCAAACTCAGGCGTGGCTCTGAGAATCATGAAACAGCTTTAGGCCGTACTGCACTGCAAGCAGATTAATGGCCAACACAGCCAAGCACCCTCTCTACCTGGCAGTGATGAATTCTCACACATATAAGCCAACCTCAAGCTTTTCAACCACAATCCATGCTTTCCTCAGATAGAACCAGATTTCAGCTTCCTCCCTTCCCTCCCTCGGGGGGTTTTAGGAGGCTGAATTCTCCACACATTTTCCCCTTGACATCGGATGAAGACTGGACTCAGCCTGAGAAACCTCTTCTGTCCCCAAGGCCCAAGCATCCTCCTTCATTTCATTTCCTTGTTCAATTAAGAACAAAACCTCTGCTTTTCATTTAAGATAGGGACAAATAAACACTTTTCTGCATGAACATTAAGTTCAAAAATGCCAAAGCAAAAAGCAAGCTCTACTTACTTTGACCATCTCTTTGTACTTCTCCTTTAAATCTTGATAAACCTGGCTGTATCTAGCTACAGAAATGAGAGAGAGCGTCCTCTTAAATTCATTTTTTGTGATCTCTGTAGACCATTTAACCAGTTTAGAAATCAATTCACTTCCAAGCCACTCTGCTTTAGGATATACAATTCCATCAGGAAGATATTTTTCTGGATTCAGGAGCACTGACACAGTCCTACAAACAAACAAACAAAATTAAAGATCAGAATCAATCAGTGGTAGAGTGCTTTAATTTCATTGTGCCTCTGGCCAATCGAGCAACGTTCCAGTTTTAGTTTACACTAGCATGTAACAAAATGGGACAATATTTTCTTTCTCAAATAGAAGAATCTGAGGCAGAGGCATGCAACTCATGGCCTCCCTCACCTGCACCTTCTTAGAAAGCAGTAGTAACAATTGCAAGTGAAGATTTTTTGCTCTAGAAAAATCAGGAAGCTCGTTCATCGCCATGGGGTAAGGGATCATCAGTATGCTGACAATACCCAATTGCAAACTGCACCCTGGCAAATTAAGCAATTAAGCCATGAACATCTTATCTTGGTGTCTGGAAGCCATGGGGATCTGGGAGTGGAAAAACAGGCTTCAGCTGAACCTGAGCATCTCAGGACTTGGGGGCCCATCCTTCGTACTAGATGGGGTTACGCTCTCCCAGAAAGATCTGGTGTGCAATCTTGGGAACCTCCTAGAGCAGGGGTGTCAAACCTGTGTCGTCACGGCAGCATCACGTGACATATGGGGACTTTCCCCCCTTTGCTAAACCGAGCGTGGGCATGGCCAGGGTGTGACGCATCCGGCCCCATGGGCCACAAGTTTGACAGCCCTGTCCTAGAGACTCACGACTCCTGCTGAATGGGCAAGAGGTAGTCATGGCTAAGAGGGTCTTGGCATAGCTGCTTGTGTGCCAGTTGAGCGCGTTCTTGGAGCAGCAGTCTACCCACAGTCACCTCCAGACTGAACTACTGCAAAATATATATAGATTCAGCAGGTACAGAATGCAGCGGTGCAGGCAGTTCCGTGTGCTCCTAGAATAGCACATGCGATAACTCTGCTCTACAAACTGCATTAGTTGCAGATTACTTCTGCAGAGTCCAACTCACACGGACAGTACTGCCAAAATCCAAATCATATCAAACTGAGGCCAGCAACCCCCAAGCCGGATTCAATGTGCTACTAAATTTACACCTTAATGCAGAAAGATGCCATACATAAAAAAATCTGACAAGACTGAACAACACAAACAGAAACAAAGAATCATTACTCATTTGAATGCATCTGTAGTGTGACAAAACGATTCAAAGACAGCAACATCTTCTGAGCACCCACCATTCATCGTTCTGTATGTGCCGAAGCCGAATTTGATAAATATTGTCGACCTTCACCTTGTATTGGCCTTCGCAGGTCTGTTCCAAAGGCAAAAAGGTTACCGACCCATTAAGGACATCTGTAAAGAGTTGCAAGTTCTTTGTAAGATACGTCTTTTAGAAAATGACAAAAAGACTGTTACGTAGAACTCCAAATTGAATTTACTGAGCATATCACTCGGCAGGGTCAAACATGGAGGGGGGGGGTGGGGGGAGCAGACCAGACTGAGAAGTGGAGAATTAATTCAGAGGGGCTGCTGGATTCTTCGTCTCTCTGAGCTTGTTTCCTTGCAGATGTTTCATGACCATCCTTAGTGCTGGTTTAGATCAAACCCTGCTCCCTTCTGGCACTGGCGATGTTCCCCCGTCTGGTTAACTCCAAGGAAACCAGCACCAAGCTCAGGCTCCTTTCCTCTCCCCTCCACAAACCCCCCTCCCTTCCAGCACCCATGATGTTATCTACAGGTAGTCCTCAACCTACGACCACAACAATATTTATGTTGCTAAGTGAGAAGTTAGTTAAGTGACTTTTGCCCCATTTTACCACCTTTCTCCCCACATTTTGTTAAGTGAGTCCCCCACAGTCGTTAAGTTCGTAACAGGGTTGTTAAGCGAATCCGGTTCCCCCAGTGACTTTGCTTGTCGGAGGGTCCCAAAAGGAGGCCACGTGACCCGGGGGGGGGGGAGAACCGCAAGCGGTCATAAAAGTGAGTCAGCTGTGGAGCCCCTGAATAGAAAAGCCCTGGGGATCCTGTGTGAAAAGGGGGATCCCTGTCCGTTTTTTTCGGTCCCCTTGTAAGTTCGGCCAGTGAAAGGGGCGCTCGCGGCCGGAGGGCTGCCTGCAGTGGGGCCCTCAACCGTCTGCAAGGAAGGCACCACGGGGGGCCCCCTCCCCCCCCAGCACCGGGGAGGCTCCGTATAGCGGGGTGGGGGGAGGGGGGAGGGAGGGGGGAGGGGGAGCCCCCCCCCTCCACGCCCTCTTCTCTAGCGGGGCCTCCTCCGGGGAGACGGGCGGGCGCCGAGGGCGGAGGCGGCTCCCGCTTCCCAGCCAAGGCAGCGAACGCCCCCGGGGGACGGGCCTGCCCTGCTCCCTCCCGGCCCCCCCGGGGGAGATAATAACCCGGGCGGCTCTTCCACTCGCGGAGGCCGCACCGCAGCCATGGCAGCCCAGGGCAGGGAAGGTGAGGGGGAAGCGGGAAGGGGGAGGCGGCCCACCTCGCACCACCAGCTCCGGGGCGGCGGGGCTTCGGGGGCTTCGGGGCAGCAGGCGGCGCAGCACCAGCTCCAGCTCCAGCTCCAGCGGCCCCCGCAGGCCCAGCGCCTCGGCCCCCGCGCCTGCGCAGAAGGCCCCCCAGGCGCGCTCGGCCGGGCCCTCCCCTCCGCCCGCTCGGGGGACGCGCAGGGGGGGCTCCGCGCAGGCGCCGCTCAGCCTTTTGTTGGCCACCTGCGGCCGCTCCAGCCACACGGCCGCCGCCGCCCAGAAGCCGCCGGGCAAGCGCCCCGCAGGGTCCCGCAGCGCCGCCGTGCCCGCCGCCTCCATGGCTCCGCTTCCGGGCTCCTCCCGCCGGCGCCTGCGCAGTGGCGTGACGGAAGGGACGGCGGCCGGGCAGGGACTTTCTTGGCCGCTTCTCAAAGGGCGACTCCGCGCAGACGAGCCGGCCCCCGAGGTGGAGGCGGAGGGGTGACCTCGAGGTCGTCTAGCCGAGCGCCCAGAGGCTGCAGGTGGTGCGGGCGGAGGGGGGGAGGGGCTCCGTCTCAGGGAAGCGAGGGGTGCCAGCGGGGCGGAGAGAAAAAAAAAGGGGGGGGGTCCCTTGAGCATGGGGGGGCAGATCAGGAGCGGGCGGGGGAGGAGGGGGGCCTAGCCTAGCAAGGGGGCGGTGGGGGGGGCGTTGGGGGCGTCCCTGAGGTGCCTGGGGCGGAGGGGGAGGGGCTCGTTCAGGACAGGCGGAGAGGTCGCCCCTCTTGCCCCCCCACCCCTGGAAGGAGCCCCCGGGCGACTCCCGGCTCTCTGGGAGCGCCTCCTCCTTGGCCCGCCCGGGCTCCCTGCTGCCCTCCGCGGGGGCTTCTTCCAAAGCGTCCGGTCCCGGAGAGTCTCTTTCTCCGTTGTCCTTTGTCTCTTTAAACGCATCCTGCAAATACGGGTAGTCCTCGACTTATGTCCACGGTTGACCCCAAGGTTTCTGCTGTTAAGTGGGATGCGGGCTAATCGAGTCTTCCTTGCAGACGTTTCGTGGCCCAAGTAGGAGTGCCCTGGTTAGTGCCAGGCTGGATCAAACCCGGCTGCCTTCTGGCACCACTGACGCTCCCCGGTTTGCCCTGTGACCTTTCTTGCCACAGTTGTTAAGTGAGTCACTGCAAGTGTTCAGCTAGTAGCCTGGTCGTTAAGTGAATCTGGCCGTTGACTTTGCTTGGCAAAAAGGGACCGGGTGACCCTGGGAGACAGCAAAGGTCGTAAGTATGAATCGGTTGCTGAGCGGCTGAGTTTTGATCATGTGACCACGGGGGGGCTGCAACAGCCATGGGTCACTATTTTTCAGTGCCGCTGTAACTTTGAATGGCCACTAAATGGCCTGCTGTAAATCGAGGACTGCCTGTAGCCTCTCTCCTAGAAGGAGCTGAGTGGGATCGCGTGGGAAAGTTTGCCAGAAACCTCTCAGAAATTCCGCCTGTCGGATTAAATCAGAGCCGGAGGATGATCCCCGTGGAGGAGAGGCTGCTTTTGCAAAGGGTGTGAGTTCAGGGAGAGGATAATCTGCACGGCTCTGTCTGCCTGCAAAGCTCTTGTGACACCCTCTCCGTATTCTCAGTTCGATTCCCAGTGTCGGGCATCTGTATCAGGATGGGTTCGGGTGGGGAAGTGGCACCGTCCAGCCCCTCAGAGCCCTTGGTGCTCCCGGACTTCCCCAAAGGACCCTTGTGCGCCTACCGGAAGAAGGCGTCCTTCGACTGGAAGGAGATGGCCCTCTTCGTTGAGGAGGAAGACCTGATCCGTTTTAAGGTGAGGCTCCGCACAATTGGAGAGGAAGGTAGCCTGGCCCCTCCCTTGGAAGGCCCACGGTCCACCTGTCACCCCAAAGAGGGTCCGGAAAAGTTGGTTCTTCCAAAGAAGGCCGTCTTTGACAAGTTCTCATTGGTCTTGCTCTTTGGGCTCCTATCTAGGGCCATTTTTATGGGAGCTCTTTACGCCCTATATTGTGTTCAATTTGGGTCTTTATCTTGATAGATGGGCTCATCTGTGGGCAGCCGCTTCCCTTGTCTGAAATGGTTTAGTCTCCTGCTTGGAATAGAAGACCTCCAAGGTCCCTTCCGGCTCTATTCTGTCTGTAGTTATAATGGCTGGATTTTTACCTAGATTTTTAAAAAGGAGATAAAAACTAATGCAAGAAAAAGAAAATAAGAAAGAAATCAAATAGAATGATAAAAGCGCAAAAAAGAGAAAAGGGTATAAAGCCATACTGATCAGCTAATAAAAGTTCTGAATTTAGTCAGGGATTTATATACAAAAAAAGCTTGCTTTTTGGATGTTCTAGTATTTATTTTATTTTTGGTGTTTATTTTGCTGAAATAAATTTCCCCCCGCATTATAGCAGGAGTATATCCAGAGTTCCTCATTGCAAGGATTTCAATCCAGCTTTATGCTCCAGTTGTAGCATTTCCAGAAACAGAATATTTGTGGCTCGGGGTTGAATTGTGGAGCTTTTAGTTGTTTGCTTGCCGACATTTAGTTACTCAGATAATATCATTGGCACATGTAGTTGTGGTCTTTGCTGCCTCTTTCCTTGGATTGGGTTACAAATTATCTGCAAAGAAACAATTAAGCTCAGAGTGCCCCAAGAACACTCCCTTTCCAGAAATATTGGTGATGATGAAATGAGTTTTCATACACACACACTAAAAAAAAAGGAAATGCATGCAATGTTTTGTTACCAAATTCAAGCTTTTAAGGACCCGGAAGTTGCTGTAACATGAATTGTTCCTTAGAGGAGCATTTGAAGTATCCTCACCCTTCTTTTTAGCGCTAAGGGCTCCGAAAGTGGCATCTGGAGACCAGTCCTGTCTTGAGTTTTACTGTCCCAAAGACACAACTTGTGAGCAGGAAGAAGAAGGAGAAGGAGAAAAATGCATTCTGTGTCTTTTGGTTCATATTCCCTTACAATGTCTGCAGAAATTAGGAATGTAGATACTGCATGTAGGAACTGACTGAATTTTTTTTTCATGAAGCACACGATATACTCAGCTCTTGAGAACGACCCTCTCTTTGCTCGTGTTCCCGGAGAAGAGTTGTCGCTTGAGAAGTACCGGGAACTGACCTTCCGGCGCTGTCGGAAACTGTTTGAATACGATTTTCTACTCTTGGAGGAGATTCTTGAAAAACCCTTGAAAGTGGTCATTATGATCAGCTGCCTGGGGATGTACGATTGGTCCCTGGGAACCAAATATTTGCTCAATTCCCAGGTAGGTACAATTGTTCTCCCTGAATTGACACACTGAAGCCGCGGGATCCCTTTTCTCATTATTATTATTATTATTTAGCCTTGTTGAGAAACTTCTGTGGGTGGCTGTTCAACTACATGCTTACTTTGACAATAAGTATTAACTTTGTTACTTAAGCATGGGATGTTGCCAATGCCAGGTTGCCAAACTAAAACCTTTGCTTGTTCTCATTTAAATATAAAAGGAGTAAACTCCCATATTCTGCTTTGAAAGCATTAGCAATGCTTTCTAGTTTAGGCTTAAGCCCTATACAGGTAGTCCTTGACTTACGACCAAAATTTCTATTGTTAACTGAGAAATCTGTTAAGTGACATTTGCCCCATTTTATGACATTTCTGGCCACAGTTGTTAAGTGAATCACTGCGATTGGTAAATTAGTAACCCGGTTGTTAAGTGAATCTGGCTTCCCCCATTGACTTTATCTGTCAGACGGTCGCAAAAGGGGATGACGTGACCCTGGGACGCTGCAACGGTCATAAGTATGAATCAGTTGCCAAGCATCTGAATTTTGATCACATGATCATGGGGATGCTGCAAAGATTGTAATTGTGAAAAACAGTCTTAAGTCACTTTTTTCAGTGCCGTTGTAACTTTGAACGGTCACTAAACAAACTGTCGTAAATCAAGGACTGCCTGACATTTTTTTAATGAGATGGATACATGCTGAGCTGAAAGAGGAAGGGAGGCGGTGGAGGAAAAAGCTCTGGAGCCAGGAACCAAAGAGCGAAAGCCTCCAAAGCCCTCGGGGCACTGAACAAATGAAACTCTCTCTCAGGTCGGAAATCCCTCCTGTACAGCTGTGTTTCTCAGCCTCTGCAACTGTGAGATGGGTGGACTCCATCTCCCAGAATTCCCCAGCCACCTGGAAGACAAAGGGGGAGGGGAGGGGAGGGGAAGGAAGAGCACAGGGCAGGAGAGAGGAGCCAGGGGGGCCCAGCTTGTCCCGCCCACTGAACGGGCATCGGTGGTTTTAGTGTAGCCAGACTGCAGCTCCATCAGGCTGGCCTGGCCCAATTCTTTGCTCCGCACACAGAGCAAGTGCAGCTTCCAGAATGTATTCTGTTCCCTTTTTACCTTTACTGCGAGAAGCTATTTTGTCCTAACGTTTTTCTTTTTTTTTTATGTACTGTTGTACTATTCGCTTTATCTGTTTAATGTAGTTCTTAATAAAATTGTTGGAAAAAAGCTGCCTTGCCTGAAAGAATAGTTTACACACTTTCCACCTGAGCGGCAAATAGTGCCGCATCTTTACCTTTAAACTATGCTGAACATTTTATGATTCTTAATTGGCTTGTTTTTGTTTTTTGTTTTTTTTTTGTTCTCTGGCTTCTGTTAATGTCGTAGGTGTTCAAGGATAGCATTGAGAGTTCCGGATCTGAAAGACATGAAAAATTTGTTAAACAAGTTGAAAGCATGGAGGTACTACTTTTCTATTGTTTGAAACTTGAAGTTGCTGACATCGCTTTTGCAGAAAGATTAATTTCATAAGAAATAACAATAGGACTCTTCTATAAAATAGGCAGCCACTCCCTTTTTCAAGCTTGACCGTGTTCATGCTGCATTTTCTAGTTGCCTAGGAATTGCCCAAAGGCCAGAGAAGATGCCGCTTGCAACGCTGCAGTCCAGGCTCCCCCAGCAATGCACATAAGAAATCCTTGTTGTGATCACTTCCCTAGCCACCCTCTGCAGGTGCCTTACCAAGAATGGATCTGCTGGACGTTGGAAACCTCCTTTTAGCCCCGAGCGAGCGAGCGGCAGGCTCAGCTCAGAGCTCCTCAGCAGAACCATGGGGTCACGATGCTTTTGTGTGATGGTGTTCCCCCTCTTAAGATCCCTTTTTTGTGTCTCTTGGCCACAGATATTTGGATGCTTTGCACTGACTGAAGTCAGCCACGGCAGCAACACCAAGAACATCCGGACGGTTGCTAGATACGACCCAGACACCCAGGTCAGACTGTCAATGGCCAGCAACGGTGGTTTCTAGTCCTCAGTGTTTAATTTTATTAAAATAATGACATTGGATGGTGAAACTGTGTTTAAATGGACTCGTTGGCTAACCGGGTGTCAGTTTTTCACCAAAATCTGTTAAATAACATAACTGCAGCCTTGCAAGCAGCTCAGATTGCTTCATTTAAATAATATACATGACATCACTGCGCTGGAAGAATTTAGACCTAGGCTTTGTTGGCTAACAAGGCTGCTAGTTGTGAGGTTTCCTGTAGAAATATTTCCTGTTTCTGTCTAAAGGTCCTAATATCAAATACCTTGACTTACGACCACAATTGAGGCCAAAATTTATGTTGCTACCGTAAGTGAGACAGTTGAATTTTACCCCATTTTATGACTTTTCTGGCCACAGTTGCTAAGTGAATCACTGGAGAAGTTAAGTTACTCACACAGTCGTTAAGTGAATCTGCCTTCCCCATTGACGTTACCAGTCAGAAGCTCACAAAAGGGGATCACGTGACCCCTGGATACGGCAACCCTCATAAATACGAGTCAGTTGCCAAGCGGCTGGATTTTCATCAGGTGACCATGTCACTTTTTTCAGTGATGTTGTAACGGTCACTAAATGAAGGGTTGTGGGTTAAGGACCGCATGTAGAGCCAGAGCCAATCACTTCCTTTTCCCATTGGATGTAAAATGTCTCTCTTCCAACCGTGCAGGAGTTCATCCTTCATTCGCCTGACTTCGAAGCTGCCAAGTTTTGGATTGGCAACATGGGGAAGAACGCCACGCACGCAGTGGTCTATGCCCAGCTCTACACACCGGATGGCCAGTGCCAGGGGCTGCATTCCTTCGTGGTGCAGGTGAGGGACATGTTCTTGCTCTCCGGGGTTCGGCAGGAGCCCTCCCTTCGTGCTGTGGTCGGTGATGCCGCCCACAGCACAGCATAATGTCCCGTTTTGAGGCATCCTCACAGAGAGAGAGACTAGCTTTGAGGGTTTCTTTGGTGCCTTCCATCAGTGTTGACAGCCCTGCGGTTTTCTTGGCAAGATTTTGGAAGTGGGTTTGCCATTGCTGCCTTCTCCTCCCCCCGAGGGCTGAAGGAGAGTAACTGGCCCAAGGTCACAGTTGGACCAGCCTAAAGCTGGACTAGAACTCATGATCTCCCGCTTTATAGCCTGATGCTGAACCACGACCTCAGAATGAATAGCCTGAGGCCACTCTTGGAACGCCACGTCCAGTTTTGGTCAACACAATGTAAAAAAGATCTTGAGACTCTAGAAAGAGTTCAGAGAAGAGCAACCAAGAGGATTAGGGGGCTGGAGACTAAAACACATGAAAAACCGTTGCTGCAATTGGATATGTCTAATGCAGGGGTCTGCAATCTTAAACACTCAAAGAGCCACTTGGACCCATTTCCCACAGAAGAAAAAACACCGGGAGCCACAAAACCTTTCCCATGCCTGACTATTTCTTGAGCGGCCACAAAACTAGCATATGTAGTTGAATTAAATGTTCTGTTTTCTTTGAAAACTTTTCTTGGATTTATCCATGGTTAGCCTACTGGGGGTTGAAAAACTCAATAAATTGCATGCCGGCGGGTGTCGCACATTGGCGGTTGTGACGCATATTTTGAGTGACGGAGCCGCAGCAGAGGGGTGAAAGAGCCACCTGCGGCCAGAGCCGCAGGTTGCTGATCCCCAGTCTAGTGTAACAAATAGAAGGAATAGGGTGACATGGTGGCAGTCTTCCAATATTTGAGGGGATATCGCAGAGAAGAGGGGCTCAACCTATTCTCGAAAGCACCTGAAGGAGCTGAACAAGAAGCAATGGATAGAAACTAATCAAGGAGAGAAGCAACCTGGAACTAAGGAGAAATTTCCTGACAGTGAGAACAATTCCTGACAGTGGAACGATTTGCCTCCAGAAGTTGTGGGCGCTCTGGCACTAGAGGTTTTGAAGAAGAGATTGGAGAGCCATTTGTCCGGAATGGTCTAGGGTTTCTTGCCTGAGCAGGGGGTTGGTCTAGAAGACCTCCAGTATCCCTTCCCACTCTGTTCTGTTGTGATGAGACCATGCAAACATTGGCATGTTTTCATTGCTCTAAGGCAGCCTCAGTCATGAGGTCACTGAGGCCCAGGAGAGCCAAGAGGGTGAGGTGTTGTTCTAGGCCTAGTGAGACGCAGGTGTGCTTTGTTGTTCACCTATAATTGTAGGTTTTATGGCCACTCAATCATGCATGATTCTGAGCTACTCGGATCCACCCAGGTTCAAGTCTCCCCCCCCCCCCCCCCCAGCCATGAAAGTGAACTGAAAGACTGACGTTGGCAGGAAGGCCTTGTGGCCCAGGGAGCAAGAGTCCCAGACAGCCATGGCCCCAGGTCCCCTTCCCCACTTCTTCGTTTCCTTGTTTCAGGGCCCTGGGGAGCTCCTTCCCCTGAGCTTCACCCTCTCTGCATGGCTGTGCGAGGTCTGCACTCAGCCGACTTCTCTGTGTGAGCTTTCTTGGAGGCAAGCTTCAACAGACTATAATGATGTCTGCGGAGATTCTCCATCATCCAGGTCACGGTTCTCCCAAAGGTGCTTTTTCCATAACTGAAGAAGCTTCTCGGATGAGAAGTGAAACATTTTCAAAGAAAAAAACCCCAAGAAAATCCAGTTGCCTCTTGGAAAAAGCACCTTTGCGATGATAATGGTAGCAGTAAAATGTACACATGCAGCACCTTAATCTAAACAAAAATGAATCGATGTATTGATTTAAATTTCCCATTCTTTTGTGCTTCCAGATTCGAGATCCAAAAACGCTGCTTCCGATGCCAGGCGTGATGGTTGGCGACATAGGCAGGAAACTTGGACAGAATGGCTTAGATAATGGGTAAGTATTTTCCAGCAGCAGGAAATCAGTATTTCCACCCAGGGTGATGGTTAGGGCGAAGGCACCAGGTTAGAAACTGGGAAGACCCGGAGTTTTAGTCCCATGTTGGGCACAAAGCCAGCTGGGTGATCTTGGGCCAGTCCCTCCTTTTCATGGCGAGCCACTTTCAAAATCTTGCCAAGAAAATTGGAGGGGTTTCTCCAAGCAGTCAAGACTGACTCGAAAGCACCCCAAAAACGAATAACTTCAGAAATGTCAGCGTCCAAGGCTTTCTGGTGTTAACAGCATTCCAAGATGCTTCTAAATATCTAAATAAATACAAGAATCCTTTTTTTTAAACCTGTTAAATTTTCCTATCCCATTGTCAGACCTGCCATGACATAGGCACTTAGGAAAGAAAGACCCTCGACTCCATTAGGTTGAATTGATAGGTTCTTTTACTAAAGTTAAGCGGTTACAGAGAAAGGAAAGCTACACCTGAGTATTCCTGCACAGAGCTTACACCTTTTTCCCTTCCCTGCCCTCCCGCTTTGACCAGTCCATCAGTGTCCAATAGGATGCCTTTCTGATATTTTGGAAACATCTTGGATACTTGGCACCTCTCGATGTAGTTTTGCATTCTGTTGCCAGGCCATTCTGCCCTTGGCGGCTGGTTCATTCCAGGTTGGTCCCTCTGGTTCTTGCCAATGTGTCTCCCCTTCTGCCGGTTATCTTCTCATTCCCAGGCCTGAACTTTACTATTTCAGATTCCTTCCCCCTGCCTGCCCCTGAGTTTTATGGCAGGAATGGAATAGAATAGAATAGAATGGAAGGGAGGGGAGGGGAGGGGAGGGGAGGGGAGGGGAGAGGAGAGGAGAGGAGAGGAGAGGAGAGGAGAGGAGAAGAGAAGAGAAGAGAAGAGAAGAGAAGAGAAGAGAAGAGAAGAGAAGAGAAGAGAAGAGAAGAAATAATAGAGGAATAGGAATAGAAATAGAAATAGAACAGAATTCTTCATTGGCCAAGTGTGACTGGACACACACAAGGAATTTGTCTTTGGTGCATAGGCTCTCAGGGTACATAAAAAGAAAAAATACGTTCATCAAGAACCATGAGGTGCAACACTTAATGAGAGCCACAGGGAACAAATAAGCCTGCCAGCAAAATGAAGATGGCTGAAGCTGAAGGGAGTTTCCCTGCCAGCGTTGCCTGGACTTGGAAGCTGCCCAGCCAGTCTCCCTGGGTGGGAGGCCTGCAGGGACTTTGGGATGCTGGGCTGGGTTGCTGCTTAAAATCCATCCTGCAGGAAGGGCAGCAGGGAGAGCTGCTCCCAGAAAAACGGCACCCGGGGGAGGGGCTCTTCTGTCCAGAGGAGTCTCCCTGCTTTGGCCAGAAGGAGGAAAGCCGCACTGTGGGGCACGCTTGGTTTGTGGGGAGGGGGATGTGCTGTTCTGGCTGAGGGTGTCCATGTCTGCTGAGCCCGGGAGCCCCCCCTCCCCCCCCTCCCAATTCAACCGTCTCTTGAAACTGCCAGGTTTGCCATGTTCCACCAAGTGAGGATCCCCAAAGACAATCTGCTGACCCGGACAGGCGATGTCAGTGCTGAGGGGAAATACACGAGCGCCTTCAAGGTAGGAGCTCTGCTTCTTTTAGGGTTATTTGTTTTTAATCCCACCTTTGTTAGTTTTCACAAAAAATTAAAGGCAGAGAACATACTTAATACTTCCTCCTCCTCCTCCTCCTCCTCCTCTCATTTTCCCCACCGCAACAGCCCTTTGGGGTGGGCGGGATTGAGGGAGGGGGACTGGCCCAGAGTCACAAAGAGCTAACGTAGGGCTGGAACTTTCCCTCTCCTGGTTTCCAGCCTGGAGCCGTCAGTACTAGACTAAATCAAGGCTCTTCACCGTATGGAAGTTCGATTCCGTTCTCCCTGCTTCTTCCTCATGGGCTGGTTTTCAGCAGAGTAGCCGTAGCCTGGGAGGACTTGCTCTCTCAGTGTTAAGGCCGGGGTCAACTCTTCCTTGCGGGACGGTTGTGTTTCCCCAGGATCACAAGCGACGTTTGGGGGCTTCGCTGGGCACCTTGTCCAGCGGGAGAGTTATGATCATCGCCATGTCTGTGGTCAATCTGAAGCTGGCCATGTCGATAGCCATTCGCTTCTCCGCCACCCGGCGCCAGTTCGGGCCAAGCGACGCTGAGGAGATTCCTGTCCTGGAATACCAAATGCAGGTAAAGGCAGCCTGGCCAGGAGCCGGCGCAAGGGGAAGTCTAGTTCTCACCAGGCGATGGGTCTCAGGGTGCAGGTAGCCTCTGCTTCCTATAATTCAGTGGATGCGATGACCAAGGTCGCCTAGACGGAGGCAGCCGGCCATAGAGTTCCTTGTGGCTGTTAAGTTATTAAATTCCGCAACCAACGGCCCTACTGTTGTGACTGAGGCCCACATAGTGATTATCAAATACAATTCAATCCTGAACACATGCCAAAGCAAACAACTGTTCCTGACAGAGACAATCTTCCCCCCACTCCCTCCCCCGGCCTCTGCTTAAGTCAACCCACGCCAGGAGCTCCTTGTGAGGATGGGTGGGGCGCCCCTTCTCTGGACTTGCCTCCACTCCGCTCTCCTTTGTGCCCTCGGATCGAGTGGAGGAGGCAGCTGCCCCTCCTCAGAGCGGGATTCAGTGCCTCTCAGCCCCACTGCCAGCCAGCAGCCGATCCTCCCTTGTGTCTGTGAGGGCAAGCAGCGCTCTGTCCGGTCAGCCACCTCCCCCAATGCCGGAGGGGCCCAGGACAGCAACAGCCGGGGGGGAGGGGGTGTGCTTTATGGGCCGTACTCTTTCTGTAGCTGTCGTAACTTTGAACAGTCGTAAAGCTGCAACTATTTACGGCATCCTTCTGTCCAGTATTCCCTGCCCAGGCCTTACGGAGAGGAACAGCAGAGTTAACCGAGATCTGTGCCCTCGCGTGGACTTCCCTGCCGGTTCCCTCACATCGCTGCTCCAAGTTTTAATTTAAAAGACTAATTTGAAAGATAATGCAAGTTCAGGTAGTCCTCAACTTACAAGAGTTCTTTTAGTGGCCATTCAAAGTTACAACGGCATTGAAAAGGGGACTTATGACCTTTTTTCACACTTAGACTGTTATGGCATCCCCACGGTCACGTGACGAAAAATTCAGACCGATTCATACTTATGACGGTCACGGTGTCCCTGGGTCATGTGATCCGTTTTGCCACCTTCTGACAAGCAAAGTCACAGAGGAAGCCAGATTCACTTAACAACCGCATTGCTAAGTTATCAGCTGCAGGGATTCACTTGACAACTGTGGCAAGAGAAGGCCGTCAGATGGGGCAAAACTCACCTAACAGATGTCTCTGTTAGGAACAGAAATTTTGGGCTTGATTGTGGTCATAATTCGAGGAGTCCCCGTTTACTCTCAACCTAGATAGGTATGAGATTATTGCCTGATTAATTTTAGTGCTGCCTTTTGTACCTTCTCTTTACCAATCGCGTCACTGTGTTGGAGGAAGCCAAGGGTGCCTTGTGGGGGGGGGGAGGAGAATTGGGGGGAGGAGCGGTTGTGGGCCTTGGTGGGGATTTCCAGAGTCGGGGCTTCCACAAGAGCCCGTGATGAGATGCGTGTTTGCCAGGATGTGGGCCTCCCAACTCACCCAACGCAAATGTCCTTAAATCGCAGCAGTGGCGTTTGCTGCCGTACCTGGCGGCCACCTACGTCTTGGACTACTTCTCCAGAGCGCTCTTCCTGAAGTTCATGGAGTTCCACATTGGGCTGCTGATGAGGGACAAGAGTGCCCAGCAGGTGGGGGAATCTTCCAGAACCAAACCCTCTGGCCCTAAGCGATCCTTTGGGATCCCTCAGTTCCCTTGGCAGGATGGCTGCGCCACGAACGTGATGGATCGCGTTTCTCTTCACGGCGCAAACTTCACTGCGTTGCGTTGAACGGGTGGAAATTGCTTGGGGCAAGACTTCAAGGTCATCGCAAGGACACAAAGAGCCATCGTGTCTTATTGATAAAGTCTATAATTTTGGACGGAAATATTGAATGTATACAGGTAGTCCTCGACTTACAGCAGTTCATTTAGTGACCATTCCTAAATTACAATGGCACTGAAAAAAAGTGACTTATGACCGTTTTTCACACTTGCGACCATTGCGGCATCCCCATGGTCACACGATCAGAACTCAGACACTTGGCAGCTGACTCATACTTATGACGGTCACAGTGTCCCAGGGTCATGTGATCCCCTTTTGAGACCTTCTGACAAGCAAAGTCAATGGGGAAGCCAGATTCACTGGACGACCGTCTGACTAACTTAACAACTAACTGTTAATCACTCAACAACAGTGATTCACTTAACAACAGTGGCAAGAAAGGGGGTAAAATGGGGCAAAACTCACTTAACAAACGTTTCACTTGGTAACAAAAATTTTGGACTCGGTTGTGGTCATAAGTTGAGGACTGTCTGTATATTTATATTGAACTTCTCAGATTTACAAAATAGGTGGGTGGGTGGGTGTTTTTTATTGATAGGAGTAATTGTTACTTTTCTGCAACTGTATCTAGCTATTATTTAGGAGGGGATTTGGGAGGTGGGATTCTTGTTAAATAAGCATGCAAAAGGAATCGGGATGAATGTGCACCTCAGATAGACCGGAAACTGCCGGAATGTTTTTCCTTTTTCCCAGTTCTCCCATTCTGTCTGCTTTTCCCCGGTGGAGAGGGGGGGGGCTGCTGGTGCTCCTGAAGGGGTGGGGAGCTGGGGTGGTGACCGCTCTCTTCTTCCTTCCTCTTCCCCAAGGCTGAGCTGGGCCGTGAGATCCATGCCTTGTCCACCTCGGGCAAGCCCCTCTCCTCCTGGCTCACCCAGGAAGCCATCCAAGAATGCCGGGAAGCCTGCGGGGGACACGGCTACCTGGCCAGTAAGTGAGACAGCGCTTCCAAGCCACCCTGCCAGCAGTCGGAAGGCAGGGAGAGGAGGGAGGGAGGGAGGCGGTAGGCACCTGGTGATGCACTAAACGTTTAATTCTGACAAGATTAACTGGTAAATACCATGGAGCCCAAAATTTGTTAAGTGAGACATTTGTTACGTGAGTTTTGCCCAGTTTTATGACCGTTCTTGTCACAGTTGTTAGGTGAATCGTTGTGATTGTTAAGTTAGTAACCTGGCTGTGAAGTGACTCCGGTTCCCCCATTGACGTTGCTTGTATCAAAAGGTCTCAAAAGGGGATCACGTGATCCAGTGGTGGGTTTCGCTTACCTTTGCTACCGGTTTGCTCGCCCATGCACCACTTCTGCACATGTGCAGAAGTTTCTGTGCATTCGCAGAGCGTATTTGATGACGTCCGGGTGGCTGGACGGAGCCTCCCACTGCCGCTGCTACTGGTTTGCTCGAACCGGGGAGAACCGGTAGCAACCCACCACTGACATGATCCCTGGACATTGTGACCGTCATAAATATGAGACAGTTGCCAAGCATCTGAGTTTTGATCGCATGAGCGTGGGGATGCTGCAACTGTGGTTGAGTGCAAAAATCAGTCATAAGTCACTTTTTTCAGTGACATTGTAACTTTGAAGGGCCACTAAATGAACTGTTGTAAGTGGAGAACTACCTGCGCATCGCTTCATCTTGCAGCTGTTTGCATTCGACCGAAGCCCTTGTCTTTTGTTACCAAGCTCCTTGGATGCTTGAAAATTGACAGGCAGATAGAAGTGAGCGAAATAATTAAGGTTCACTGCAGTTTTTCCACGGAGGGGGGAATCTGGGCCTTTCCGGGATACTCGCAACTCAGCACCATAAAGTTTTGCAAGCAATTTTTGCGTCCCCCAGCTGGAGGTCAACGTTTAAAAATCACTCGACCTTGACAGAGGTTGGGGCTTTGGTGCTTTTTTTTTTTTTTTGTAATTTTCAATAAGAAGGATTTTTTGTAGCTTTTAAATAGGTGACGGCTCCTTCGTAATGCTTGTGTCTTTTGGGTGCTCTTTATCCCTGACCTCCAGTGAATCGTCTGGGCGATATCCGTAATGACAATGACCCAAACTGCACTTACGAAGGAGACAACAATGTTTTGTTGCAGCAAACAAGCAACTACCTGCTGCGGTGGATGAGCGAGAGATCCCAAGGTGAGGGGGGGGTGAGGGGGGAGGACCGGGGGTTGCTGTGCTCGGAGCTCAGCGAACGCAGAGAAGAGCATCCGACTTTCACGGGGCCTCAGAGTCATTGGGGCATTTTGGATGGGGATTTGGATTCGATGTCTCTGGCGTTTCATCTGCAGGCCATCCTGTTTCGTCGCCCATGGGATCGGTCGACTTTTTAAATGATTATGATGATATTCTCTGTCAGAAATTCGTGCTTCCAGATGCCCAAGACCTCATGGACTCTTCAGGTAGCTCTCTCTTCCCTTCCAGGATGGGCTGCATGGATCTCCTTTCGGGCTCACGGAATGTTCTGGAGGAGAGCCCCCTGCTCTGTGATTCTTGGGCTGGTGGGTGCTCATCAGCTGTTTGGCTCAAAGCAGCCTGGGTTGTCTGGCCCTCCTGAGCAAGGGGACCAGTGGGAGGAGGCTCAGGGCAGAAGCGGGGCTTGGGGGGGGCAGGGGGGAGTCATCAGAAGGGCAGCTTGAAGACATTTGCAGTTTGGTTCCTGAAATGAAGAGCCACTGTTCTGACCCAGCCTTAGCAGAAACAAGAAACAGACTCCTTGTCCCCCCAAAAAAACCCTCTTTATTTATCTCTTGTGAATTAATGACATTCACACACCCGAAAAGTCCAGGCATTAGTCCTTCAAAGAGTTAACTGCAGTGAGAGACCTTATCAGTTCCTTGAGATAATTGCCAGGCCAGGAGTTTTCCAGCCCCAAAGCTGTAAATTAAGTTCTGACAAGCAGTTTCTCAGGCAGGAAACATGATGAGCCAAACCTTCAGAAATCCGAATGGTTGTCTCTACAGCCCCCACTCCCCTTTCCTTCTATTTATTCCCCAGCCAGGGGAATATTTATTCCCCAGAGGGAGGGGCCATTCAGCGTCCATATGTGCTTTGCTTCCCGAGTCAACTCCTTGTCCTCCATTGTTCTCCTCTCCTAACAGCTCTGCGCATACATGCATCTGGAACAGGCCTCAGCTGTTCTTCCTCCCCACTTATCTCAACTTCCCAAAGCAGCTGCCTCTCCAGTGGCTCGGAAATGTCGGATGGCCCTGGCTCTATCTCTGCTTCCGACACAGAGCATCCATCAGAGCCTTCCTCAGACCCCAGAACTGACCCAAGTTCCTCCCCAGCCTTGTCCAAGTCTGCTGCCAGCTCCACTGGCAGCTGGCAGTCCACAACAGCCACGATCTTGGCGCATTAAGTGAACTTCCCAATGTTTGTGAAAATGGGTTCATCTCCCTGGGATCTGTTGGTCATGATGTCTATTGATCCTTTTCCTCTTTATGAACTGCACGCAAGAAAAAAATTCCACTTTGCAGATGGCCTTGACTTCTGGCAATGCTCATAATGCATCCAGTGATGTTCATTAGGTGTATTGCTGCTCGCTCTCCCCGTCATCACGTTGAATTGCCTGAATGAATGTATAAAACAACTGCCGTTCCTTCCTCCAGTGGCTTTGAGCGCCTACAAGTGGCTGGTTTGTTACTTGCTCCGAGAAAGCATCCAGAAACTGAGGAAGCAGGAAGAAAGCGGCTGTGCTGATTTTGAGGCAAAGAACAACAGCCAGGTAACTTCCGGTTCCAATTTCAGAGA
Organism: Arizona elegans; assembly: GCA_022577455.1. Classification (NCBI taxonomy): domain Eukaryota; kingdom Metazoa; phylum Chordata; class Lepidosauria; order Squamata; family Colubridae; genus Arizona; species Arizona elegans. Next base: position 9,142,331 of record JAKOOJ010000028.1, read on the forward strand.
GTTCTAGGTTTTCCTTCAAGTGAGAGGAGCAGCCTCCACTCACTTTAATTCCACGGACACCCTTTGTGGGTGAAGGCACAATTTGTTATATTTGTAGCTCTGCTTTTAAATGGTCATCCTGAAGTACGCTTTCCCTTTTTTCCACAGGTGTATTACTGTCGTTCTTTAGCTATAGCTTTTATTGAGCACACAGTTTTGCAAAACTACCACAAACACGTGCACAGTCCTGGCACACCAGTAAATCTTCAGCCGGTACTAAAGCGTATTTGTTCACTCTATGGACTCTGGTCTTTAAATAAGCACACGGCAATACTCTACCAAGGTGAGGTTGGCTTTATGTCTTTTTGTGAGCTCTGTGACCCATAAACGTTTGTTGCATAACACTTCCAATTCATCCTATCTGTTAACCCGCTGAAAAATCAAAATGCCCAAATTGTACCATTTAATATAAGGGCGAAATACATTACACCCTTACAATTTCAGCCTCTGTACTTTTGCATTTTAGCTTTTTAGTCATGCCTCTTTTTCTAGAGAGGGGTGATGTATTTCCCTTGAATAACTTTAAATCTCCCATTCTGTTACTTAACCTATTTTTAAATTGTTCTAAGTAGAATCCAGGCCAGACTGAGTCTAAGTAAAATCAGCAGATTAATTATCAGATACTTGTAAACCTGGCTTAGTTACTGCTAAATGTCCAGATTTCCTTGTTAAGAGACGCTGCTTCTCCATAGGCCTGAGACACACACACACCCCTCAGCAGGCTATTAAGGGAGGCCGTGCAGCACTTTGGATTCAGGATCCCCTCCTCCCCCGAGATGTTGGCGGGGCCAGGCGGTTGTGGGAAGAGGAGCAGGTGTCTCTTGGATCTGCCTGTCCAGGCCCTTCCACACTCAGAGCCACAATTTGCGAATCTCCAGGTGCTGTCCGTCTCTGGGCAGGAGAATTTCCTCCTCACCCTTTTCAGTGGGATGTTTCGCTCTTCTCCGCACACAGGAGACAGTCCTGCCCTCAGCCCAGGAAGAGCAGCTCCCTCCTGAATCCCCTCCCTTCCTTCCTTCCTTCCTTCCTTCCTTCCTTCCTTCCTTCCTTCCTTCCCAGTGAGATGGGGGAACCTTTCCCAGTCATGCTGTTTCCATATCTTGTAGTCAGGAAGGTCTCAAATGCAAAGCACCAGAGCGTTAATTCTCAGTACAGCACCTTCAATTTATTTTGGGAATTATTTCTGCATATTGTGTACCCAACAGGAACTTAAAGTGTGCTTCAGTATGAATGAACTGTTTCATTCTGAATGTTTTATTGCTCTAAATATGTTTCAGGTGGCTACCTTTCAGGTGAAAATGCTGGTAAATTGATACAGGATTCAATTCTGGAACTTTGTTCAAAGGTACGTTTCAGTAGGGACTATTGAGATCTTGAAAGTTTGTCGATCCCATCAGTGGATATTTAAGTGCAAGGTGTTAGGTTCATTGTAACTTCTCTTACAATGTAAGGGAAGACCCAGGAAGCTCTTCAGATCCTGAACCTCCCTGTGTTTAGCTTCAGTGCATGACCCCAAGCGATGTCCTCACTTTCTAGACCATTTGTAACCTGCTTGCCCGTCCCAGCAAGTCACAGCCAGTTCAGGTCCCTGTAGCGAGGGGGAAATTTAACTTGAGAGAAACAAGAGGGGTCACTTCCCATCTGCCTCCCCAGAGCTGCATTTTCCAATTCCAGCTTCCTTGGTCCACTTTAAAGAGAGCCTTTGGAGCCGTTGGCAATTGCTGTTTGGTGTTATTAGCCTTGTGTCATTCATGAAAATGTGTTAGCCAAGTTCTCTGAAACAAAGCAAATATGGGCACAGTTTAAAAACTAAATCTAGATAGATCTTTGCCTGGTCAATTATGCTGGTCTTCTACCATTGTTGTTGCCATGGACTCCTCAACCTGATGGCCAGTTTCCCTTTCTCAACACCCCCCCTCCCCCTTCTCTCTCCTAGCTGAAGAATGAAGCAGTGACTCTGGTGGATGTCATTGCCCCCCCTGACTTTGTCCTCAGTTCCCCAATTGCCAAGGCCGATGGAGAGGTAAGCGGGCTGCCCCCCGCCCTTGGAGCTCCGTCTTCTTACTTTCTGAATTGCATCACAGAATTGCATTACCAATCTCTTAGATCGGTTTCCTTTTCTTTCCTTCAAAACCTCCTGTTTTGTCCGAAACCTTTCTTGTTTTTTGTTTCTCCAGCTATATAAAAATCTATGGAGTGGGGTTCTTCAGACCCCAAAGACCCTGGAAAGACCCTCCTGGTGGTCAGAATTTTGTAACAACAAACCTGTCGTGGGCAAGTTGAGGTCCAGAATGTAAACAAGAAAGCCCACCGAGCTGCTAGTGAACCTTCATCGCAGGAGGGAAAGGATCATGTGAAAGGAAATGAAAGAAGACACCAAGCTTAGGAGAAACAGCCAAGCACCCCAGGGCCTCCCCATGGAAGCTTCCCTGAACCGGCTTCTTGTCTGCTTTCAAAATGATGGAATGTTCCTTCTCTGCCAGTTCAGCATTCCTGACATTTAAAGTCCAGTTGCTTCTCGAACAATAACCTGTTAAAATAGCTTTCTGTCCGCAAGTTACTGACCACGTTGAAAGCCAGCAGCTTTTTTTGTAGACGTCCCTTTAAATATTTGCATTTGGTCCGTGAGATTAATATCATCTTATTCTTCAGGAAAGGTTTTAAGATTGAATTAAGTTATTATTTTGCACCTGACATCAGTGTTTTCCGTCTCATCACAGAAGGCAAAATATCCAGCAGCCCAGTCCTGTAGCAAACAGGAATGGCATATTTCAGTTCCTCTGAGATGTCATTCTGGAAGGAAGGCTTTTTTTCTTTTTCTTTTAATTCTCCACGTTTTTTTCTTTCTAAGGTTTTCGGACAGGGATGGCTAACCTTTTCTGGACCGAGTGCCCAAAGCGCACACGTGAGAATGCGCGTGCATGCCCAAACCCTCAAAATGCAGTGCGGATGCCCTCCGTACATGCACACATGCCCCCCACGCATGCACGGCAGGGACCCAACAACCAGCTGGCCAGAGGGAGGCACACGCACATGCACAGCGGAGCTGAAGTGGAACGACGGCTCACGTGTCCATAGAGAGGGCACGCTTGCCATAGGTTCGCCATCACAGTTTTAGAATAACCAACGCTGGAGAGAAAGCTCTGAATGTCTCTCTGACCTTCCATCTGCTAGGAGCCTGGAAGGCTCTGTTAGGGAAGAGCAGCTTGTCTCCAAAGAGAAAGGAAGGGGACCATGAAACCCTGGCAATGGACTTGGCATATCCCCACCCTCCCTCCCTTTGCCAGTGAGATGAGGAAATCTTTCGCCTCCTTTTTTTAGCCAGTCTGCTTCTGAGACCTGGTTCTTCCTAGCTGGGATCCAGATCAGGAAGTGTCCTCAATCCAGACTTTACCTTGAATCAGGAAAAGGGGCCATTTCTCTTCTTAAGCATTATCGAATCTCAGGGTTGGAATCCAATCCTGAAGAAGTAAGTGGCTGAGGAAATTTCAGCTGGGATCTAGTATGAGCTGGTTGCTGCATCCTTTTGATTCAGGCTCCCACTATCTATAAGGTAAATCTTGCAATCTGGATCTGGTTGACTCAGTTTTCCATAGCCGTGTATGTCTGTACAGTAATAAAAAGATATTAACGATGTTTGTTCAGTATGTCCATTCAAATTCATAACAGCTTGCAAACAAAAAAAATTGTCTGATACCGCATAAACCCCCACAGTTAAGATGTAAAAGCAAAAGCATCTGCAACAAGAACATGACAATATTCATGGTAAGGTAGAGTTCTGGGAGAACCCCCAACCATTCCACAAATTTGTCACTCTGTACTGTGTGTTGATTTGAGGAAAAAGGCACAGAACTGGGCATCCAGTGTTTCTTTCATTGACCTTCAGTTCCTTCTTGCTTTTGGGCTGAGGAAATTCCTGTCGGATTTATTCCAGGATGAGAACACCCATGTTCTGCTACAACAGAAGGAATCTGTTGTAACTGGCTCAGTTACAGGGAAGAGCATCTAAGGATAATCCTGAAATGGACAGTGACAGTTGCTATAAAGGGAATGTACTGGAAGGCACCCAACTTCCTCGTTCACGCCTTGTCAAGTTCTCTTGAATGGCTCAGACATATTTGAACTTTTCTTTCTCACCCACCTTGAAGATTAGGCCAAGGCCCAACTCTTCATCCTTCAGAACATCTCGTGAAGACCACAACCACCCTGCAGTCCTTCATGGGCACAAGAGGCTGAAAAGGATGTTGAACAGATCTTGATGAGACCACTCTTTGGAAGTGCTAGTAAAATCCACAGATTGTAACTGGGTGCCCCACTGAACATTATTACTTTACTCTTTCATATGGAGATCCATCAGTTGCTGCCTCAGGTAACATATTCATACTCTAAACACTGTTTCCCAAACAAACCTGGAACTATGTTAAAATTGGAGCATGAGAAAATGTTAAGTATGTATATGTATTATTTTAGCATATTTATTTTCGGTTAAATGCTTTCATTTGAGCTTGATCACTGTTGGCTGACTTCAACTGTTCTGTAGTTTCATAGCCAGCTCCTTCCAGGATCATTCCTGATGCCCTTTTCTTGACTTTGTCCTTATTTTGGGGGGAATGGGTGGGAAGGAGGAGGAGATACCGAGTGCTTCAGAAACTCAGGTGCCAGAAAAAGAGGGGCTGCTCTCTGTCCCTCGCAAGCCCTCCAGCCAGTGTCCAGAGGAGAGGCTCACAGGACCTTTCTCCTGGGAGGCTGGTCTGGAGAGAGGTTGATTCTGCAAATATTTAGCTCCGTGGCAAAGGCTCTGGCTTTCTGATAGAAGAAGAGAGACATCTCTCGGTCGATAAGGAAATTGTGGTAAATTATGGCAAGTCTGGTGTAAATCTTCAGTTGCGCTTTCTTGTTCCCCAAATCCATGGCGGCAGCCAGCGCCAGATTGTAGTATCCTGCAGCATCAAAAGGATCCTGAAACATTAAGTGATAGAGGGTCTGTGATTACTTTTTTACAAAAAAAATTTTGAAACAGGCCTGTCGGTAAGTCAAAGTCTAGGACAACAACAAGGGAGTCAGGGAATTACACAGCAGCTGTCAAAGTCAGAGACGCCAACACGAACTTGTAGTTTTATATAAATTATTTTACATTCTCTCTCTCTCTCTCTCTATATATATATATATACACACACCACAAGGTAGTGAGGCAAAGAGTAGCATTGTGAGGTAAATCCCAGAGCGCACAGGGCACTCAGAAGAAAAAAGGCGGGAAAAAAGGGAAACCCCCTCTCCACACCCACAGCAACCAATCACGGTGCAGATAGCAATAACTCTGTTCTGCCTCACTCTTTGCTGTTCCCACTAGCGGCTCTGTTCACCCAACTCTAAAAGCCAAAAAAGCAAGTCATGGCAGAAAAGACTTTCTGATTCTTTAGGGACGTCCTTGCCTAGGTTAACACCTGCAAAAGTAACACAGCAACGACCACAACCTCAACATTGCAATTTTTTGCTTGAAGAAAAAGACACATCCTTCCCCCACACACACACACAAACTCACCCATCTGCCACTGAGATTTGGCAATGGTGGCAAAGCTCATTCTGGGCCATGAAAAGCCAGAGTGCCTTTTGTGGTCCCCCTGCCTCCCTCGCTCCCTCTGCCTGGAAGGGGGCAACTGATGGTTGAGCGGTTTCTGTGCCACCACCACCGCCTCCAGCGGCTTCATTCCATGCTCTGACCCTCCCTGCAGTTCCCCCAGCCCTGCCCCTCGTCTGCCTGCCATGACGTCACTCCAGCCATCCCAGCCTCTCAGGACCGTCCCCCGCTTTCTTCCTTTCCTCCCGTGGTTTCTTCACGAGTCTCATCTCCCCAATTCATTTCTGTTTGGGGTGTCCCGAGAGTGATAACAAACAGCTTCTCTCCTGGCTTCCCAAGCAGGTGGAAGGGAGAGGAGAAGTTTCCTGAGCCTGCAAAGAATGCAGGAAGGTGCTGGGCCTGGAGGGTTGTTTAGGTGTGCAAGAACAAGCATCAGCTTAATGAGGACAGCACATTCCCTTGTCTAAAATTAGGAGCCTTTTGTTTCTACAAAAACATTTTGCAATCTTTGAGTGCAAGAGGCTGTGGCCCAAAAGCTGCACCTTGGTTGCCTCCCTTTTTTTTTTTTTTTTTTTTTTGCACAAATTCTTCAAAACAGAATCAATGCACAGGGGAAGATAGAGGCAGCAGTCCTTGGGGGAAATATCAGAAAAACCATCACAGTCCAAGTCCTCTAAATCAGCAAGGTTTCCTCATCAAATTAAGGAGGAAAGAGGGACACAGGGAAACTGCCATTAAGAAGTTATGGATCTTGGGAGGTGTAGACTGGCCTCCTGTGAGCTTCTTCTTGTGCATCTCTGCCTTTCTGGTAAAATAATCCAATTTATTTGGGGGAAAACATGACAAAAACTACACTTAGCATAGATTATTTGAAACCATCCCAGTTTCTCCTCCTGTTCTGGTCTGTTCTCCTGGGTCTCCCTTACTAAGTAAAGATTCCAAAACCAAGTGAAGCAATTTCCCGTCTTCAGGTGCTCATTCCTGTCTTACCTTCAGGTCGTAGAAGGTGATGTCTCCCAGGAGAAGGTACACTTTGACATAATAGAGGGCTTCCTCGTCAAACTCCAGTGGGGAGGGGCAGAGGGAAACGGCTTTGAGGAAGAAGTGCTCAGCCAGTTCACACTGCCCCAAGTGATGGTGGATGACCGCCAGGCGGTGGTAGGCCACTCGCTCACTCAGCTGGTCTCCTAGCAAAGAAGCAAAGAGAAAACCGGCCATGAAAGAGAGAAAGATGGCAGGCAGCAGACCGGGGATGGTGGTCCTGATTCACCAGGTTTGGTAGTGAACAGCAGACCTAAAAATATGCCATCAAGAGAACCACAATGTCTCTTTAATGTAGGATGTGGCTCTGTGCTTGTGCTGAGATACCTGCTTTGATGGCTGCAATAAAATTCATCAAAGTTCTTGAGAAGGGTTCTTGGCCACTGTGTTTGCTTCTACAGGGTATGACAGGAAGCATAATTTCCCAGAATAGTTTGGATTCTGACTCGCCTGCTTGGCAGAATTCTAGCTGCCAAACAGTCTTGGAAGCCTCCAAAACTGACGCTTGAGATGTTGCGTCAAGAGTTGTCCAGCCTGGGCTGGGCTGTTGGGAGTAGGGGCTGCAGGAAAAACAGTCTCAAGTGAATACCGAATGTAAATGCCGTCAACAACTCTGACGAAGCCTAAAATCCTCATGTTTGAATTTTCTAACCTATTCATGAAGAATGACGAATCTGTGGAAGGCTTTGACAGGCAGAGATTTAACTTCTGTTTTAGAAACTACAATTGGAATCCAAAGATTTCTTGTGTTAATTTCACTCCCCCACCCCCGCCACTTTATAAATAGGCTTCAGAAGGTCATTCAGCTGTTGGAGGCTATAGATTTATGGAACTGGGATGCTCTGATGACTGAATAATTGTGACAATTAGACAACTTCAGCCCGTTCTTCTTAATTGGTCTGAACTACAGTGGCCTGGCTGCCAGGGAGGACAGCAGAAGGAGCAATGGGACACAGCTGCCACAGTCACTGGGTTGCTAACAGGATCAATTCCCAGTGTGGCCATTGACTCAAAGAGCCTTGGTAGTACAGTGGTCTAAGGCACCCTGTTATTAAGCTGGTTATTAAGACCAGCTGCCTGCAATTACTGCAGGTTCGAATCTCATCAAGGCTCAAGGTTGACTCAGCCTTCCATCCTTTCTAAGGTAGGTAAAATGAGGACCCAGATTGTGGGGGCAATAAGCTGACTTTGTATAAATATACAAAAGAATGAAGGCTATTGCTTAACGCATTGTAAGCCGCCCTGAGTCTCCGGAGAAGGGCGGCATATAAATTAAATTAAAAAAAAAAAAAAAGGCCTCATGTGGCTCAACTGCCAGGAGCTTTCAGGCTGTCCCTCCCAGCAAGACCCAGTGCCCTCTGGCCCTTCTCTCAGGGAGGGAACGCCAAGGGCCCCCACCCCCTCTGAAGTGGAGGGGAGGATGCTAACCCTAATGCTAGCCCTGCAGTCTGGAGCTCCCTGAGCCCTTGCATTGGGTCATTTGGCAACATTTGGGGGTGAAGAGTGGCAGAGTTGCCTTAGCCACTCGGTTGGGAATAACTTGCTGTTATTCTAAGCCACCTGGAGTCCTATGGAGCAGGCAGCATACAAATGTTTGCATACATCAACAAAATAATCCCAAAAAGTGGTTGCACCCCAGTGTAGCAAGGAGGCTGACTCATCCTTTTTGAGTCTTCCTCAAAGAGATTTCCTCTAGTGGAGCTTTTTCCAAGATTTGATGGCAGGGACTCTCCATAACAAGGCAGTAAAGTTCATGGAATTTCCTGCCTTTGCAAGGAGCTCCCAACCTTGTTCTGCCCTTTTCCAATTTCTCCTGCCAGACCCTCATTGCCCACAGGCTGAAGACTTTGCTCCCAGCTTCTCCTACTGCAATTGGGGCGAGGGTGTCTGCAGCAGGAAAAGCTTTGATGGAACCCCAGTGGCCATGAAATGGGCCTTTGACCACATACTGCAGATCCCCTGGACAAGGCTGTCAGTCCCTGGATTCAGCCCTCCTTTTCCCACCCTTCTGTGCCCCTAGGAAGCATTTGTGGGGACTACAGTGACACAACTAGGCCAATGATGTGCCTCTTTCTCTGCAACTCTGAATCATCCCCAAGGCCCTGAATGTTGAATCAGGGCAACCAGACTAATTTTTTTTATTGGCTGGAGACATTTCACGGCTCATCTAAGCAGCTTCATCAGTCAGGGCGAGTCAGGTAGGCAGAGAGTCATTGGGAGTCAGGATTCAACCTTCAGACACCTTTATCTGTATGACTTAATTGACATATTGCAATGCATTTTGGGGAGGAAACCCCTTAGAGGTTGGTGTGGCAGGAATTGGTACATTCCAACGAGACTCTGCCTACTGACTTGCTCTGACTGATGAAGCTGCTTGGATGAGCAATAAAACATCTGAAGCTAACAAAAAAAACAGCCCGGTTGCCATGGTTCACCCTTCAGACACCTTTGCCCGGATGACTGAGAGTCTTCATTGACATCCCCAAGTGATTTTCGGAAATGCACTGGACAGGTTTACCTAAATCGACACTGAGCATTAATGACATCTGGGCGTATCCGAGACATTCTTCATACTTCTGTAAGGTCAAGAACAACCCAACCAACTTATTGAAGAGGCGAAGTTCAGCGCTGCCATTTTTGGCCTTCGTGGCAAGTGGCAGAGCCTTGTCCTAAAACAAGAGCAGGACACAAAGGGCCGTTTTGCAGAGTGTAACATCACAAAGGCGTCACCCAGCCTTATCTGCCCGACGTCTCAAGGACGACCCGGGCAAAGGGTAGGAAGAGGATACCCACCCTGTAGAAGGGCGCTGCTTTTTCCTTTTCCCAGTCTCCGTTGAAAAATATGTCTCCCGAGGCTTCGAGCATTTCCATTTCTAAATTGGGATCCTGAGAACTCAGAGCAACGTTGTGAGCAACCTAGGAGGAAAGGAGGGTTCTACCAGACGGAACAACACAAAAGGGAACCGTTCAAACAGAAGCACTACGCAACCAAAAGCTGCTTGTAATCCACTTTCTTCTTTTTCCAGTGTTCCATAAATAGACCTTAGAATTAGGACTGCCGCTAGCCACCTCTTCTGATGTCACATTTTACATTTGAATAAGAACTGGGTCATTTCCTCTTTACTGGAAATGTGGAGGATCTTCTTGAATCACCCCAAATCACAGCCACAAAACTTTCCATCCTTTCAACCAAGGCTTGGTGACATCTTGAAGATGCTAAAGGCACCACAGAGAAGGTGGGCTAGGCAAGAGCATCTGGAAGAGTCCATGTGGGAGGTGATTCAGCATGGGTTTGTGGGACCTGATCTACAATGAGATTCCCACCTCTAACTGGCTGTCTGGAGAAAAGCAAACTTACATGCAATTTTTTAACTGAAAGGGATAGAATTTAAAGGAGCAATCGACACTTCTGATGAGAGCAACACCATTACAAATTGTGAAAGGGAGATACAGCTAGAAAGTGTATATTTCTGTTCATTAGAAAAGAATTTACTAAGTTTACTTTTCTCAAATATTGAGATATATGGAAATAATTAGTTGTAAGTATATTTGCTCTTCCTGAGAAAAGTAAATTTAGTAAATTTCAGAGGGCATCAAGATATGGCTGAAAGGCCCATCTCCTATTTGCTAGACAGGTCATTTTAAAAACAACCAAATTAATATATTTTCTTCTTTTTTTTTCTTCTTTTTTTGAGTTAAAACAATTGAGGAAAAGGTCAATTTCAGTGGCCTCCCTAGATCATTCAGCTCACCTGGATATAAACGTCAACTAATTCATTCTCCCGCAGTGCATAATAGATCCTTCCTGCCTGGAGCCAGGCCTGCGCTTCCTTATTTTTGGCTTGAAGATCAATGAATATCCCAAGGCTCCTCTTGAGGTAGTCCAGAGCAGACCGGCAAGCCCTGAAGGAGAAGGAGAAACACTACCTGGCTGACCTTGTATTATTCTCAAAACCTCTGAGGACCCACCAACAGATTACTTTGATCCACTCATCTGGATCCTTTAATAACCTTCTGCCATGTGCAGGAAACCCATGAAACCAAAATCATGGTTGAGAAGCTTCCCAATCAGTTCAGAACTGAAGACGCTTCTTAGGTGAGAAGAGAAACATTGCCAAAGAAAACAGTCCAGTTGCCTTTTGGAAAAAGCACCCTTGGGAGTGACAGGGGAGAATTGTACATTTAGAACTGCACGATCCTGTGGATGTAGCTTTACAATAAAGCCGAATTAGCTCATCCAGCCATGTTTTCTGTCTGGTCTGCCTGAAAGGCATACATCAATCTTGCAAGTCTGAAAGTACAAATCTCCCACTATCACCATTACAGCCTGCTGACTTATGGAGGCTCCACCCTGAGCCAGTTGCTCTATCTGCTGTGGGATATTCTCCCTCTTATCTGATATTTTATTCAGATACACCATTGATATCTCTTTATCAGCTGCGGAAACCATTCTGATTAGAATCTTTTTGGAGACTGTGATCAAACTAGCAACACTTGGACAGAAATATTACGAGATCTATAGTCACATCATCAACAGCAGCCCTAGAGATCCTCATGCAGAACTGCGGCCAACCAATCTCTCCCAGCTGGTGGGATTTTTTTCTAGCATGGTTCCTGCACCACACAGGGATAAAAATGGAGCACCCGGAGCTCTCAGTATGAGAGAATTTAGGAAAGTTCCACCAGCTGAAATTCTGCTCATCATGAAGCTCATAGAGTCAGAAAGGAGGGGGCAGGACGAGATCCTTTCCCTGCAGTATCAGAATCCGGCTCTTCTCAGCACCTCTCAGAAGCCTCTTTCTGTGGGTCACTTAACTTGAAAGACCGAAATGCCTGACCTGCCCCCCTCCCTTAGAGAGAATGCGAGCATCCCACAGCAACCGTGGGGAAGGGCTGAAGAACGCTGCTTGTCCAGCAGAGCTCAGGCCAGGCCAGGGTAAACTGGCTACGATGATGGAAACTTTGATCCCAGACATCAGAAGAGGGCCTGTTCTTGGGATAAAGTAACCTTTTGTTGAGGGGAAGAGAGCCTCTTCTCCCTGCAGAAGGGCACTTTTGTGTCCAGCTCACTACCAAAGTGGCTGAGTGACAAAACCTCTTCATTGGAAGCTCGTGCGTTGCAGTTCCTACCTTTCTGTTCCCAGAGACAGGTAGAGATGGCTGATGGTCTCTAGCACCTGCCCTTCCATGACCTTGTCGGACATCTTCCTAACCAGGGTGAGCTGATATTCGTTGTAGAGGACACACTGCGCTGGATCTGGGACAACCGTGCTGTGGAAATGACACAGGTGCTGGACAGCCTGGAGTTGCCCTAGAAAGGAGGAGCAGTTGGCCCATTAATGCCACAAAATCTTCCAACAGCATGATGCCCTCGGCCCCCACAACTTTTAACCAGCCTGAAGAGAAGCCTTTTACGTGTCACCGTCACTTTCCATGCAGTGAACTGCCTGAATCGCATCAACAGTAATAAGCAACAAATGCTCTTTATTAGGGCATCACCAAAGAGCATTTCGGCTTCTAGGGATTTCCTGTCTGTTCTAGGCAGCTCGTGAAAGGTCACCATTTCTTAAAAGCAAATTTGAATTTTGAACATAAGAAGGAAGAAGGCATATAAAACTCAGTCTTACTCTACCCAGAGCCCTACTCAAACCATAATCTGAAGAATTTGGGTATTGAATAGGAAGGAGGAGGAGGAGGAGGAGGAGGAGGAGGAGGGGGCAGAATCTTCCACCATCTCTTCCTGCGTCTTCTGTCCCTTGATGGTTCCAGGTCATAGCAGAGAGAGAAGCAAAGGCAGCAGACTTGCTTTGAAATGCGTATCTGAGTGGAGAAAAGAAACCTGAGCAACACCCTCAAACCATAAGATACCCAGCTTAGCTCCTCTGGGCCCTTCGCCTTGATAGCTGGGGAAAAGCTGCATGGCATCATTTATCCTAATTGTGAACCTGGGAAATGAATTTACCCTCCACATCCTCGTGTTCCATCGCCACCAGAAAGGCCCACTCATAGCAATTCCTCCCCTTCTCCTTCTGAGCCCCACGGGTGTAGTGGTGCCCCAGCCGGAGGAGGATGGCCACAAAGTTCCCCCCACATTCTCCACTGGAGAGTTCGGAGAAGAGCTGGATGGCTTTGATCAAGAAATGCTCCCCCAGGCTTTGGGCAGACGAGTGCAGGCACAAGATGCCCAGGTTGGCCAAAGCCACTGCCTCGTTAGCCACGCTGCCCGTCTCTCTGGAAATGCTCAGAGCTTTGAAGTAGCTCTCCACGGCTCGCCTGGGCTGATTCCTCTGTCTCAGACTAATGGCCGCCATGTTATGGATGACACCCAACTGCTGGCGGGTGCTCCAGGGGGACTCTGCGACTGCGTTTAAAATGCACAGAGCCCTGTCAGTCTGCTGATGGAGGATGTAGAGCCAGCTGAGGAAAATGAAGTGGCTAATGGTGTCTTCCACCGCTCGCCCACTCGTGTTCAGCTCTAGAACCTCCTCCATGTAGCCGATGGCTTCTTCGTACTGCTTGTAACGGCTGTGCAGCTGAGAAAGTTCGTAGTAAATGACGCTGCACAGCTTCTGGCTGCCCCTGCTCCCTTCCAGCGCGTGAAGCAGTTCTCTGAGGTAAAAGGCCACGAGGGAGGGGTGTGTTTGTCCACCAGGTGTGGGACTGTGGACTTTAGAGGCATTCCTTAGCACCAAATCGATGGTCCTGAACTGCTCCAGCAGAGAACAGGAGCTGCGGGAAAACACCACCTTGGCGCAGCTGAGCGCAAGGCGGGGCAGGCACTTCTGGCTGTAGAGTTGGCCAAGCTTCAAGTAGCAGTCCACGGACCCTCTGCCGCTGGGCAACCCCTGGCCCGTATTCAGCAGCAGCTGCAGCCTTTCCAGGAAGGGGGCCGGTTCCTGCCCCTGCTTGAAACTCAGGCAATGCTTTGCCAGCAGGAAGCAGGCCCTGGCCTCGGCGTTTCTGCTCTGGCTGAGCACGGCTCTTTTCAAGGCGTATTTCAAGATCTCCAGGGCCATCTCTGCACCGTCCGTGTCGCTGGCCAGGCCCATCAGCAAGGAGGCAGCTTTGTCAAGGAAAGAAGCGCTTTTCTCCACGTTCTTCTGTTTCAGGTAAATGCCTGTTAGATGGGTGTAAAGAGTGGCTACCAAGTGGAGGTCACGAAAATCCCCCCGCAGGGTTGCCAGGGCTTCTTCAAAATACACCCGAGCCTGAGACAGCTTGAACTTTCGGAGACTCATTCTTCCCAGCAGGTAGCACAGCCGCGTCGTGGCCCAGGGCAGGTCGGCTTGTCTGGCCACTGCCCGAGCTCGAGCCAAGTAATCCATCAGCTCTTCCTCTGTGGCATCGCCATGGATGGACGTCTTGAGGAAGGACAATGGAGGGTCGTACAGGCCCCCAAAGCCATCTTCATAGCCTTCCTGATTCAAAAACGACAGTAACGAATCAGGAATTTCTGGCCCCAAAGTACCATCCTGGCACATGGAGAAACATGGCTTCTGCGAAAGGGGGGGCTCCTGCCTGTGGCAAGTGGGCAGCTGCTGCTGCTGCTTATCTTCAGTCAGCTGAAAGTCCTTCATCTTCATTAGTGACCGCACCGCTCTGCATGGAGTTGGACTCTCCTTTTCATTAAAGAAGGAAGGGGGCATTTCTGAAAGACACAGAAAGAGGGAGACTGCAAGTCCCAGGTTGCTTCTCTCCCTGACAAGTTTCCATCTGTTATTTCTTGCCCTGCCTTTGGAGAACAGGCCGACCCCCTCTTCTCTCTGACAGCCCCTCAAATGTTGGAACACTGCTATCACGTCGCCCCAGCCCTTCTTTTCATTAGACTAGATATAAAAGATGCCTTCACTAGATACCTGCATTAAGTATCTTCACTAGATATAGATATAAAAGGTACCAAGCAGTGGTGAAATCCAAATTTTTTTACTACCGGTTCTGTGGGCGTGGCTTGGTGGGTGTGGTGCGGCTTGGAGGGCGTGGCTTGGTGGGCACGGCAGGGGAAGGATACTGCAAAATCTCCATTCCCACCCCACTCTGGGGCCAGCCAGAGGTGGTATTTGCCGGTTCTCAGAACTGCTCAAAATTTCCACTACTGGTTCTCCAGAACCTGTCAGAACCTGCTGGATTTCACCCCTGGTACCAAGTAAAACTTCCATCATGCATCATGTCAGCCCAATGTTTCCTCCTCTGCCTTGTTTTACACTTTAAAAAACCTGAAATGTTCCTTCCGTCTTGGATATTTACACCTTTTACCTTCCTCGCGAGGTTTCTGAAGGCCCACATCATTCTGTGCATCTGTAAGAGGAGACAAATGAGAGCATCATTCAGGCCAAGTTTAGCTTATTGACTGCCTACTTTGGGAGGCCTAATACTGTAAAGAGACTCAAACTCCCATCCTGGGAACTCTGCAACAACCTGGTGACTTCACCCTAGGATGCCAAATTTGGGCCTGGACACACACAGATTTATTGGGTTGGTGATGACAAATTTCCAAGTATGGTTTCAACTGGAGATCAGAACCTTATGACACCAAGTATCAGGTAGACTTATGCTTTTGTTTTGTTTTGTTTTTCCTCCCTCCCTCCCTCCGTCCCCCTCCCCCATCTTCCTAAATTGAGGCTCAGCTTCCTTTCAGATAAACGGTAATACCCAGCTCTACATACTAGAAGTAATTGCAGTGTCAGTAAATGCAGGCCTTCCAATTTTTCTTAGGCGCAGAAAACTTGAGAAATGACCTACCAGTACTAAATCCTTTGAAATTGAAGAAATTCATATTCCAACTAAATTCATTCTCATTTGAGCTTCGCCCTGCTGAAGCATTCAAATGATTGAATCTTTAAATTCATGCTCATTCAGTTCCTTGACTTTGGAGGCTAATGAAATGTAAATAATATATAACTTGGCAGTTCATACGACCACTTGTGTCTTTCTTTTTTTCAAGCTGCAAAGTCCAAGAGGCGCCCAGCAGCCTTGCGCCTATGTCCTGCACAGGGAGGGACCCGCAAAACCTTGGAACTGCTCACCAATTTGATAAACGCTGCAAATGCTCTCCTGGGAACCATGTGCCAAGAGCCTGATCAGGTTATCCAAGAGGGATTCTTCTTTCATGAAGGAGTCACCATCTTCCCGGAAGAAATCCATGTATGGAAGTCTGAGAAAGGAGGAAATAGGGCAATTTTAGGACTTTTATGGCTTTCCAGGGCAAGTCCTCCTTACCAAAAAATGAGGAAGAGAAGGAGCAAGAGGGCAGTCTGAAAAGTAGGGGGGGAAAGGAGATGAGAAGATAAAAGTGTCATTATTTTTAATTCTGCTGGTGGTTGTCTTGTGGGCTCATCCCCCATCTTCCTTGATGCAGGGAAGAGGACCCAGACAGTGGCCAGGAGATCTGCTTCCTTATCACCAACCCAAGTCAGGAAGGACCTTTTCTGGCTCACTTGACCTGATACGTGGCAAGCGTTCCTTGACTCGAGTGGTACTTACTCTGTGGCCATAGCCAAGAAGCCCTCGGCCTCCACACAGCTGCTCTGCACAAAGCCAACCTGGCCCGAAGAGAGATGCCTTCCCACAAACCAAGGCATGCATTTCATGAAATAGCCAATGATTTCAATTTTATCTCCGTTTTGGAAACTGATCTCGTCCGGCACAGCACTCTCGTGGCTGACGACTGCGATAGATAATCCTGTGGCTGGAGGATATGGAAGACATCAAACAACATAGTCAGACATCATAACATGTCAGTGATGTTAATTTTAATGTTACAAGTTTCACAGAGAGTAACATTAGAAATAAGAGGTCATTCAACCCACCCATCTTAAAAGTGGAGCGTATTTCTTAGCCTATAATATCCCTGGCAATAACCAGAAAAAAAAGAGCAGATAGAAATCATTTATTACAGGAAAAACAGCTAGAGCTACCACCTGTGATGGCTCCCCCAGCTGATGTTTCTCTCCCACAGATTTGGGGGGGGGGGGGGGTTCAGCTGTTTTGTACTTCCATCCATAAGACCACTAATCACCAGTATAGCCATTAAACTGGATGGATAGAGACTGGTCTCCAAACTTCCCCTTATGATGGTGGGAGTATACACACAAGGAGCCCAAGAGGAATCTGTGAAGGCATCTAAGTCCTTCCCAGCCTTGGTTTAGGCCTGAAGTCACCCACCGAACCTACCTTACTCATGCTCTTGGAGGCGCTTTGGTGGGACCAGGAGAGGGAGGACGGGGCAGTTCTGATGCTATCTTTTGGGATCACCACAAAGGATGTGAGAGGACACAACTGTGCAGTAGATCTTGAAGGGGGTGGTTCTTTTTAGTGGCAAGGCAGAAGAGAGGGGCCACTGAGGGTCTGCAGGTCTTAAGGCTCCCCCTGAACCTGTTTAATATCTACCTGGATCCAGGGAAGGGGTCTCATCCAGTGACCCTCAGGATGGGGATGAGGATACTCATTTCTCAGCCAATCCTGAGAGTGTCTCTCCAACACCTTCTTTAATAGGGGCAGATTCGTCCATTTCTGGAAACCTCTCTCTCCAACAAGGAGCTTCGAACATCTTTCATTTATGATCCTGAAGATCTGCAACCAGGGTCTAGTGAGCTTTTTTGAGTTCTCCTGCTGGCTAACGTCTTCCCAGAAACCATCTCTCTCTCTATCATTCACCCATCTGAATCAATTTTTTAAACAGAATTTCCCCACAAACAGATCTGGCAGGAGAGGGGATCAGAGAGTTTGAAGGAGGAAGCTAAGGGAATCCCATCACAGTGCCAGGAAGTTGAGTAAATGGGCGACATTGACATGTTCTGTTGAAGGTTCTGTTCTCTTCAAGTCACGGACACAGAAATTAAAAATCCAATTTTAATTATCGCTCCTTACCCGCTTGATTTGTGACTGGAAGTGCAGTTATGCAGGCCAACCCATCAGATGCTGCGTTTGCTTTCAGAAACCATCTACAAATTCAAGAAAGTAATATTCAACCAACCATCAATGGCATCACTGCAATGCACTGAAGATAAGCCCAACCCCCAGAGCTCTTGTTCAGACCGAGGGAAGCCCTGCAAGGGAACTCGGGCACCTACTGATGGAAAGGCACCGGGGGCTCCAAGACATCTGTGGGGTGGCCGTTCCAGACTTGCTCTGGAGCTGTCGATTCCACCTGGCTTGGATTGGCTGCATCAATGTTCTCAGGACAAAACCCAAAATAGGCACCTGAAGGGAGGAAAGCACCACATGAAACGGGGCGCATTCTGCAGTTGTGGATGCGGTTGTCGTTCATCAAAGAGTAACATTGTGCTCGGTGGAAGAATGGAGGAGAGAGACCCCATGATTGAAGTAGCTCTTTTTCCCCAGGTAGAGCAGAAACATATCCTACCCCACAGGACGGGCTGTGAGAATAACCTTGGGAGACAGGAGGAAGAGCTACAGCCAGGACAACCTTTAGACACGGGATATCTCAGCTCCTCAAGGCAGTCCAGAAAGGAAACCAAAACCATGAATCCTAGCGCTCCCTTTAATGTAAAGTTACAGTAACAGGGTCTTGCAAGTCTGAAAGTGCTTCCCCCCCCCTCCCTTGCCTTTACTTGCCAAAGAACTAGGGGGTCTCTTCTGAGACGTCACTTCCTGCTACCTCTCCACCTGGTAGAGCCAGCTGCTGCTTAGACAGTTTGTTGGGCTTGTATTTGAGGGATCCAGAAGGAAAATCCTCCCCAAGGAAAGGCTTGGGAGCTGACTGGGAATGAATTCTGAGCCAGAATTCCTGCTTACTCAGCCGCCTTGGAGGGCTACTGTGTCTTGGACTACCGCAAAGACATCGTTCATTGACTCCCTGTCGCTCCTTGTTTCTGTGGGAGCCCAACAGCCAGCAGCATTTTTAGTGGCAGGAATGAAAGCTTTTTCCTTTTCCTGTTTGCAGCTCCACTCTGGTGATGGAGAAGGAAAGTGCCAGAAAAAACAGCTCCCCATTA
The DNA here is from genome assembly GCA_022577455.1 of Arizona elegans. Lineage (NCBI taxonomy): Eukaryota > Metazoa > Chordata > Lepidosauria > Squamata > Colubridae > Arizona > Arizona elegans. Next base: position 9,160,943 of record JAKOOJ010000028.1, read on the forward strand.
AACTTTTCATGGGGAAAGATTTTGAATACTCAGGCAGGATTTTTCGTCAGTTTTTTTTTAGTCAGAAAGACTGGCCTCAATTGCAAGATGGAAGTCAAAGAAGACTGGAGAGAATCTTGTACAACTAAATCCTTATTCTTTGCAGTGGAATATATGGATGGGGGGAGGGGTGAAAGGCAGATCAACAGCCCCCCGCCCATCCAGTGGATTCCCTGTACTTTTCACTGATTAGCAGTCCTTCTATATTTTGTGCTAGTTACAATTTCTGAAGACATTTTTTGAGTCTCCAAGTTAGCATCACAGAGAGCATGCTCTCATAGTTAAGACAGGGTGTAACTAAACTGCAGGTAATTGTTGCCAAATCCAATGACGTGTGAATGCAATTCCTCAAATATGCCTCTTCACACAAACACCAGTTCCGAGTCTTGGCACAGAGGAGGAGACAGGCAGGCAGGCAGGCAGGCAGACGGAGAGAGAGAGAGAGAGAGGCAGGCAGAAGTGTGATCCCAGCCAGAGCCGAGGCATCTCTATCTCCAAATCCAATTCCCTTCCGACCAACAGAACCTCTTATTTTGTCTTTATTTGACGTTTTCCTCAGAACATGAATTTGTTTGTCTTTATTTGACGTTTTCCTCAGAACATGAATGAACTGAAGCAGAGCCCAAAGCTTCTGCTCGTATCTCATTCAGTTCAGCAGATGCTCAATACTGTTTTGCAAGTGCAGGTAAAACCCCAGGTACCTTCTTGAATTAAGAGTCCTCTGTAGATCTGATGGAGACAATTTTCATCTAAGAGGACCTCAATTCCAGCAGCTTCTTCTGGTGAAGAGAGCCACAAAGAGTCATCCAGCAACAGAGTCTCCAGGCAGGGATTTAAAAAACCTGTCAAAAGCATTTTTCATATTATCCAACACGGTCTAGTCTTTAAAAATTAGTAGCGTTAATTGGAAGCATATCTTTCCTAGAAGTACTACAGCTTTTGACCAGGTACCCAAAACTCTCTGACCTCCAGAGTATTTCTACCCATAATCCATCCCAGGTTCAAGAAGAAAAGGAGAGGCAGCGCAGTGGGGCAGTACTGGCTTCTGGTGCGAAAAGGATCCTTCGATCTCCAGTGCAGATTGGAGAGTGAAATTTCCTTGTTTTGACAATTGTTGCAATTTCTGATTTTGACCATTTCAACCTGAATACAGTAAAACTTCAGTGAGTTCCTGAGGGTCTCAGTCCCTAAACTGAGGCCCTTCCCCACCTCTGAACAGAAACTCCCTTTTCTGGTCCTTCAAGCAGCAAAAACTCCCAAGGATGGAACTGGCAGATTGTGGCTACGGCCCTGTTGCATTCCACCCCACCTGGTTATTTGCCTTGTAGTGGAACAAAACAGATATTATATTCCTGAAGCTGTCCGTCGGTGGGGAAGGAATAAGCGGGGAAGATGACTTTCATAACCCTAGGAATTCTATCCATCATTTTTTCTTGGCCCAAAAGTTGAGCCACTAGAAAGGAAGAAGAGGAGCAGCCAGGACAGCAAAGCCAAACAGACCTTTAAACCACAGTTAGATCCTGGACTCAGGGAGGTGGATCCAGTCTGAATAGTTCTGGATTCCAAAACTCTTCTCACAAAAACCCTTAGTGTGAAATCAACTGAAGCACTATTGTACACAACGTTTAAAACGGGATCTTTAAATTTGTATCTCTTAAACAATGTCTTAATTTTCAGAGCACCAGCAGCCACCAAAATACCAAATCTTCTGATGTGTTGCTTTACCAAGAGAATAGTAAGTTATAAACTTCCAGATTTCCTCCAAGGTCCAAAATGTGATGGCGATGAGATGGCCTTCACTGTGGATGGACAGCAATCTGGCCGACAACTCCTGAGGAAGACAAAGAGGAACTGGGCATTCCTTCTGGGAACAAAACTAGTAAACCTTTGAATTTAAATACAAGAAAATCATAGTGGCAGCCTGATTCTGCACCACCCCTTTGTTCCCTCTGGAAAAATGGCACAAATATGACTGACTAAAAATGGAAAAAGATTTTTGCAGCTAGTTTCTGCCTTTCCTTGGCCCAGTTACATCTGCTCTTCAAAATATTTAAGTTTGGTAATCTTTATTCCATTGTGTTACACGTTAAAAATATTATATTTATATTCTGAATGGGTTAAGACGCATATGTAGAGACTGACCTCCATATAAAGCGCTCTACAGAATCTTGTGAGACAAAAACCACCTCTAAATCTCTTTAGGAGAAAAGAGAGAAGAGGGGATCGGGGGATCAAGAAGAAAGGGGGGATAGTTTCCACAGTTCAGGAGGTCCACGGCCACTGATCTCACAGCCAAAGGTTCTAGGATCCCAAATTTGGGAAGACCCTTTGACTCCTTCCCATGATGTGGCTCTTTCCAAGCACACAAAGGGGAACCAGAGGGGACCCCCACCGCCTCCCTGCCTGCAGCTGCCACACATTCGGGCCACAGAGGCACCGCCTATCACAAGGAGGGAAGCCGTGGCAGAGACGTCCCTTCTCCTCTCCACCCCACCCTGGGAATTGGATGGAGTCCATAAGACAAAGGCCGACTTTCACCCCACCTTTACAAACTTACACTAAAAACCGCCACGGCCCGCTGGCTGTCATTCTCCAGGAGACGGAGTCTTCCCTGCAGATGCTCCTGCAGCTGAGAATCGGGAAGGCCCGTCCTTCGTCTGATGAGGGTTATCTTCAGGAAGAGAGCTGAAAATGCCAGGTTTATGGTTAATGGAAACGTCCCCAGCAACAGCCGTTCAGTTTTCCTTTTACCTTCTCCCTGTTGAGGGCGGAGGTGCTTTCTGGTCTGTTGGGGCCAAAACTCCATCTCCACTTCTCTTCTTTGGGGCAGCTGTGGGGCTCAGGTGTGAGCAAGGAAATTTCACTTTGTGTTGCAAAAAGTCAGAAAACAGGCAAATGAAATAACCACTTCTTTTCCTGAAAGGAGTAATGCAGTGAAATCTCCCCTGCAAACCTGTCCAGCGAAGGAGAGCAGGAGGAGGGTCCCTTGGTGTAGAGGGCCACCAGCAGGGCAATGGCCAGACAAGCGGGCCCTGAGTCCCAGCCAAGAAACCCCCTTGAGGAAGCATCTCGGACAAGCCCCTCCCCAGTTCCCAAGAGGAGAAAGGGAGGGAGGCGAAGCTCTTTCAGACCTGATTCCCTCTGCCTCTGGAGCTGTTCCAATCAACCTACTCCTGACCTCCATCCATGGCATTGCTTTCCTCATCTGATGGTCCTTGCATGGCTGAGGTTTGGTCCGTGCTGCCCAGCAGAGCCCCAGGTTGCCAGCAAGAGGAATAAAGACCTTCCCCCAAGCTCTGAATACAGCCCCCCCCCGAGGGCTGCTTGACCCCCTTCTCCCAGCACTAAAACTGCAGGTTAGAGCTCCATCCTTGGAGGAACTTAATCTCCGCTGCAGAATTTATTCCCTTCTGAATATTTAATTAAATATTCTCCTTTTGTCATAAATTGTATTTGTAGCTTTGAGTGCTTCCAGGGTAGAAAGACAAGGAATCAACCCAAAAATAAAAAACAAACCTTAGTAAACATTTAAATACCATTCCCGTTACATAGGATAAAAGTATTTATCCATATTTATTGTCACCTGAGTTTATGAATTACTTTAGCTGATACCCATCTTTCTTTGCTGCAAGCCATGGAGACCAGAGTCATAAGAATCCTGCCCTGCAGCAGATTTTAATTCAGCAGATTGTGAGTGGCTGAATCACAAAAGCATTGGCATCTCAAACTAGTAAACAGTTACTCAGTGTCAGAAAATGAGATCACAAGCTTTCACTCTGGCCACCCAGAGATTATATTGGGAGGAGGCGGGTGGAGGGAGCAACCCCAAAGTTTAGCATGATCTCTGCAGTCCAGAGATGAAACCAGGGGTGAAATCCAGCAGGTTCTGACAGGTTCTGGAGAACCGGTAGTGGAAATTTTGAGTAATCCGGAGAACCAGCAAATACCACCTCTGGCTGGCCCCAGAGTGGGGTGGGAATGGAGATTTTGCAATAGCCTTCCCCTGCCACGCCCACCAAGCCACACCCACAGAACCAGTGGGAAAAATTTTGAATTTCACTCCTGGAAGAAACCCATTCAAAAGTCAAAGGAAAGCTGGAAAGATGTCGTGTGTATGTGTGTGTGTGTGTGTGTGTGTGTGTTACCTTTTTGCAGCTGCTGTAGTGTAGCCCTCTCCTTCCCTGCAGGAGTTGGCAGGACATTTGAGTGGGCTGGTGGACACATCTGGCTGGGGTCCCACTGTCCCAGGAGCTCAGGAGGTTCTTCTTCTGCCCAACTTGGGGTCTGCCCTGCTCCAGGTTCAAGGGGAGAGCTGAGGGGAGGCTTTTCCTGGGGGGCAACGTCAGACGCAGTGGCTTCTGGGCTCCTGTCGGCTTCTGCTGCTGCTTCTGAGGGCTCCATGTTTTCTAGACGGGCAACAGAAACATCCGGTCACACAAGGCCTACATGGCAACAAACCGTCTTTGGTTAAAAGGTCCCCTTTGCTAGGAGCCCCACGCTGGGTGGACTTTGGCATTTCTTCTCAGCTCCATTTCGCCCCCAGCTGCCTAACAAGACTGTCAGGCTACAGGATTACAAGGAGTTTGCGCATGGGATGTTTCTGGAGCACCTGGAATTCATCCATTGAATAGGAAAGGGAGTTCCCCTTCTTTATTCCCGTTTAGCAGTTCTGCACAATCCCCATGGACAGATCTCCGTTTCTGATGGATCTGATGAAGGAGCAAACCTGGACACCAGCTCTACCGAAAGAGAGACCCTGGATCTTGAGGAATGTGTCTGCCGAGGCTGCCTCTTGATTTCTTTTCTAAGAAGATGGGAGATCTGCCTGGGATCAGAAGACTTTCCCAGAGCAGCAGAACCTCTGCAGCTATGACGATGAAGTTGGAAAGAAAAGGACCAGCATGGACCAAGGTTCCTCCCTGCCCGTTGGTTGCCATGGGAGGAATGCTTGCTTGGGGTGGTTGCCGGATGGAGACAGACAGTTTTGTGCTTCCCAGATGCCTGCGCCTAACCCAGCTGGTGCTCCTCAGCCCTCTTCCTTCTAGGCCTTGCAAAGGACATCTCAAGGGCCAGCTGGGAGAAAAGGGCAGGGAAGGTTGCAGAACACAAGGCCCCTCCCCTCCTTACAAAAAGGCCCCACCCACCTTTTCTCAGCTGCTCAAACTCGGATGATGCCTTTGGGGAAGGGCAGGTGCCGTTGCAGTGCCCCTTTCCCCCAATGGCCCTGGGCGGCCCCTGGGGTCCAAGAGCAGAGGGGGGGGCAGCTGCGTCTACTGCCTTTCTGGCATTCCTGCAAAGGACTGTTCCTCCCTCCTTGCTCAGGATCACTCCTAAAGTCTTCCTCATAGTGCAAGGCATGAAATAAAACCAGAAACACCCAAAGAGCCAACTTAGCAGGCACCTACCTCCTTCTTGTCTTCCTCTCTCCAATTTTCACTCTGCCACTCCAAAAGTGCTGATCTTTCCCTTCCTGTCCCCCGCCCAATTCTCTCTCTCTCATGCACACACACACACACACACACACACACACACACACACACAGACTTTCTTTTCCTGTTGGCTGTGGGCTAATCGGCCCTTTTTGCAAACACAGCATGTTGACCTTTAACAGGCTCTGTTAATCTTCACAGCCTCTTCCCTAAGGTAGGCCTTGCTCAAAGGTAGGTCTCGCCCAGTGGTGGGATTCAACTAATTTAACAACCGGTTCTCTGCCCTAATGATTTCTTCCAACAACCAGTTCGCCAAACTGCTTAGAAAGTTAACAACCGGATCTTCCGAAGTGGTGCGAACCGGCTGAATCCCACTACTGGTCTCGACCATCCAAACCCCGGGGTCCGTGTGAATTCAGAATCTCCTCCTAGAATTCCAATACCTGGAATAATCCTCCCTTCTTCCTAGCCCCACATCTCAGCCCGGCCCTCCTGGATACTGCTGCCGGCCAGGTAGCCCTTCCGAGACCAGGCAGGCGGTCACTCTTGAATGGAAGGCCAGGACCAAGAGGCCTTCAGGGTCCCCACCAGCGCGTGGAGATGCAACTTCTGAGCCGGCTGCAAATTAAGCCCTAAGCGTTTGAGGACAGCCCTTGCAATGCTTCCGCCCACTGAGAGTGACCAGTCCACCATGAAGTGGACATCAACACCGAGAGATCAATACCAGCCATGTAGAAGCACAATTTTTCAAAGGCTTCTCCTATTTGGGGGGATTCTTCACTGCCTCAGGCTCATCGACCCCCACGTCTCTTCAGAGTCTCCCACCCCTGGTTGGCTCATCTTCTTAAGGGCTTTTCCAACATGTTCTCCTACTATAATGTCTACTGTTTGTTTTATAAACAGTAACTAAATCCATTTTAATTTGAAAAGCAGCCTTCAGCCCTTCTGGAACAGAAAAGCACCATAGCAGCATTTTAAATAGACTTTTTTGTCAGACCATTTGATGGTGCACCACGTTCTCTTTCCAGATGCCCAGATTTGGTTTCACTGCACAAGAAAACACAAAAACACGAAAACACGATCCCTCCCTTTCCAAATTCCTTTTTGGTGGATCCAGTGTTTTGAATTTCTCTGAAAGGAAGCTGTGGATACAGGACTGGCGGGATGGGGGACTACAGCGCTTCCCTTCATTGTTTCCTTTAGGACTGGTCCGTTTCCTGCTTTATTACACTGCCAAGCACATCCGAAGGGCCCAGGGGGTGGTCGGGGGTGGAGTAGAGAGCGGGACATGTCCAGCCAAAGGGATTGTGGCTCTCCTCTTCAAAAGCAGCGCCTTGCTCTATCTATATTTAAGAAGGGCAGCCCTTGAAGGCACTTAAGTCATGCCTCTGCACAAACTCTGGTGGTGGAGTGGTTGGGAATAGAGTCCATCATGGCTCCGAATTCCCATTCAGACGTGGAGATTGTAAATTTCTTTGCTAGGAGGAGCCCCTAGACTTTCACTAGCAAGCCAGCGAGATCTGGGCCAGAAAGCAGGTCTGTGAGGTGGACTCCAGCTGCTCCAAAAGTCTCCTCAGTGACCCTCACCAAAGGGAGGGAGGGGAGAGCCAGTTGTGCCACAAGGCCACTGCTCTGTTAATGGCTCAGAGAATGGAAATGGGGGGATGGGGAAATAGGTGGGAAGGAGAACCCTCGGTCGTGGGACTCAGCTCATCCTTCAGGGGACAGAGGCAAAAGTTAACATGGCTTTGAGTGGGTTAGAGAACAACAGATCAAAATTTACCAGAGACGAATGCAAAGTCCTTTACTTGGGAGGCAGATTTGCAATCCACTGATCATAGCAGCCATGGCTGCCTTGCACTGTGGGGAGGCCTGAAGGGCCTGGCTGGGGCCTGACCGTCTTAGAGAAACCTATCTACGTGGAGGCTAAGGACTAATGTCAGTGGGACAGTATATAGTCAAATCAACATGGTCAACTGGGGTTATGAGTCCAGGCAGATCCAGTTTTGCCTCTGGTACAAGGCTACGAGTGTAAGTAGCCATCGGTATTAGCTTACATTTCACTGTATATCCTTATATAGGCATTCAAAGCAATATTTTTAATCTCTCTCATTCGGTAGCAAGAAGCTCCCTGTGTAATTTTATAAACTGTCTTTCTGACACTTCACAAATGTTCCCAGCCTAACAGAAGATAGCAAGCAAAATGTACTTTTTTTGCCTAGTAAAAGTTTGGGGAATCTCTGCCATCCACAAACAAATGAAAACACCCAAGGATCAGAAACTCACAACCGCAAAACCCGAAAGGGAAGCAGGTGCCTGGCTCTACTGGCATTGCCACAATTAACCCAGGATTAGAATGCAGGTCCACACAGAACTATGATGGCTTACTGTTTGGATGGCTGCATCTTTGTCTCTGTTCTTCACCACTATACAATTATTTGAATTAGAAAAGCAGATAATCAAGTTTAAGGCTTTTGTCTCCAAAATGATAAAAAGTGTAACTGAAATATTTATTCAATTCCCTACTGTCAATCAATGTTAGCTTGTTTTAATTCCTCTGTATTCTTTTTTCTAGTAGAAAGATGCTACAAAGTAAAAAAAATTAATTTCAAAATGAGGGAAAACCCCCTCAACTTCTAGGCTGTAATAGCTACAGTTTGAAAAACAAGTCCGCAATCAGGAAAAGGTTTAACTCAAGCACATCTCAGAGACGGTCACTGAAATATGCCAGAGCCTCTTACCTTGAAAGAGTTAATGCCTCTTTCTGGGGTCTTTTGGGGGCGATTTGTAGTTCTACCACTAGACCCCCAGAAACAAACCAGAAACCTTCGAGAAGGAGGGATAATGAGATACAAAGCTGGGGGGGTGGGGAAGCAAAGCAATTTAACAGCAGAAATAGTTATGGGTGGTTTCAGCCAATAAAGAGGGCAGGAAGTCTCAATTTAAAGGGCCAGGTGGGACCTCCAAAAGGCCAGTCCTGACATCATGTGTATCTTCTTCCTGGACTTACCACCATTTATCTGAATTCACCCCATGTATAGCTTCCAACAGCTGTTTTTCAGGCCATGGCGATTGCCTTCTTGTCCACCATTCTGACTGCTACTATTTTAGCAGAAATGGCTAAGGAAGCTGGCCGTACCTCCACTGTCTAAGGAATCCCACTGGCTAATCAGGCCCTTGGCTCTTTCAGTGCTTCTGGGGTCACCTCAACAAGGGAACCTTACCTGAGTTTCAGGTACGAGGTCCCTGAAGGAAGTCAGGTAATTTGCTTAAAACAACTAGATCATTTCTGAGACCAGCCATTGGATTGGAGGTATATGTGCATTCTCCTTACATTGGGAGGACGTAAGATGGATCCATGTTCCATCCGCTCCTCTCTTCCAGCCGTGAGGACGGTGCAAATTTTGCAGTTTAATTGTGGCTTCACTTTATGCTTGTGGCCCCCATCCAAGATGGGAAACCACCAAAGGGTTCTTAAGGGAAGCAAATGAAAGCCCAACTCGATTTGCGCGAAGGGTATTTGTAAGGTAAGGTGAGAAAACAAATATTTTTTTCTTATTCCCTTTTTTTGCATTTTTAGCTTTCTCTTTGATTTCTTCTGCCTTTTTTCTCACTTTGTATTAATTGGAATTGGTTTCTTTAATAAAGTGTTTAATAAAATTATACCCCCACCACCACCCCCAAAAGAGACCAGGTTTCAGTTCTGTGGTTCTGGCTGCCATTCTGACTTTTTTGACCTCCGTCTGGTATTCGAAGGAAAGCCCCAGGAACTGAGTAAGAAAATCCACCTGACGACAAAGCCAAAATATGGATTTGGGGCTTTTTTTCAGCAAGAATCCAGTTGCTTGTTAATTTTAAATATTCCATTTCTACCTTCTTTTGTCCTTTCTTGTTTAATTAGGTGAACAAGTTCATTTAAAGAACATAATGACATTGTCTACTACAGGAACCTGTCAGGGTGGGTGAGGGGATACAGGGTCCCGATGAATCCCACAAGACTGAAATTTTTATGGTGCATATAAAAATGTGGGGCAGGCTTTGAGGGCACCCTTGTGACTCTGGACTCCATAGGCCAAAAAATGAAGCCCATTAATCATTCCTCAAGGAGGGACTTGCTGCCCTTTAGACCCTAGTGTGCTACATGAAGAAGAGTCAAGAGAAGAGCAGCAAATGGGAAACCATTATTTCCCCCCACCCCCTGCAATAAGGAGAGTCGTGCTTCCAAGGAATCTATCTGGACTGCTGAAAGGGCTGGATATGTTTCAATTTGATTTTTACCTGGCCTTTGAATTGGGATGAATTCCACTTTCACTGGACTGTTTATTATTCTTTTTGCATTTATATAGGAAAGTTTCTCAACCTTGGTGACTTTCAGACTCTGGACTTCAGTTCCTAGAATTTGGGAAGTTGAAATCCTCTGTCTGGGTGGAGAAACACAGCAGGAATGCACAGAAATCCATTCTGCAACTTTGAGGAGTCCTCGGATTGTGAACATAATGGAGTATGCATATCGGTCATAACTCGTGATGGTCATAAATCGAATCAGCCACCAATTTTACCACCTTTTTTGAGGCGGTTGTAAAGCAACCGCCATAGTTAAGCAAAATGTCACAGTCATTAAGCAAATCAAGGGTTCGTCATAGGCCGGTTTTGCTGAAAAAATCCTGTTTCTTGGTGTAAAATGGTGTTACAGGACCCCATGATGGCCACACACGCAGCCTGGTTGCCACTCTCAAAATGTGGTAACATAACTGGGGGACGTAACATAACGTCTCTGCTTCAAATGGTCGCTAAATGAACAGCTGTAAGTCAAGGACTATTTTATTATATAAACTATGGAAAAAATAATAAAAACAGCTTTATTGTTGTGATAATAATCATTGTTATTAAAACCTGCAGTTTTGTTCACTTTGATTAGTTTCTGTATTATTTGCATTAAAAAAAAATACTACATGAAAAAGAGCCATAAAAAAGGCCCAGGCGGCTGAGCCACCCCCACCCCCACAGGTGCCCGGAGGGGGGAATCCTAAACCAGCCCCCCATCTTCGGGACAGCCCCTGAAAAGGCGATAAAACCGAGATGGAGGGAGAGCCCCTTTTCGGAGGCGCCGGGGGTCTTTGCTCCTCCACGGAGAGATCCGGGCCTCCTTCCATCCGCGTTTGATGAATGGGGAGACACGGCCGTTTCCGCGGGAGTGGGTCTCCCCCGAGGGCCGGAGCAGCCTGGAGACCCTGGCCGGCTGCGGGCGGGACGGTTCTTTCCTGTCCGCGATCTCCTTCCAGGAGCCGCCTCCACTCCCAGCCCGGATCGTGGTGCCGATCTCAAGAGACGCGCAGCAGCCCGTCCAAGTCCGCGCAATGAAATCCCCGCCGCCGCCCTGCAGAGCCCCCCCCCCATCCCCCAGCCACATCCAGCTGCACCTTTTTCTCCCGGGGCGAGGGCGGGGGGAGGGGCATCGCAATGTGTGTGTCCCCAAACCCAGGTTGGGAAGCCCCTGGCCGCAGGCAGGACCCCGCACCTTCTCCGCCTGGGTCTGCGGGGGGGGGGAGGGGGGCCACCGGGTCCCTCCGCCGCGTCTGCCGTCTGCAGCGGCTCCAGCTGGCGCCCAGCCCAGGGGCTCCGCAGAGGCGCCGGTTCCCGGCGAAGCGCAACCGCGACTGGCTGCTGACGCGGACTCCCCTGCCCGCCGCCCGCTCGCCCGCTCGCTCGCCCCACCTTCTGCGCCGGAGATCGACAGCGCGGAGGAGCGGCAGCCGCAGCCGCGCACAAGCGCCGCGGCGCGCCCGGCTAGCCAGCCGCAGGGAGGAGGCGGGAGCCCGCAGGAGCTCCGCAGAGGAGCCGCCGCCGCCGCCGCCGCCGCCGCGCAACAGGTGCCGGGGGATGCGCGCCCCGCCGGCCGGCGCAAGGGGCAGCCCCGGCGCGGCCCGAGCCGGCCAGGATGAGCTCGGCCACGGCAGGTAGGCGCGGGTCTGCCGGGCAGCCACGTCCGACCGCGGCTCCTGCGCCGCCCCTCCTGGCCCCGGGAAGGCGGGCAGGCCGAGTCCGCGGCCCCTCCGGCAGGGCAGGCGGCTGTCGCGCAGCGGGGCGGCGGCCGGAGGGGAGGCGGCGGAGGGGGGTCTCCCAGCCCCGGGTGCCGCTGCGCTGCCCAGCCCCAGGTGCGGCCCGCTCTCGCTCTCCGGCCGCCGCGGACCGGGCTGGGCTCGGGAGGCTCCGCGGGGCGTTGCGGGGAGCAGGTGCCGCAGCGATGGGAAGCCCGGCGCCCACCCAGCCCTTTCCCGGCCACAATTCCCGGCGGCTCCTTTGCTTTTCCCTTTGGGGCAGCGGCGCGGCGCTCATCTCCGGCCGGGAGGCGAGCCCGGGAGTCAGGGGCGCCGGCCACAGGGGGTCCGTCTGCGGGCGCCAGGAGGCTGTGGCCCTCGAGCGGCTCCGGACTACAACTCCCGGCATCCCTCAGGATGGAGCGGTCCTCGGCCTGGGAGAGCGGAGGGCTGCGGAGCCTCACCTGGCGCCCAGATGCCTCTCCGGGTGGCTCGGCTGCAGCAAACGCAGGGCCGGGAATGGCGGTGGATCTGCTCATAGCAGCCCAAGGGCAGGCGGGGCCGGAGCTCTCCCTGGCCGGGAATGACCGACCACAACTCGAAGGGAGCTGGGAGAATGGCAAAGGAAGGCCTCCTTCTGCCCTCCCCCGTGCGACTCCCCTCTTGGGAGCGGCTGCAGCTGAGAGGGCACCCCAGGGGCAGAAGGGGAGACCTGGGGGTCAGCAGAGAGGTATCTGAATGATAGTTGACAGAAAGGTGAATAAGATTCATTAGTCTGACAGGGCTGTGAAAAATGGCTGCGGATTCAGGATGCCTAGGGATTGTTTCCAAATGAGAAGGGGTCCACTCTGTTTGGATTGGGTTGGGTTGGGTCGGATCTGTCCTGAGGACCGGAATCTCAAAAGGATTAGGAGAAGAGAAGCAGGAACACTTTTGGAGGAGAACATCGGAGCTGACCGGAGGCCTGGAATTCAGGGAATCCCTGAAGGGAGAGTCTTCTTTAGCCTTGAGAAGATGGGGCGGGGGGGGGGGGGTTGGCGGGCTATGACAGCCCTCTTCAATCACCTGAAGAGGCATTGGGCAAGAGAAAATTAAGGGGGGGAAATGGGTCGAAATCTTTTAGTGTGAGCTCATAATGTATTTGAGCAATAGGTTCGACAAAGAAGCCACTGGTCCTCTGAAGCAGGTCAGTTGGGGGCATCTTCAGCCAAGCGTGTTGATTTATTGGATGTGCACAGCCGCCTAGACTCTTGCATGGACCAGAGCAGGTCTCTCCGGACAGGAGAAGAGCGCTGGAGATCCTGGCTCCTAGGAACCTTGGACCGTCCTTGGCCACCAGAGGAAGCGTCTTCGCATGTCCTACTTGACCTACTGCAAGGTGCCTCGGTTTAAGGGAGCTTCTCTTTCTCGTGTTTCTCTCATGGGAGAAAGGACCGTGTTGGATCTGCAACTGGCGCACAGGACCCCCAGGCCCCCAGCAAAGGATGAAAAAACCAGCGGAGAGTAAAGCCTCAGGATCTCATCCCGGCAGGCATTACTCCCTCTGCAGTTCCCTGCTGCTTGTTCCAGATCAGTTTTACAGTGCAGACAATGGCAGAAACCTAACACACGCCTCCCCCCACCCTCACACACACACACCCAACACCAGTCAGGTTAATGGAGTTAAGATCCAGGGAGATGGGGAAATACTCAAAAGAAGCACCAAAGACGAGAGCTTGGCAACTTGAGGACCTCCCTGACACAAGAAAGGCAAAGGCGGGTCTTCCAGAGGAGACACTGGGCAGATGTCCAACATTAGAGGCCAGAGAGCTGGCCGATGGGTAGAAATGGCAGGGACTCTGATGAAACCATCCGTGGTGCTGTTGTGGAAATGCCAGTGGCAGCCAGAGGCATGGAAGTTGAAGATCTGGACGCAAAGACCTTGGAAGAGTTAGAGGGAGACATTGCCGTGGTTTGTTTTATTGATTCATTCATTTATTTAACAGAATAAAGAGTTGGAAGGGACCTTGGAGGTCTTCTAGTCCAACCCCTGATCAGGCAGGAAACCCTATAGCATTTCAGACAAATAGTTGTCCAGTCTCTTCTTAAGAACATCTTAAGCACCCACAACTTCTGGAGGCAAGTCATTCCATTGATTAATTGTTCTAACTGTCAGGAAATTCCTCCTTAGTTCTAGGCTGCTTCTCTCCTTGATTAGGTTCAGATGCTTTGGAGAATAGGTTGACCCCTTCTTCTTTGGGGCAACCCCTGAGATATTGGAAGACTGCTCTCGTGTCAGCCCGTCCTTCTTTTCACTAAACCAGACATCCCCAATTCCTGTAACTGTTCTTTGTATGTTTCAGCCTCCAGTCCCCTAATCATCTTTGTTGCTCTTCTCTGCACTCTTTCTAGAGCCCCCACATCTTTTTTAAGATTGTGGTGACCAAATTAATCCATTCATTTTAGCTGCTCATCTTAATGCTAACTCTGGGCAGGAGACCAATTATTTTATTGTACAAATAAAAGCAGATTCATATGAAAAAATTAAAAGCAGCTAAGAAAATCCACAGTGACCCACCTAGCAAGGAGGTAGGTCCCTTCACCCAGCCCACTTGGGGCTTGAAGCTGAGCGCTTACTGATATGCTCTCCTTATTGTGAGGAGGACCAAAAGAGCAAAGAGATTGGAGAGCTTCTGAACAAAGAAATCCAGGTAAAAAGCCTTTTGGGATTTTGGAGACTGAAAGAGATGAAGAAAGACGTTACCTCCTCAATTGAAACAGGTTAGTGTGCCTGGTGGCTCATCCAATCCCCATCCTTGTGGAGGCCAAAGTTCCAAGTTGAACAGCGAAGCTGAGAACAAGAAATAGAGAACCAGGGTTAGGGAGCTCCTGGAGATAGGTGTCACCACAGGCTAGACCAGAGATGGTCACAACCGGGAGAACTGAATGAGAAAAACAAGTGCCAGCCCAACAAAGATTGGACTGCAGCCAAGAGGCTGGGCAGGGGGCTTAACTCCTGGAGGATGAGTTGAGTTAAAGTTGAATCTGCCAGCTGGCAGCTACCTGAACCATCCGGCCACCTGGACTCGGACTGAGCTGAGGATACTCTACAAGTGGACATCAGTGCAGCAATCAGCAGGAAACCATGGCTGAATAAGTTTTGTCTGGCCGGTTGTGAAGCCAGAGGGATTTACAAATCACCACAAGGCCTGCCAGAAAGTTTAATAAAAGTTGGAAAAGGGGCTGCCAGCCTCTTCCTGATTTTTGGCTACCAACTTTGCAGTGACTGAACTCAAGCCTGTACTAATTTTAGGAGAGACAAAGGTGGTATTCAGTTCTCACAGAAAGAATGAATTAATGACTGTGAAGAGAGGAGCTCACTGGCGCCAAGCAGCCCCAGTTCTGCATTTACAAAAGCAAGACGCGTCGGCTTGCAGGACTGGCCCCCAAAAGCAGTTGGCGGCCAATGCTCTGACCCCGAGATCAGCTCCAGGGGCCTTGAGAGAAAATGATGGTCAAGAGGACGAGAACACGGGGGGGGGGGGGCAGGGGGGGAGAATGACCTCCCCTCCTCCACTTCGGCCACTAAGTTCACTGCTGGGAGATAAATCAAGGGAAACACCTGCCTCCATCCATCCATGTGTCTTGCCTTTCAGCTGGTCTATTGTTACGTATCTGAAGGACTCCCGTTTGTGTAAGGGCCAAGGCAAGGTCACTTCCATTTATCTGTCTCCTGCATGGTCCCCTCTCCCCGGCTTGCCTCCCTTCCTCTAATAGCCCAGTTAGAAGTGAAATTTTCCTAGTCTAGATGTTTCTTAATGAATGGAAC
This sequence comes from Arizona elegans, assembly GCA_022577455.1. Lineage (NCBI taxonomy): Eukaryota > Metazoa > Chordata > Lepidosauria > Squamata > Colubridae > Arizona > Arizona elegans. The sequence continues at coordinate 9,176,257 of JAKOOJ010000028.1, forward strand.
TTTTCCTCAAATATGCTCTATACGGAACATCTGCTAGGATTCAGTGAAACGCAGGCTAAGTCTCCAAGATAACTATTTTTGAGCATTTTTATTCTCTTTTAAGGTGACTTTCTGCTGCATAATTACCAGCATTATTTTAGCCCAGGAGAACATCCTCTCTCCGGGCTCCTGCTGGGTCTAAATCCACAACATTTGCAGCCAAGGAGTGCAGCAATCCGATTAAGGCCTGGATGGGTAGGAGAGACACAGCTCAAGCATCAGCCAGGCTGCCCTTAAGGATCCGGCTTGGATAGGAAGGCAACTTACCGGGTGTGTGAGCAAGTTCACAAGCAAACAACCTGAAACCTGAACCGTCATAAAAATAGGGGACCAGTAGACCCTGTCTCTCTTCCGCAAAAGAGAGGGATTTCTGGCCCATCGTATCACAAGAGTAGATGAGAACGGAGCACAAAGCTTGAATCTGGATTTTATTAAGTTGGGTTTGATATGTAGCCACCGCTGGAATTCTTTCCTAGTCACTTCAGTAATGTTGGTTTTTGCACTTTTCTTATTCCATATAAAATTCCTTACTTTACACACCCTATGTAGGAAATGAAAACTATCATTGATCTTAATTTCATTAAGGTAATTATCTGATAATAATTAGAGTGATGTGACAGCCTAGAGGGGAAGACGCTCCCCTCCCACTCAGGTGATGGAGAGTTCAATCCTAGGCAGCAACTGGTGTTTGTCTATCAGGGCACAAAGAAGAAATACCTGTTGCAAACTCCACATAGGCGTCAGGGAGGGCATCCGGCCAGTAAACGTTCAGCTCCATTCAGTTGCCCTAACCCCACCCCAATAAAAAGGGATTACAGGGACATGAAAAAATAAATTCTCTGTTTAATATTATTGAGTTAAAGAAAGTCACAGTACTTTCTTTATGCAAAGTCCCCTCAACCCCATCTCAGAATTTCAGAAACAGTCTCTCTCCATTGTTTTCATGGATCATGGATCCATTCATGGATTTACTTGAGGAATCTCCCAGATGTTGTGGTCAGTGAGTGGTCTATACTTCCTAAATTCTATCTTTTTTTGCCCTATTTTCAAGCAGAAACAATTATTCTCCTCCCCTTGTTGGTTCTTGCTGGCTGGGGAATTCTGGGAGTTGAAGTCCACAGGTTGGAGACCCCTGTTGTAAGGCGAGCAGAGTTGGGTCATTTCTGCAGAAGGACGAGAGCAGGGATGGGAGCCACCGTCTCTTCAACCCTTTGATAAAGGCTGTTTCCCTTTCCGACAGCTTCCCAGCGACAGGCTGTGCACAGCCATTTGGAGACACCCTCAGGAGCCGCCATCCTTTGCCACAACTGTGGGAGTCCGTGCAAAGGAGAAGTGCTAAGAGTGCAGAAGAAGTATTTTCATATTAAGTGTTTCGTTTGCAAAGGTACGTGCGATAACCTATGTAGCAGGGAAATGAAATGAACCCTGAGCTTTTTGCCATTGTGTAGCGAGATGTTGCTCCCTAAAATTGGCACTTCTGCACGCTTTGCAGAAATTTGCACCTAGGAAAAGAGGACAGTTAAATTAGGGTGGGTCATCAAAATTAATTGGCACAGTCACACCCCACACTAGTTTTAAGTGTCCTATTTTCCCATGTGCAAATTATATTTCCCCCAATTAAGTTTCAGCTCTGGGGTGTGATACAAATCTAAACCTCTGTTCAGAAATAAGGATCAATATAATACCTGGAGGCCCATTGCTGGCCAGTGTGTATTCTGGGGGAGTGGGGGTCACAAAAGTCCAGAGGTTGACTGGGACTGTGTTGATTCCTGCATCCATCACCTGTAAAAAGTGGGACAGGGCTCCTAACAAGGGGGTTCAGCTGCTATCTTGACTTTTTCACACACACACACACACACACACACACACGTCCTTTCCCCTATAAACAGCATCTCCCCATTTCCCCTTTTCGGCCCTCCCAAAAGTCTGGGACACCCAAGGATGATACCCCAGGACAGATCTTGGGTTTCTTTTTCACCTGGGTGGGGCTAATTGGCCCGTGAGGGGAAGAGTAACCCTCTCTTTGTGACCTTTGACCCTTGTACCGAAGGGATGGGGATGAGATGGGGAGCATAGGTGGGCCTGGGAGGAAGGAAAGCCCAGGATCCCTTCCAAGGAAGGAAGAATCGGATCAGAAAGGAAGGCGGATTCTGTGGGCGCATCAGAAGATGTGGCCAAGGGAGGACACTGCAGGGTTAAGGGTTCACTTCACAGTAAACACACGGCCATCGCTTGGGGGAGCGGTGGGGGTGGGCTCAGTTGGCCCAGAGAAGGTCCCTCCCTCGGCAAGTCTATAAATAGGGTCCTTCCAGAGAACTGAATGTCATCCTGGAGAGCCAACAGAGGAATCCGCCGCAGGGCGAGAGGGAGGCTCCCGGGGTTGGCTGGAAACAGTTGCTGGATGATGAAAGCTGGCATAAGTGTGACCGGCTTCTCTCGGCTGTCCCAGTGCCAGCCCGGAGGGGCACCGCAGAGATGACGCGTCCAAAGCGGCAGCTGTGCCTTGGCAGAGACTGAGCTGCAAAGCCCTGGTGCCTCTTACAGGCTCCAGCTTGGTATGAATGCCTGGGGTGGGGGCCCTTTAGAGCAGAAGAGCTTATCAGGGGGCCCCCGTGGCGGAAAAGCAATGCAGGCCATCGGCTTAAGCTCGGACGCAGGCACCTTGAGGAGAGGATCCGCAGCCCTTTTGCAGAGCAGGCCGGACCTCCATTCATAAAAATTAATGCAGCTCTTCAAACAGCCCAAATTCGTGTCTCGGGACTCATTAGCGGTTGGTCCCTTAGACTTCTGGCACTGGGGGAACCTTCAGTGGGGAGAAGCGCTTGTGAGTTGGTGGCCCCATGACCACCAGCCTCAGCTGAGCACCTAGGAGGCCACAGGCGAGATCTCTTCCACTTTGAGGTAGCTGAAGTCCTTGGGGGTTCCTGGGTCAGTTGGAGCATCCCATCCATGCTTTCCCTGACCCTGGTCCTCAGGTAAGGAAGCCTAGTTGAGGCAAGAGGCTGTCTTGAGGCTAACTCAGCCCGAGGATCCCAGCAGGGCTGGACAAGGGTGTCTGTGGAGTGCCACCAGTGATGAAAGCAGCACCGTGCTGCCCCAATGCAAACCCCGCCCCTTTTGTGCACACATCGTGGTGTCGTATGCAGAGTTTGTGATGCGGCAGCCCAAGGGATGCGTCTGTTGCTTTGAGAAAGGCATCAGGTCCTGTGAAGGTCTCTGTTGGCTCCCAGCACAGCTGTGGGGATTGCAATTTATTTAATGTATTGTATGGCATAACATACATGGACTTACAATGTATATCAACGTCTTGCCTACATTAAAATCAAAGTGAAATATGAATGTTTAAAAAGATTCACGTTCAGATACCAATGTCTAGGCCCGTGATGGCGAACCTATGGCACACATGCCAGTGGTGGGATTCAAAATTTTTTACTACTGGTTCTGTGGGCATGGCGTGGTGGGGGTGGCAGGAGAAGGATACTGCAAAATCCCCATTTCCTCCCGATCAGCTGGGACTCGGGAGGCAGAGAATAGATGTAGGCGAGGCCAGTCAGAGGTGGTATTTACCGGTTCTCCAAACTACTCAAAATTTCTGCTACCGGTTCTCCAGAACTGGTCAGAACCTGCTGAATATCACCTCTGACGCATGCCCAAAGTGACACGCAGAGCCATGTCGACTGGCCCGTGGGGTGTCGCCCATTCCTCTTCCGGGTTACTGGCGCACATGTGCACACGACTATCAACTGGCTGTCAGCATTTCAGAAAGTCCCCAACTCCAAGTAAAAACTCCAAGGCAGGCAATTCTCAAAGTTCCATTTATTAGAGAAGGTAAACTGGCACATCTATTCAATAAACTGAAACTGAAACTGAAAACATCTGGGAAAACCCAAATCTGAGAGTTCTGGTTTTCCCTCAATAAATCAAAACCCCAAATCCAGCCCCTGCACCCATCAGTCGGTCACATGGCCCAATCACCCTCCGTCCCAACTGCAACCACTCCTCCTCCAGGTGCATAAACACCCTGACCTTGACCCAAGGGAAGACTGCTATTATGTCTAACTACAGTCACTCCTCCAAAACCCGGAAGACTAGCTGTTCAGCGCGCATGTGCACGCCGGAAACCATAAGTTCATTTTCGGCTACGCACAGGCGCCCTGGGCATGAATTGTATGAATTCCCAGTTCAGCTGTAACTGCTGCAGCAGATGCTCTTGGATCTACACCCAAAATACGTCTCAGATGCTGGGACTGTGGTTGAGTATAGACCCCAAACCTCTGCTCCATACAAGAGCATAGGGATAACCTTAGCTTTATATTCTTCAATTAATGGGGCTAGGGACCCTGGGTAACGATGGTTCTTTAGTTTAAGCAGTAAATTCAGGCAGGCTTTTGCTCTCAGTGTACCCCGTTGATGATGGGAAGCCCAAGATTCAGTCTTGGAAAAGGTTACGCCTAAATATACAAAGGTGTTAACCTCTGTTCAATTGGTTCACCATCTAATTGCCACCTATGTCTCTGATGATGTTTTTTTTTAAAAAAAAAATTTGATTTATATGCCGCCCTTCTCCGGAGACTCAGGGCGGCTTACAATGCGTTAAGCAATAGCCTTCATTCTTTTGTATATTTTATACAAAGTCAGCTTATTGCCCCCACAAACTGGGTCCTCATTTCACCTACCTTAGAAAGGATGAAAGGCTGAGTCAACCTTGAGCCTTGGAGAGATTCGAACCAGCAGAAATTGCAGGCAGCTGTGTTAATTACAGGGTGCATTAAACCACTGTACCATCAAGGCTCATTTTCCAAACACCATTATTTTCAATTTAGATTTACTAATGATTAGGGAGTTATTCTGGCAATAAGAGCTGAATCTTCTTAATAGCCTACGTAATCCTTCTAGTGAATATGATAATAAAATCATATCATCAGCATAAAGCAAGCTGTTAAAAGTAAGTATTTAGGATCATCGGCATGTGTACGATGGGATCCTTCATTAACCCTGGCAAGTCATTGATATATAAACTAAATAATAATGGGGCCAGGATACACCCTTGCCTTACCCCTTTATTTGTGTGAATCCTGTAGTCAGAGCCCCATTAACCCCCTACCTCACCCTCAAACAGACTTGTGTAAAGGGCTTTAATCAGTCTAGGTTCTATTTTAAGAGATGTCAGTTTACTCCATGGCACTTCTCTGTTTACCCTATCAAATGCTGCTGTAAGGTCTACAAAAGCAGCAACTTTTATAAACCTATTTGGCAATTAGATGGTTCAAGACAAAGCAGTTACCAATAGTGGGTCGGCTTTGTCTGAAACCTGCTTCTTCTTCCGTGAGGATATTGTTTTCCTCTACCCAGATTTCACTCTTGCTCAAAAGGAACCTAGCGTATAGTTTTGCTACAATGTCAATCAGGCTAATGATAATTATTACTAATGATAATAATTACTAGGATCCTTTTTATTTCCTTTTTTATATATGGGGACAACTGTTGCCATCTTCCACCCATCTGGTATATGGCAGGTGTTATTTATAGGTGTAAAAAGACCTGCCAATACTGGACTCCACCAATTGGGAAATCTCTTGAATAATTCTGCTGGTAAAAAATCCTCACCTGGGGCTTTATTGCTCTTTAAGCTTTTAATGATGGGTTGTATCCCCTTTTTCCGAGACTGGTGGCCAAAAGGGGGGGGGGAGTTCTCGGGTTTACTAAATCACACGCTGTGCTTAAGGTTATGAGTTTAAGGTTGCAGACCCCGGATTTAGCCTGTTCCTCTGCGGCACAGGCCAGGTGGCGTTGGGCCTGAGAGACAGAGGCCTTCTGCTTAAGCCTCCTCGGTCTGTTTCGATTGCAGCGTGCGGCTGTGACTTGGCCCAAGGGGGCTTCTTTGTCAGGCAAGGGGATTACGTCTGCACGTCGGACTACCAGCGGCTCTACGGCACTCGGTGCTTCAGCTGTGACGAGTTTATTGAGGGCGAGGTGGTCTCTGCTTTGGGGAAGACCTACCACCCAAACTGCTTTGTGTGTGTGCTCTGCAGGTAAGTTCTTGGGTGGCATCTTTCTTCTGAAGACCAGGGGAAACGGAGAGCCATGGGCAACTCCAAAACAGATCCATTTTCCCCTGGGGCTGCTCCGGACAGTGTCCAGGGCAGCTGACAAGAACTTGGGGCTCCATCCAAGAACCGGCTTTCCTTCAGTTAAGCTTCTCCGCTGATGGAAAACCTGGCAGCCAGAAACCTCCATCCAGTGGCCCAACTCAGCTCTCAAATGCTGTGAGTCTCCATGCCCCCCTACCCCCCCAGATTTGTTTGTCCCTGTAAGCCCAGAGCCCACCCAGCCACCTACCCCCCACTAGAAGAGGAAGAGTCACTCCAAAAGCCTCCGGCCTCTTTGTCAAACTTTCAACAACCAAAGTGTGATGAATCCCATTCAATGGCCAGGAGAAAAAGGGGTGAGGATGCCGGATGGGGCAGGCAGAATGCTGGGCCTTCTTTATTAGTGAAATCATGAAGTCTCCCTGAATTGCTTGACCTTCTTTCTCCCAGATTGCAAAACTGAAGGTCTCGGAGATCATTGGCTGAAACCTTTTCCTGCTCTTGTTTGTCAGCTTTTGAGATGCTCCCTTTTTTTCCCTCTCTCCTCTGAAAATTTGTCCGCTCGGCTGCAGCCTTTCAGAACACACCAGAATTCCCCAAACCTCAGAGGAGGAGAAGCATTGCTTCCCCATCTGTGACTGAGGGTGGCAGTCCTCCAGGCTGTTTATTTGGGGGTGGGAAGAGATTTCTTGTGCTATTCTCCATCCCTGCTTTGGATAACATGGGGAAGAGTTCTGGAGAAAGTGTGTGCTAAGCAAGAGACATTCAACCAGTTTTTTAGATTCTTAGAGAATGACCATTTATAGTTTTCTCATTCCAGCTGATGTGGTTGTGTAAAATATACACCTTCAGAAAGTGAACATCAGCCCTTCAGTGTGTCTGTGCAAAGACGGTTAAATGTTGGTCTGATCTGAAGGGCAGCCACAAGTAGGAATCATTTGGGTGATCAAGAAAGGGAGTGAAGGAATGTTGGGGAGGAAAAATGATCCCTTCTGCAGAGGATTTCCATGGGGGGCGGGGGGAGATTGGAGGGAGAAGCTCCTGAAGAGGAGTGGCCGGGGGGGGGGGGATGTAAAGGGGAAAGGATGTCGAGAGACCCATTTAGTGATGCCGCTTCTGCATCCTCCTGCAGGCAGCCGTTTCCTCCTGGGGACCGGGTGACTTTCAATGGCAAGGAGTGCGTCTGCCAGAAATGTTCTCTGCCCCCGGCTGGTGCCAGTTTTCCAGTCCTCCGAAGTAAGTCACGGCTTCCGAGATCTATTGCGAAGCGGCTATTTTTAGCAGCCGAAGGACAATATCCTCCCTGAATGTTTGCCTCGTCCACAGCATCCACTTTGATGTTAAGTAAACGATGCGCAGAGTAACTTTTCAACCTTTGGGTGGCTTCCGTGGGGCTGCTGATGGAGACGGCCCATGGCAGCCAGATTTCTCACCAGATAACTCGGTTTAGGTTAAAATAGGATGGGATCCTGATTCTCTTTTACCAGAGGCTTTTATGCCCAGTTCAGAGTGAGGATCGCTGCTCAGTGGTGCAGCCCCGGGACTCCCATTCTGCTCTGCCTGGCTTCATCTTCAGGACGGGGCCCTCCCCTCAAGAGGTCCACGAGACATGGGGCAGGCACAAGCCTTCTCCATAGCAGCCCCTTCTCTAGAACCCCCTCCCCTCCCCCTTGCTGTCTAGTCGGCTCCTGCCCTCTTCTGGGTGGCTTCAGCAGCTGTTCGGCCACCAGGCCAGATTCAGTCACGTCTCGCCACTGGGGGTTTTGACCAATCATGCTTTCCCTGCCCCTTTTTGGAATGAAATGGCTTAGCCCAACTCTCAGCAGAGCCCTGGTTGACTGGAGCGGCGGTCAGCTTTATGATCTTTCGTTTCATGATGGTTCAGAGTTACAATGGCCCCGGAGAAAAGTGATTGACCGCCTTCTCCAAGGCTGCGACTGGTTGCAGCTTCCATGCAGTCACGTGATCGTGATTGGCAACCTTCCTGGCAAGTTTCCAACAAGGAACACCCATTGGGAAAGATGGATTTGCTTAATGACCATATTTATTTTTATTTTATTTTATTCAATTTGTATACCGCCCTTCTCCTAGTGGACTCAGGGCGGTGCACAGCCAAAACTAAAACACAGACCAATACAAAATTTAAAATTTTTAAAAGAATTTCATGACTTTAGCCCCAAAGTTTAAAACATTCAAACTAATGTGATTCACTTAATGGCCGCATGATTAGTGTAACGACAGAGGTGATTCACTTCACAGCCATGGTAAAAGGTTGAAAATTCGGGTCCTGTCCTGCGAAGGCTGTTTTCATGGCTGCATTACTATGTGACTGAAATTCCAGTCCCAGCTGTGCTCATCAGTGGAAAACGACCTGTAGATTTTATAAATGGGCTCTTAATGGTCCAGCTGTGGGGCTTCCCTGGCCGGTCTTGGCCGATCCCCAAAGGCCGGATGAGAGGCTCAGGTGCAGCTTCCCAGCGTTCGTCTTTTTCTTTGCAGACTGTGGGAACTGTGGCTCTGAAATTAAGAATGGCCAGTCTTTGGTGGCCTTGGACAAGCATTGGCACCTGACCTGCTTCAAGTGCAAGATTTGTGGAAAACTTCTCACTGGGGAATATATCAGCAAGTAAGTTGGTCACCCTGTGGGGAACCCGGGTTTGGTCGGCTGGTGTTTGTGAAGGGTCAGCAGGTCTTCTGAAGTGCTGCATGACCGTTGAGGTAAAGTGGGTACAGACATGACACCCCGTATGGCCTCCCAGGATGCTGGGAGAGGGTGGAGGGCAGAGGCTGGGCAACCTGTAGCCTCTGGGCCAAAGAGCAGGAAGAGAGTCTCTCACCCTTCGGTGGAACATGGGAACTGGAGTAGGGAAAGGAGAGGATGGAGCAATCAGTCTGTCCTGCGAGTGGAATCAGAACCCAGAGAGTTTAGGACTCATTTGGGAAATTAAATTGCCCCCATCAGAAAAGCCTTGTGCAAAGGGGAGGCCCAGTCTACTTGGGAATCGCCACAGTGATAGCGCTTCAAAGGCAAAATGGAATTGCGGTGTGAAAGGACGTGGCTATGTAAAAGCCAGGAATTGTTTGGTTTTCCAAGTTATCAGTTAAGTTTGGAATCGTCTTCTATCGCCATTGGACCGATTCGCTCTAGAAGGACATGTATGGTGGTTCTTCTGACTTTTCCCCCAGCGGTCAGCCTGTCCGGAGAGCCGGCGTTGAGGCAGGGTGTCTTTTCTTCCCTGCAGGGATGGCGTTCCATATTGCGAAAGAGACTATCATACTACATTTGGGATCCAGTGTGACCGTTGTGGGAAGTTTATCACTGGGAGAGTTTTGGAGGTAAGGCAAGGCTGGAAGGAAGGAAGGAAGACACAACAGGGAAAAAGCAGCAGAGTTTGACTTGGGAGGTACCTGGCAGGTAGCAAGAATGACACATGGCGTTACTTTGGAGTAGTTTCTCTTATTCTTCTTCACCTATAGACAGTCTTGCCAGAGTGAAGCAACTCTGGGCAGAACTACAGATACAGTCTGAGGACAGCTGGGGAGGAGCCTTCCTAATGCTCTTCCTGCCACCCAAACTTTCCAAGTTTCATGGCCTCTGGAAAGCAGCCCCTCCCTCCTGGAACCCAGACCACATTCCATCACAGTATCAGAAGTTTTGTTCAATATAATTTAAAAATAAGAAGAGACCCTATTTCTCAAGGAAGACATCTTTATTCGGATAGTCCTTTTGCTCTTCCTTCTCCAGTCAAATCTGCTTCTTGGACACTGCAGGATTTCAAGGAAGGCGAGCAAAGGAAGAGGGCCAAGGGGAGGGGGCTTCCCTTGCCTGAGACTCCACTCATTGTCTTCCACCCCCACCCCATTTTTCTCACTTTTTAAGTCCAGGATAGAACGTTTTAAAACCCATTTTTTAACCTTGGAGCAGAGAATTGGGGATGACTCGGATCCTGAAAAGTCTAACCCAGTGGTGTCTGCTCATGGCAGCGGGCTCTCCGCCCCACACCCTTCTTCTCCTCTGGAAAGAAAATGCCCCAACCGTCATTGCCTGGCTTTATTCATTCATTACCTGCTGCTCCTATGGGAGGAAGTGACTTTTAGGCCTTGGGTAGACTTTTCTCTTCCGGGGGGGTGGGGTGGGGGGAGGTGGGCGTGTCTCAGCCGCAGCAAACCCCTGCAGACAGAGAGTGACTATCCAAGGCTCAGGCTAAATCCAGCCTGCTATTTAAAGCCAAAAGATAAATCACTGGCAGAAGAGTTACTGCAGCTGATGGAAGAAACTGGGCACGCTGAGGAAAGGTATTGGCCAGGCAGCTGCTCCAGGAGATCATAGATTCTATTAAGTCCTACCAGAAGAGATGGGGAAATGCAAGCAGTGAGGAATATGGGAAAAAAAGAAAATCATCATTTCAAAATACAGTAAAGCGTATTTTTTTACATTTTGATATCTCTTTGATAAATTGCTTCCTACAACCTTTTTATTTCCTTTTGTAAAGCAAGGTTGCGACTGTATTTCTGCTGTGAAGGTATCTGGGATAATTTTAAGTCCTTTCACGTATTTTAAGCTGCCTCTTCCTGAAGCCGTGTTGAAGCCGTTCCACGTATTCCTTGCGAGTCAGCTCTTTAATGCAGCTGGCCTGGTATTTCAGGGGACAGGAAGTGATTGTGCCCTCTCTAATAATCTTCTCCTTCACTGCTCCCCCTCCCCCACCCCAGGCTGGAGAAAAGCATTACCACCCCACATGTGCCTGCTGTGATAAGTGCAATCAGATGTTCGCTGAAGGGGAAGAGATGTATCTTCAAGGTAAACCAACCAACCAGACAGCCCAGCCTGTGAATTACCGGCTTTAGGGTGGGCAAGCGTTTCTCATCCAAATATTCCAACCTCGTTCCTGTTAAGAATTGAGAGTGATTTGTCTTTGAAATGGGAGGCTAAATGTCTGTGGATATTCTCAGTTATCCAGGCCATGGTTGTCTCAAAAGTGCTTTTTCGAAAGACAGTTATGTTTTTTCCTTGAGGAAGAAGACATTTTGTTTCTCGTCCAAGAAGCTTCACCAGTTCTGACTGATGAAGCTTCTTGAATAAGAAGCAAAATGTCTTCTTCCTCAAGAAAAAAACAGTCCGGTTGCCTTTTGAAAAAAGCACCCTTGAGAAATGGGAGGCTGTTTTCAACAACCCCAGGAGCAAAAAGGAGGTGTACGTTTCTGGGATGGCCAGAGCAGCTGTCCTCCGGTCTGCAGCAGTTGGCTCTGAGGGCATCTTAAGCAGGAGGAACAGCCGGGTTGCAAGGTTTCTGTTCAATAGGCAATGCCAGACAGAACTTCCCCTTGGATAATTCACCTGGAATAAGGGAAATAGGGTAAAAAAATACTTGGATAAACAGACTATGATTCCCCCCCCCCTGCCCAAAATGTTTGTACCTTGTGCGTTTCTATAAGGGTCTAGGCTAGGTCAACTCATCGCCTCCAACTGGTCGTGGCCAGCTCGCCCACAGCAAGTTGGCTGTGGCATGACCCATTCCGTTTCTACAGAGCTGCTGCTTGCTTACTAACACCCGAAAAGCCTTTTTGTTTTCAAGTAATAGTAATATTAAAAGGAGCAAAACATTGTCCCATACTTAGAATGGTGCAAATAATTAACTCACACACGGAGATGCATCACCCTTCCCTCTGAACCTGATTTAGCCTATTCACCCTGATTCCAAGTAAATGAAATAATCCCCCTTTAATTCCTGGCTGCCCAGCTAGATGGCAGCGTCTGTGTGAGTGTTGAGGGGTCAGACCCAGCCAGGAGTTGCAGGGAGGCCAAAGAAAAGCTGTGGGGACCTTTGCCAAGAAGGCAACCCAGGATCCCCTCTGAGAAGAAGCTGCGTCCAAAGGGGCTCTCCTCTTTCGTAAATGGCTGGGCACAACCTTCTAATGAGGCGATTGTTTGTCATCTATATGCAGAAGACTGAAGGAAAAACCTGACAAACAACTGACTGAAACTCTCATTCCGTTTTCTTTTCTTTCTTTCTTTTTTTATTTTTTTTTATTTAAAACGAAACATAAAACCACCATCATTCAAATACAATCACACAAAGTGTGTCGATCGGTTAAAATTCTTTTGTGCACAATCCCATATTCAAAATTACCAATTATTTAATTTCTCTTATTTATCAGTTTTGTATGTCCCTTTACACTATTATACTCATTTAGTCATTATTTAACAAAGGCTTAACTCCCATAAGAAAAACATTTCATATATTTTATCATTACATTAATGATTCCATTTTCATTCCATTTTCAGGGTCTTCTATTTGGCACCCAGCTTGTCGACAGGCAGCCAAAGTTGAAGAAAAGGCCAAGGTAAATGTCTTTGAAATGCTTCATTTTATTTTCTATCCTGCTCGACGTCTTTGTCAGAGCACTTAGCAGCCTCCAGCCGCTTCTTCCTGGCTATCCGGAAATCCCACAGCCATTGACCGGAAGCTTAAAAGAGCAGCCTCTCTGATGCAACGGCAAATCGTTCCGTTGTCTTCCAAGGAAGCCACAGAGAGGCGTCCTGGGAATCTCCATGCTCCACTCCTGGGACTGCCATCACCATAACTCACATCTGTCAAACCTTTCCCCAATTATTGCCTGGAGGCCAAACCGGCTGCTTTGCAACAGTGCCTCTTTGGAGACCCAATCGTCTAAATCCCCCTCCCCCCCAGTTAATATTTGGGTTCCATCACATTGTTCCAAAGGTAGCTCTATGAAGGCGGTGGTGAGCCAAGCCTCCCTCCTGTTTGGTCTAAAAATGCTTCCTCCGGTTGATGTCCCTTGTGTTGGGGACATCCCTGGAGGGCGGTGATGGGAAAGGAAGCTCTGGGTGAGCTTGTGAAGCCCTTCGGAGGCCATCCCATAACCAGGCAGTCCAAAGCAAGGCATTTCTGGATCTTGGGCTTAGAATGGCAAACGAATTCAGGCTCCCTGCTCAGATGTCCCTTTTCAGGCAGTCCTGCTCCTGTGTGGGGAAACGATGGGAGGCACAGAACCATAGCCAAAGCTAGAAGATTCTCCCGTGATGCTTTGCCTGTTGCTGTCCTGGGAGGAGAATTCAGAGGGGGCCCTCATCATGATTGGAGACGTCCTGGCACGTGGAATGCCTTGGAATCCTTAAGGCACCCTTTACTCTACGGCCTTTTTGGCAGAGATGCTAGAAACAGGTGCATTTTGCACCTGGTTTAGTGGGCATCCCAGGAGGTATAACTGCCTTTCTGTCTAACTGCCACTGGCTACTCAGTACAAGCCCACCTGGCTGGCAGGGGCTGAATTTTGCTCTGCCACGTTCAGGATCAGCAGTCAAATCCACTTTCCTAGAAAAAAAAATAATTTCCTTTTTTTTTTTTTTAAGCTATATTTTATCTGGAAGACACATCTTCCCTTTTCTTTCTCTCCCTTTTGTATGTTACAACCGTAAGTGGAATAAACCGAGTTAAACGCTCAAGGGAGACCTTACTTTTTTACCAGGATGGGCCTTGTCCCCACCCCTGTTTAACCTACACAACAAGGATGCATTTGGAAGGAATGGCGGGTGGAATAAAAAGCAGAGCCCATCCTCACCAAACATTCGAAGGGAAGAGCCTCTCCCAGAGGGAAAAGGGGAAAGTGATGCACGCCATGAAATTTAAAGAGGAACCTCAGCAGCCTCTAAGCTCAAGAGAAGACCGGAGGAGTTAGGGAGGAATAAAGGAAAGGGGGCGGATGGTGGTGGGTTCTTTTTTCAGTATGGGGATAGATGGGCAGAGTGCTGGTCCAATAAGAGAAAGGCAGTTATAGATTTAGACAAGGAAATGAAGGATGAGGACATTTTGTAAGGGAATGTGAGGAGGGTGATGAGACCATGGAGGATGATGCCTAGGGATCAATCAAAATGTGTGGGGGGGGGGTGGGGGGGGTGTTACATTAAAGGTCAGAGGAAGGACCTGCCATAATGCATCAGGGAGTTAAAAATGGTGGCAGGAAGCCTGTCCTTTCAGACTTGCATGCTTCTGTTACTCTGGCCTTACTCGTTGTTTCCTGTCTAGTCTCCCAGGGCGGACTGTCTCATTTCTAAAGCCACATCCAACTAGTCAGAGGAAGTTGTGCAACTGCGCAAGTGAGATAATTATGGGAAAAATGTTCATTTGATGGATTTGGAAGCAGTCGCTAAGAGGGGAGCCCTGGTAGCTCTCTGACTAACACAGTTTATTTATAGGCATTTAAATAAGTTTTGATGGGCCGCAGTTTCTCCCTTTGAATGAAATGTATGAGTTGGACAAGGGGACAGCAGGCTCCACCAGATGGAGAGCAACAGGGACTGTGTCTGTGGAGAGTCTCCATCCTTCAGGTCATGGTTGTCCCAAAGGTGCTTTTTCCAAAAGGCAACTGGGCTTTCTTGGGGTTTTTTTTTCTTTGAAAGCATTTCTCTTCTCATCCAAGGAGCTTCTTCAGTTCTGAAGTGAAGAAGCTTCATGGATGAGAAGAGAAACATTTTCAAAGAAAACAAAAAAAGTCCAGTTGCCTTTTGGAAAAGCATCTTTGGCTCAATACCAGGGACTCCTAGAGCTGAGGATCAGCAAATAGAAAGTGACACGTTGGGCTTTGCTAGGAGGTGCGGGATGTACCGGAACAAAGGATTGCACCTGGAAAGGTTGGGGGAAGTAGATAAAAAGGGTCAGGTGAGTGGGGAAAATCAAAGAGATTCCAGAACGTCCTTGATGTGTTGTTACAAGATAGGGATCATTTGACCTAGAAGGCTTCCATCAGGATATAGAACTTTTTCAAATTTCTTTTGATTTTTGGCTTCCATAGATCCAGTGATCCAGCTCTCCTCCTTTGCTTCCTGTATGATCCTGGACTTGAGAAATAAAAACAAAACTGAATTGGGGAAGTGAAGGGGTGAAATTCTTATTTTCCTCATGTTGCTATATCTAAAAATAGTTGATTATAAAACCAGTTGGTTACACAAATTCCAGTTTTGAAGTAATTGAGCCTTTGCCTGCTAATTTTAGGGCAAATGTTATCTGTAAGCAAGAGGCTTTTAAAATGTTTTTCAAGAATAAATGTGTAAGAAAATTCATATCCATGTTTGTTTTCAGTTGCAGGAAACCCGAACATCATCTGAGAGCATAATTTCGGTGCCCCCTTCAAGTACATCATGTTCCCCAAGTCGAATAATTTATGTACGTGTCCATGGTAAAATGCTAAAATAAATAAATAAATGGGAAAATAGGAATCGTTCAGAATACAACGATTTTGACAACTGGTTATTTGTAAGAGATTATTACCCGGAGTTTTTCAGAAGGAGCATCTGGGTTTTGTGGGCTGGAGGATTTGTATGTATTTAAGAGACTTGTTTGGCTAACCAACTCAGATAGTTGCGACTCTGGCCGGTAAGCAAACAAGAAAATAAAAAGAGCACAAACAATTACAGTTAAAATCAGGGCAACAAGAAGCAGCAGGGAGAACAAACATTGCCTTAGGCCTGCCCTGGCAAGGATGCCCATCATCCTCCCCCAAGGCTCCTCCTCCTCCTCCTGAAGGCCAACAATCCCTGGGCCAGCTGTGTATGGATGGCAGACCGTTCCGGAGGCAGCCAGGCGGACCTTGTCAGTCCCAGCTGATGGCCTCGTTCCAGAAGGACCACAAGCATGAGAGCCCATGGGGTTGGTGAGGGAACCATTGGAGGAAGGTAGAACTGGCAGGGCAGCATCCTTCGCCATCTGTCTCCATCCTTCAAGAGCTGGGAAGCCAGGTAACCATTGGAAGCAGCTCAAGCAAATGCCTCCCTCATTCACTGGGCCCCAAGGAGGAGGAAGATGCAGCCTAATAGCCCTTGCAAGGCTGCCTTCTTTTAGCCCATCTCAGTGACGCATAATTCTGGCCTTCCTTGGAGTTGAGTGTCTGATCTGGTCGGCGTCTCATGTGGCCGATACCACCACCACCACGAGGCCTCTCCGTCTGGGTCTGGTTTCTTTAGTCATATTCCCCACCGTTTTTCCTGGAACCGATCTTAGGCAAGCTGGTGATAATTTCTAGTAACCCTTTTCAATTCCTTTCTGAAACGGAAGCTGCATTAGCTATTTCCCTGTTTTTAGGAATAGATGCTATTTTAGGAAAAAGTTTCATTTTCTTTTCTCTTTTAATTCAACAATTTCACTTTGTAAGTTCTCTAAAATCTGTGGGCGATCCATTGTATGGAATCAGGATTTATTATTATTATTATTATTATTATTTGCATTTTATCAAGGAAGCTGCTACCTTCAGTTTTTCTTTTGTCTCTTTTTAGGCGAAACTCGGGGAGGAAATTCTTGACTACCGAGACTTGGCTGCTCTCCCTAAGAACAAGGCCATCTACAACATTGACCGTCCAGACATGATCTCCTACTCTCCCTACATCAGCCATTCGACCAACGACCGGCCCAGCTACACCGAGGTACCACCTGCCTCTGCGGATCCGGAGAAGTAACCATCGTAGTGGGATTCCAATTATGGTTTCCTCTCCTGCTCAGGTGTTCACACTCTTTTGTGAGGCAGGTGAACACTCGAGTTCCAGGCAAAGCCCTGTCCGGTACTCTACAGTCAGACCTAACTGCCACGTTTGTTTCATATCTTTTGCTTCCTGAGGGGGCAGATGAAAGGCAGCATTTTTTGCCAAAACTAAAATCACAAAATTTTGAAGTTTTATCATAATGGCCATGGAATCCAACCTCCTGCTCAGTGCAAGAATCTGTATGAAAACATCCTCAGTGCTCGATTGTCTACCTTCTGTTTGAACATATGAGGAAGACTGACCTTATCCACGAAACAGGTGTGGAACAGAATTACTGAGTTGGAAGGGACCCTAGAGGTCTTCTAGTCCAACCCCCTGCTCAAGCAGGAAATCCTAGACCTAGACCATTCGGAGACAAGTGGCTGTCCAGACTCTTCTTGGAAACCTCCTGTGTTGGAGCACCCACAACTCCTGGAGGCAAGCCGTGCCACTGATTATTTGTCCTCACTGTTAGGAAGTTTCTCCTAAGTTCTAAGTTGGATCTCTCCATGGTTAGTTTCCATCCATTGCTTCTTGTTCTGCCTTTTGGTGCTTTGGAGAATGTGGACCCCCCCCCCCTCTTTTTTGTGGCAGCCCCTCACATATTGGAAGACTGCTATCATATCACCCCTGGTCCTCCTTTTCACTAGACTAGGCTTACCCAACTTCTGTAACCATTTTTCATACGCTTTAACATCCAGCCTCTTAATCATCTCTGTTGTTCTTTTCTGCACGCTTTCTAGAGCCTCAACATCTTTTTATAATATGATGACCAAAACTGGACACAATATCCAAGCATGGTCTTATTAAAACTTTATAAAGCAGTACTAGAACCTCTTGTGATCTTGATTCTATCACTCTGTTAATGAACCTAGGATTGTGTTGGCTTTTTTGGTGAGTGCCACACACTGCTGGCTCATATGTAAGATCAAAGAAGCCCCCAGATTTGTTGCAGTGAAGAAATGATCACCTGCTGATCAAAAAACCCGTCCAGCCTTCAGCCTTCATTCCCTCAGATTTGTCTGCATTTCATTTTGTTTCTCCTCCGTCTCACCTCCACCTCGGGGTTGCTCGGGCACCAGAATACAGAGGCTGTTGTCCTCACTGTGCTGATGGCGTCTCGCTCTCCAACTTTGGGCGGTTTTTCCTTGAGGCCTTACATAAAAAGAGTGCTCTTAACACCGATCCTGCATTCAGCTTGAAGAAAGGATTCATCCAGTATTCTGAGTTGGATGTTTTGGCAGAAGAAAAAAAGGCTGGTTGAGGCTACACAAAGTTGGTTCCATACATTTGGAGATGGTTCCATCATCATCTCATTTTCAGAGCTCAGAAAAAAGAAGATGCTAAATCCAGTATTTGTGGATTGTCTCTCAGGCTCTTCTGTCTAATTCAGTTTATTGGACTCTTTAATTTTGGTGATACTTGCATTTCTGAGTCCTTCATAGTGTCACCTTCCACACCCCCTGAGGCTGGGTGTAAAACCTGCCTTTGCTGGATTTTCCCAGACTGCAGATGACTGAGATAAAACTAACTGAGGAGAGAAGCAAGCTAAAACTAAGGAGGAATTGGCTGACAGAACAATCGACCAGAGGGACGGCAAGCCTCCAGAAGCTGTGGGTGCTCCATCACTGGAGGTTTTGAAGAAGAGATAGGACAACCATTTGTCCAGGGTGGTAGAGGGTCTCCTGCTTGTGCAGGGGGTTGGACTAGAAGACCTCCAGGGTCCCTTCCAACTCTGTTATTCTATTATTTGGAGTGGGGGTGGATGAGGCCTGTTTGGCACAGTTCATTTAGAGAGACGGCTTCCTTTTCTCTGTGTTTTCTGATGGTCTCCTGACATTTTCAGATCTGGGGTGCTGTTCCTGGGCCTTCTCTCTATGCATGTTGTCTTGGTTTGAGGGGTAGACCCCCACCCCACCCCGTACCAGCAGATATTTCATTAGGGCCATTGGGAAGGAGGTTCCCTGGCTCGCTTAGATGGAACAAATGCCTGGTGAAAGTCCCAAGAAAGCCATGTTACGTATCTCAGAGCCGCTGCTGATTGCAGGAGTCCCTTTTTCTCTCCTGATGGCATAAAAACGGCCCCCTTCCCTCTCCTCTTCACAGGGTGACCAAGAGGACCAGCCCCTCAAGCCGTGTCGGATTTCAAGCCCCAGTTCCACCAGCTCCCTGGGCTATGGGCGTACCACGCCTCTTTGCGCTTCGCCTCCGAATTTCAGCCGAGCAGGTAAGGGGCCGAGCAGGCTCACCCCCCCACCCCGTCTTCCTTCCTCCGCCAGAAGAGGCGCCTCTCTCTCTCTTGCAGAGGGGGTGTCCCAGAAAGGTTTAAACGTGGTCAGATAGACTGCCCTGAGAGGGAGCCCCTCCAGGGAGCTCTTTTTGGCCAGCAGCCAAGATCCCTGGCATGGAGGCCTCCCCACGGAAGGAGAAAAGCCCTTTTGGCAATAGGGAGCAATTCTTCCGCCCTGGCCCCTGCTTTTCTGGAGGGTGGGCTGGGGGATTCCCTTGGCTGCCCTCTTCTGCAACATTCATGCAGTTCAAACGGGGTCCCAGGTGTCGGCTGTGGATTAAGACACCTGAGCTGACTGGCCAATGTCACGCTTTCTATAGGTCAGGGACCAGTTTTATTACCCATTTTTTAGGGGAAAGGCAGAAGATAGATATTTTTACCAAATATGTATTTTCCTGGTGTACGTGTGCTTGTGTTTGCATGCCTAGAAACTCTCAAAAGGGAACCCGCCTCTAAATTTTTCAGCATTTGTGAGCAAGCCGAGAGGGTGAGAAAGGAGGCCAATTACCTTGAAATGCCTTCCTTTCTTTCTAGGAGAAAATTAGGAATGGTTTCAATGACGAATGTGTTCCAGGAGACATCCTTGTGCCTTGCCCTTTGTTGTTTGTTTATTTCGTGTTATTTTGTGGAAGTGTTATTCTGGGTGAGTGTGAGGGCTGAATCACCTTCCCCTGGCTGGTAACTCTTGAGGAAGCACTGGGTGATTGCACAGGCTGGGAAAAGCCCAGGAAGTTGAAGAAACGGGGGCAGAAGAGTTGGAACTTCCCAAAAAGTAGCCTCCTCCTGACCGAATGGGGATGCAGGCCGGGTCCCTTAGTGTGAGACGCTGCCTCAGATGCCCCACAGATGCAGAGAAGCCACACAGGGACGATGAGACCCTGGGACACCTGGGGATCCTGCAAGATGGAGGAGGAGGAGGAGAAGGAGGAGGAGGGGGGGCTTTCAGTTCTCCCAGCCGAGTTGAGGGCCTTTGAGGGGGGCAGAGGGCGCCCTGCCAGTGATCTGATCACACCAGCAACCAGGCTGAATCGTTGAGCTGAAGCACAGCCGGCTTCTACATGCCAGTCACCATTTCTCCAAGGCAGGGATGCAGGACTTGGTCCTTTCCTTGGCCAGGCCGCTGGGGAGGCAGCTGTCACTCATTTTTTTCTGCCATGCACCAACATTTGTCTTTTCTGACTTGGGTCTCTCTCGGGTCCAGCTGTCTGGATTGGTTGGTGGATGGGATTTCTAGAGCCACCAACACACAAACTACAAATTTCCTTGTAGGTCAACATCTTCACTCTGCGGTGGGCCGTAGTAAGGCTCTCTGGTTACCTCCGGGGCCATTGCATTTCTCCTTTTTAGCAAATTCACCCACAGATTGGTGAGAAAGTGAAAAAAAAGCAGTTTCACTGACGGAGCCGTCAAAGGAAGGAAGCGGTCTTTGCGTTGTGCTTTTTCTGTTTGTTTGCATGGTTGCATGTTCTTGTGTTTAACCTGCTGAGAGTGGCAAGAGTCCTGCCTCTTTGGCTCTCGTATTGTGGCATTGTGATGCAAGCACCGTATGTGCCAGTTCACGGAGTAAACGCCCCAAAGGAGAGCTGGCATCGGGCCAGGCCACCTTGTGTGTCCCCCCACCTCCTCCCCACATGCGCAGCTCTGCCTGGACTCCAGAGGGTCACGATGCCCCTGGCTTTTCCTTTGGAGAAGGAGGGGAGATCTTAAAAGTGAGGTAGCTCTCCTCTTGGGCAAATGACGATGAACTGCCCCCGAGAGCCTTCAGATCAGAGATGCCACCCATGGCTTCCATCGCTGTGTCTCCTTGCTTGCTCCTTGTATGACCTGCACGGCCTCCTCAGCGTCTCACCTTCTCCTCCCTCCCCACTTGGTAAGAGGAGACCCATTCCCGGCACTTAGTTTGGGCTTTTGTGATATTGTCTGCAGGTCATTCTTGGATTGTTGTGTCAACTCCGTCGCTCCTGGGTGGTGGAGCTGATGTTTCCAAAAATAAGCCAGGACTTCCCTGCGTTCATGGACATGATAGCAGTGGTGCTGAGTGACCCCAATCCTCCCTTGGGGATAAGCCCTTTTCCTTCCAAGTCCTAAAGGAGGACTTGGGTTTAGTTGCAGTTTCCTTGTGGTTAGTAAAGAGCCTTTCATGGAAGTCTCCCTTTCAAATTCCAATCAGAACGTCCTGATAGGTATTAAGAAGATCCCGCTGTGCCCTGTACATATTATGCCCTGACACATTAGTCTTAAGGTTTTTACATCTGGATTTTTCCTTTCATCCACTAAATAAGGTTGATTTTATACATGGTGTGAAACATTAATGCGTTTGGGTGTTTGTTTCCCTTTTATATGGTTTGTTGCTTAGGGTGATGTATCAGCACAGGAAGTGTGATGATGAGACTTGGTTTATGGCTAATTGGGCATTTCTGTGGCAGACTTCCCACGGTGAGCAGCAGCTGCTCCTTGTCAAAGCAGCCCCTCTTCCAGGTTTCTGGGGGCTTTGAGACTTGCTTTAGTTTAAGGAGATTCCGCCTTAAAGCAGCCACGTCTTTTTTCAGGCTCATGAAAGCATGGGGGAAACATGGCTGTTTTATTGATTAGCAAAGAGGTGCTGTGTGCACATGAGACGATTTCCAAATGCCTTTCAGGGTGCATACCCTCACAACAGTTAAGTCTGAACTATGCCACTGTGGCTTGTTCAAGTAACCATTGCTTACTGTGACTTGAACCAATGCATCACTAAACAATGTAGATAAACTAAGGACCCCCTCACCGACAGTGGTACTGTTCACGGGAAGTCCTGCCCTGGGTGGGAGAAGATTCCAGCTCAGGAAATCCTGTCTTCAGAGGGCTCTGCCAAGAACCGGGTGGGCTGTGGCCAGACTGGGAAATGAAGGGGACAAAACGTAGAGCACCCCCTTTTCTCTGGGACACACATCCTACTTGAAACGAAGGGGACTTTTGTCCTTGGTTTAGAGCAGAGGGGCTCCCTCTGAGCAAAAGCTCTCTTGGCCTGAGAAGCCAAGCGCTCTGGGACGCTGCCTGCTGCCAGAATGGCCAGTGTCGCCCTCTGACTGGGATGCTGGGAACTGTCCGATCCAGGGCAAACAATATTGGCACTTGTAGTGGGGCTTTTTTCATGCACTAAAAGATATTATTGTTGTGAGAACTTTCTAGCAAGTAAGTGAGTGAGTTTGTTTTCACTGAACTTTCTGTTGCCCCCCAGCTGGTACCGAGACTCCTGGTACCAGTAGCTGCATCTCCCTGCCCAACTACCCAAGCCTTCCCTCTACATTCAGACATCATTACATCCCTTTCTTCAAAGGTAAGGCTCAGGAATGCCTCCCCCCCCCCCGCCCCCCACCCCCTCCGTGATGTGGTGCCTGTAGAGACATCTCCCGGTGTGTGCTTCATGCTCTCTGTGTCTGCATGTGCCTGTGTGGGGTGTTGTTCCTTCTGACGTTTGTGAGTCCTTTCTCACTTTGATGTCCAGCCCAGGCCCTCCACGAGAACGGGATGCTTACAGAAGGCAAAGCGTTTAAAACTTTATAAGCGATGCTGCATAATTTCAAAGACAGTTTGTCAGTGTTTGGGTAAAGCCAAGAAGAAACCTCTTCGGTGTTTCGGTGGCTGGGCGTCTCCTGCGGTTGCTGAGGGCAGAGGGCTGGGGCCTCGCTTTCTTTAGAGAGCAAATGACCTGAAAGGCAGATGTTGGTGTCCATGATCCCAACACAAAGGAAGGGATGGGGGGGGGGCGGGGGAAGGCTGTTTGAGACCCAGGGTGACCTCAGATGCCTGGGGAGGAGCTGGGCTAAGGCTGCCTGTGGGCTGGGTGGGCAACCATCCTCCTGACATGCTCTACCTTGAAAAGAACCAAGCCGCGTGAGGATCTGGGATCCCAGAACCAGAGTGGGTCCAAAGAGCTATTCCAGTGATCCCTGTATCGGATCACCCAGGGACCTTCTCCTGACAAAGAGAGCTCCTTCCCAAGAGGATCACTGCCCCGTGGCCCTTTTTCTTGGAGTGCCCTTCTCCCACCGGGCACCCCTTCTTTGTGCCTCCAGGGCACCTTCTTACCGCTCATGTGCCCGTGGAGCTGGAAACAGGACGGCGGGTGTGCCCGTGTGCAGACCTACACGCAGACCCACTAGGCGTCTTTTCATTCAGGTCAGCAGCGTTTCCACAGAGTAGGAGCGGAGTGAGGGTTTTGGCGGCAGTGGAATCGCAGAGGACAAACCCAAACAGACAATCCGCTGCCGGTCACTCACTTCTTATCAAAAATAACAAGTTATTTCCAGCCGCGATGGTGCTGCCCATGGTGCTTCTTTTGCCCTGCCTACAGAGTCTTTCAGCTCCTTCCAGTTGGTCTTCTGCCACTGGCAGGAGAAACCTTTGCAGGCCCCGGGGCCCCCTGAGCGCTCCCCATTCGAAAAGAGCCAGGAGATGAACCGTAGGCCCGATGCTTGTCCCGTCGGAGGGCTGGCACAGAGCGGTGGGCCAGGATGCCCGAAAGGCCAGCAGAGCAGCCGGAGGCTCAGTGGGGCTCAGGAGCTGGGCAGGGGGCGTTTTTGGGAGAGGTGGAGGGAGACCTCTGGCCGTTCTCCAGGGAGCGCAAATGCATGGGGGCCTCCAGCTCCAGGTTTTTCCTGGTGAAACAGACGATCCCGATCACATGGTCCCCCTCTCATCCCGGAGTGATGGGTTCCTTTCAAAGGTTATTTCTAAACAAGTAGAAACCACACGTTCCAAAGAAGATATTTTGGCCCTGGGAATCCATCACTTGATCATCCAACATCTTCATTAACTGGAGATTCTGTTCTGAGCCCGACTCAAGCTTTTGGCCACGAGGCCTATGGAATCAGAGCCAGGGTGGAATACGAGTCCCAAACTATTTTAAAGGTGTGACGGATTAGCAACTTATCCAAGAGGAACTTTCTTCCATTGAATTTTACCTATTTTGCTTGCCATTTTTTGTTTTATATGCTTTTTCTTTTCTTTTCCATTTTTGTGCTCTTCCCTTTGGAGGCAGTGAAAGTGGCCGGAGCACCCCAAGCTTATCCCTCTGCTCAGACAGCAAATCTGCGTCCTCTCCCTATCAGCAGGCACCCAAACATTTTCATATTCCAGGTAGGGTTCATGAGTCCGTTTTCATCTTCCCTCGGGGCCACCTGCCATGCCGTCTGCTATTTGGTAGTGTGGGGCAGAATGAACAAAATACGTACATTGGAAGAACTAAAATAGATTCCTTTAGAATAAAGGGCATCTTTCTGTGGAAGGAAGGAAGGTCAGGGGGTTGCAAGGAAGTCATCAGAGATTTTTCCTCTCATCAGTTTTGGCTTGACTCCTAGCTGAGATTTCGGTCACCTGGCTAATTTTGAAGAAAGAAATGCACAGAGAGTTTATCACAAATTTCAGTTGAGACAATTTGAATGTAATTCTTCTAGGAATGAGGGAATCTTCTGGAGTCAAGTTTTTAAAATTGTCTTTCATTATAAAAGACATTATGATTAATCAGAGAAATCCATGCTTTGATATAAATATTTGGGAAGAATTGTGAGCTTGGATCCCAACATTTTGCTCAATGAATGAAAGAGGAAGTTGGCTCTTCTGTTAGGAGAAAAATGGCATTGTTCCCCCAGCAAATTGTGGAGTCCAGTTTAATGCCCTTGCTTGAGATTCATGGGAAAACGGGGTGGGAGGGCTTCAAAAGAGAGAAATCCTGTTTCCATTGCTTGTTTTCTTTCTTTTCTTTTTTTCTTTCCTTTTCCTCAGAGACTGGAATAAAAGATAACATCTATAGGAAACCCCCCATCTATCGACAGCATGGTACAGTCTTCTGCTTTGCTCACCTCCCTGGTACATTTCCACCCCCACCCCCACCCCCTTGGCATGTGGGTTGCTGCTGTGTTCTCCTGGGGTCAGTTCTGGGATGCCATTGGGGCATTTGGTCTACATTTTGTCCGTGAGCATCCATGCCAGCCCTCTCGGCCCTCTGCCTGGCGCAGCCGGGCAAAAGGCTTTGTGGCTGAGCTGCAGCACAGGTCTCCTTTCAGCCGAGGGCGTCAGAGCTCCCTGCCCCCAAAACAGGCTGCCCTCCCTTCCCCTGAGAAGACGCCTCATGGCAGCAGCCTGACACTGTGAATGCTGTGGGTGCGCTGGCACCCCCTTATCATCCCCCCCCCGAGGCGTGAGAGCCAGGGAGCTACTGGGGTGCTGCACTTTGCCCTCTGCAGCCTGGAGGAGGCATGGGGAGTTCTCAGTCTTTGGGGTTGGCTGTGGGGGAGACACCGGCAGATGCTCTTACAGGGTTTCTGTGATTTTGGGGGGGGGGAACTAGTGGGGTGCAGGAGCATCCTCAGTGCTGAATGAAGAACCCTCGTTTTGCCACAAAGCCTGGGTTGACTCATCCATTCTCTACCACACGACACAAGGCCCCTTTCGGCTGGACTCCTCCAAAAATGTAACTGAGGTGAGGGATCACACTTGCAGAGGAACCGTTTGATTGTCCGAATGGTGGAAGCAACTGAGGTGGAAAAGGAAGGGCCAGAGCAGCCAGGTTGCCTTTTTCAGATCACAGGAAGCAAAGAGGCCCAAATGCAGGACACTGTGACTAAATGCAGACCAAAACTCCGCAGTGAACATGGCAAGGAGGTGGTTGGGTGAGAGCAGGCCAAGGACCCCCCCCCCTCCACCCCGTGACTTTCCCTCTCCATTAACTCCTGGGACAGGATCATGGGACCTCATGGCCTCTCGGCAGGAAGTGGAGCCTTGGCTGAACCAGGCGCTGGGCCTTCTAGTGGCCACAGAGGGGCAGAGGCACCTTCCCCCCCCCACTTTTTTTTTTTAAACCAGGCGCCCAGATCCCATCACTACCCAGGAACCTTTGCAAGTGGAGCAGCTGACATGCCGGCTGCTTCTTCCTCCTTTGTAGTGAAAGGAAAGTCCTGTTACAGGGCTCATTTCTTCAAAGAGTTTGCAATTGCTCTGCAGCCTTTGCAGTGTGTCTGGGTATAATTGTGTATAGATTGCTTGTATAGGCGAGAAAACATCGCATCAAAGGCACTTGGCTTCTGCTGGATGGTGCATCAATATTTTTAAATGGAAAAAAGAAAAAAGCACCATGGATTACATGTTGAATAGGTCAAAATCAAGAATATTTTGTCTGCAGAGAGTTGACAGGTTCTGGATGGTTCTCGGATGACCTCGCTGGCTTGTGATCATCCTCCTGTTTCAGTTTCTTGATCAAAATAGCTTTGAGCTCCCAGGACAGACGGCGCCTGTCAAGCTGGAATAGGCCAACCATTTGAGATGAAAGCTTTTTTTTTTTTTTCCTATTTAACCTAGAGAATAAATAAGCCATGGGCGTTTTGCAGTACTTAAAAATTGACCATACAAGCTTTGTAGGAAGTCTGCAATAAGGGATTGTAAGCCTCTCCCTCCTGAAGGGCCAGCTCGCCCATTCCCACAGGCCCCAGCGTTGATCCCGGGGGAGCATCTCTTGGCCAAAGGTGCAGCTCTGTCTCTGACCCCTCGCCCGGCCCAAGGCGCATTCAGGCGTTGCTTCAGCGGACAGGCAGCCTATTTTAATCTAGATTTTATGGAGCAATGGAGGGGAGTGTCTCCACTGTACCAAGGCTTCAGCCCCACAACCCTCACGATCCCATCTTGTGACAATGGTCCCCTCTTCAGATGGGTCCTAAACAGCCCCTAATAGCAAGAACCGATTGGAAATTTGGGCCCCGACATGCCACCACGGCAGGTGCTGTAGAGCGAGGCTGAGCAATGGGGCCGAACGGCAGGATTGGGCTCCATGACGGCAGTGGAGTCCACGCCTGCCCCAAAGCGGGCCTGATCCGTGGGGAGGAAGAGCGTAAGTCCCGTCTGCTGCTGCAGGGACTTCTCTGGCAGGAGAGCTGAGGGTTGAGTGGCAGCTGTTCCTCTTCTATCACTTTGATTTGCTAAATGAAGAGGAAAGGGGACTTTGGGGCGAGGAGAAGGGCAAGAACTGGAGCTGCAGAGGAAGGAAGGTCCTCGTCAGAAAGGAGCTCCATCCCTCCGTTTCTCTTTCGGGGCCTCCCCCGCAGGGAGCCGAGCCTGTTGTCCCAGCAGTGATTCCCTCCGCCTGAATCCCTCCCCACCTTTTTGCCCTCTCCTGAATATTTGGGGCAGAGAGAGATTTAAAATCACAGCTTTCTTTTTTCTTGTTTACCTTGGACATTTTTTTATTGTCTAGGCTCAAGGAAATCAGATGGAGATGGGAGTTCTGATCAAGAGAGCAAGAAGGTAAATTTCAGTAACATCCAGGATGTAGGATTTTGGTTGGCCTAAAGCCCCTGTTTCGCAATCTAGTGCTGTGTTAAAACCACAGAGCACATATTTAATTGTGGTTGTGTTCAAAACTTGAATAAAAATAAGCCAGTTTTCCAAACAACCCTTCTTCCTCCCCTTCCTTCTTCACTGTCGTGATAAGTCTCAGTCATTAAAAAGGCCTTTGGCTAAAAGCATCATAAACATGACGAAGTAGGTAAGGATGCATGGAAGCTTATGGGACGATATGTTGGTTAAGTCTCCAAAGCGATAACAGTTGAAATGTGATGTTTCATCCTTCTAAATTATCAATCTTATAATGAATTAGGCATAGATGAGATGCAGGTGGGTTATTGTCATTGTTTTTAATGCCTTCAAGTCAATGTTGGTTCTTAGCAACTTCTGGGACATTTTTCTGCAGTTTTCTTCTCAAAAGTCTCAGCAATGGTTTGGCTGGGGCTGAGGGAGAGTGGCTGGCTCAGAGTCGTCAGTCCCCCTCCCCCTCCCCCGTCCTGTCCCCCCCCACACACACACACACCCTCAGGCTTCAGGCCCTGAACAATCACACCAAACTGGCTCTCACTGACCTACCGATATATGTTCAAGGCAGAGGAGGGCTTAGCTGGAAGGCTGCAAGCCTCCTTATGGAGCCTGAGGTTGAAAGCCAGCCAGGGAACGCTTCCCGCCAAGTGAGCAGACCAAGAGAGGGCTCACTCCAGCCGGGAAGTCCTGCAATGATTTCCAGTCCACTCAATCAGCAAAGAGGGATGGAGCTAAAGCGGAAGCAGAGCCCACCCAGACCACAGTGCGTTGCCTCCGTCCATGAAGCTGCAGTGGTTTTCCTCAGGTGGATCCTTTAGCACAACCTTCGTCTTTCTCCTCCAGCGCTCAGCCCTTTCTCAGTCTCCCTCTGGGTCCTGCCCCTCTCTGACACACTGGCCCCCTTTGCAAGGGTCCGAGTCCATCCCGGACGTCCTTTGCAACCCACAAGGGGCTCTAAGTGAGGACACACATGCCATGACAACGTCATGCAAAAGATGCCATCCATATTTG
Source organism: Arizona elegans (assembly GCA_022577455.1). Lineage (NCBI taxonomy): Eukaryota > Metazoa > Chordata > Lepidosauria > Squamata > Colubridae > Arizona > Arizona elegans. Next base: position 9,204,560 of record JAKOOJ010000028.1, read on the forward strand.
TGTCCCAATGTCTTGGGTGTGATGACGGTGCAACATGCCCTCTGCCCTCAGGGCTTCCTTCCTTCCTTCCTTCCTTCCTTCGCTCAGCTTCTTGTCGCCATCCCTGCTCCCCTCCCACCAGCCCCCAAGGGGGAAGGGCGCTTTCTCTGCAAACTGCTGGCCGAATCCCTCAACAGGCCCACCTGACCCTCTCTTGAAGGAAGTTGCAGGCCTGGGGGTGGAGGGGCATCTGAAACTGAGAGCAGCCACCTCTCATCAGCCCTTCTAATCAATAGGAATTGATTATCCCCTTGGTAGAAATCACTTTAAAACTGGAAGAGAAATGCAGTTTTCTTGATTCACGTAACGAGCCCCACCCCCCACCCCACCCCGTTGACCTGTTGAAAAGTGCAAGATATTTAATGTTGGGAATTGTTTCTCCTAGTTGAAGTCCAGCTGGCTGACTTTGAAAGGGGACGTGGACTTTAGAACTAACTCGCCTGACTTGGATACTCAGTCGCTGCCTCAAAGTCCTGGGACAGACCGACAACTCCAGCGGCTGCAAAGCAACACCAACTGCAACTACCTACGTAAGTCCCCGGCTGCTGCCGGCCCTTCCAGGTGGTCCAGAGCAGGAAACCAGAAGTGCACCTACTCACCCGGCCTGGCCTCTGAGGGTACAGGAATAGACCTTTCCATTCGCGTCTGAAAGGGCTTCCCACCCCCTCGGCCTTTAGTAGTCCTCGACTCACAGCCACAGTTGGAATTTCAGTTGCTAAGCAGTGCGGTCACAAAGCGGGACATCACTTAGCTGCGTTGCTTAGCAACCATAACCAGGCCAGTCCCTGTTCTCAGCTGTACTTGTGGCGGGATTTGCAGCTTCCGCTTAGGACGCTGTCGCCACAGAGCAACAACAACCGAAGGCCAAACCCTGCGATAATGCTTGGGTGCCCGTGACGGATTCTGCCTCCCTGGTGGCGTCTTGCTCTGAGGCCTCCCCATTTTCTGTCGTTGAAGGTCTCTCTCCCCTTCTGTGTCTTGCACAGGATTCCCGTACTCCAAATCGGCCTCTCTTCCCGACTACGGAAAGCAAGGCTTGCAACACGTAGGTAGATGTGAATGCGCAGTGCCAGATCTGAATGGACGAACAATGGAGTCCCGGCCCTTTTCTAGAACAGCCCATCCAGGGGGTCTCGGCTGCCATCGTCGGGGGTCTCCGGCTCTTCTCCCCCACCAACGCTTCCCTCCCCCCCCCCAAGCTTTCAGCAGCATCTGGAGGCTTTGCAAGTGCCGCTTTGCCCTGTCCCTCCTGCAGCTCTCCAGATTGGGAGACGGAGACGGGGTCCCCTGGAAAAGCCTCTCTCTTGGGAGGGGCTTGCCCTCCAGAACCCTCCTCCCCAGGATGGCATAATTGGGATCCTTGTTCTTGTTCTTGTACTTGTTGATTTAATTCACCATCACAAAGGATTTTATTTTATGAATCAACCTTGAGTTAACAGTTAAGCAGAATTTCATTTATGGATAGTCCTTGAATTACGGCCACATATGGGACCAGAGTGTATCTAAAGTGGTTTTTACTTTTAAAAAGGCAACCGGGCTGATTTTTTGAGGAAAAAGAAGACATTTCACATCCCAGCACTCCCTATTCCCGTTGTTAAGTGACTTCTACTGGTAGTTAGCCAAGGTCTAACCCAATGCAAGTCATTACAGGCTCGGTCCATAATCATCTCAAAATGTGCTTGACAAAAAACCTTGCAATGGACTTGCATTGGAATCAATTTCTACACAATCCTCACTCACACCCACCCACCCCAAATCTTTCTTTCTCTTCTAGGCTGCAGGTATGGGCCCAGATGACCAGGAGGCGGCCTGGGGAAAGAGAGGTACTCAGTCTGCCCAGCCCTCCCTGGGGAGAGGGGCAGGGGGCTTTTCCCAACTGAATTTATGCCCCAACCCACAAATCAGGCTCTACAAACCACCTTCAAAACAAACTTGGATCACTCCAGGTACACAGGAGTGATCAGAACTGTAATGCTTTGGGGGGGGGTCAGTCCAGGCCGGCCTCTTGCCAAATTGGCTGTCCCTCTTCCCCATCCCTCTGGCTCTGGAAGCACCCACTTGTTCTGCCCCCACCTCGCCTGGTGGCACTGTTGCGATGCCCCTTTCCCTTTCAGGCTCGTCCCTGCCTGCACTCATAGTGTCCAACCTGCCCCCGTAAAGTTTTCTTTAGTGCTGGAACTTGGGAGCAGAAGAGAGCTGGTGTCTCCTGGGTTAGGGTCACGGGAGGTCCGTGTGCACCTGTCCGGCCTGCCCCCTGACACCCCTTGTGGTGGGGCAATGGCCTCACGGCCCAATGCAGGATCAGCCCTTGCTCTGCCCCAAAGAGAGCCCCCTCCAGGGGGGCTGCAGCAGCTGACCTGCCCCCAGACCAACAAAGAGCCCCTCTCTCCCTCGCCTGATGTCCGAAGGGCCACTTCTCGGTGGGCTCCCTCTGTGCAATGTGGGTACAGCTGGAAAGCCATCCATGCTCTCCCCCAGTAGGAAAACCAAGGAGAATCCAGAAAGACAAGCTGTGTTCTAATTGAATCTACCTGATTTATTTTCTTTCTTTCTCTTTTGCAGAATACAAGGTAAGGAAAGCTATTAAGGACATCAAAGCATGTTGAAATCCAGCCTTTTTGTGCAAAAGCTTCACTCCTTTCTTCTTTACTCTGTGTAAAGACTGAGCAAGTATGTACATTTCTCTAAAAATGGCCACAGGAGCCCCATTTTCCCAGCAATCAGCCTTTCTCCTTTTCTCCCAGGTCTATCCCTATGAAACCCTTATTGTCACCAACAGAGTTCGAGTAAAACTACCAAAGGATGTGGACAGAACCAGACTGGAGGTAAGAAAAGATGATATGGTTACTCTGCAGATTAATTGCAAATATGAACCAACCCATCTCGTAGAAGTTCCAAAACTGGTGTTAGTTTGATAGATTTTGTTTTGTTTTTTCACACTGGCTAAGAAGATGTAAAGGTACAACTGTGTAGCCGAAGAGCGTCAGATTAGAAAAGAGTCTTTGGAGTGACGTGATCTAAATCCTGGAAAGGATAGCTACACGTTTTGATGGTCTCTCCTATTTAATCATTTTAAGACATAAACTTGCTAAAAAAGAAACTACCACTAGAGGACTTTTGAGTAGGACTTCAAGAATCTCTGCTTGCAAATATTAATAATGGTGGGATTTCATATGCTGTGCAATGTTACGGATGGTAACGGCCTTGAGCTCAGCACAAGTAGAGGGTCCATATTATTTGCCAACTATTCGTTAATTTGAAGAACTGAAAATTGAATAAATGATTAAAATTCCAATAACCTTAAACTCTATGCTTTATACATGTAAGTCTCAGTCTCTCTCTCTCTCTCTCACACACACACACACACACACCACGCAAGTAGAGTAAGAAAGCAGAATGAAGAGTTCAACTTGCAATAGATGAATGAGATTTACCTGCAAGCTTAACAAAAATAAAAGATTTATGGACTGTAGCAATATTAAATTCTGTAAAGGACATAGCCGTGTCTATTTTGCTGTTTTTTAAATTTATTTATTTGTTGCAAAATGAAAAAAGAGAAACAGAAAAAGAAAGCAACAAAAACATAGTCCATTTAATAAGCATTCAGTATAATTTTTGAAAACACTAAACTTTGACCATAGAAAATATTGTTGATCGATCTTTCTTCTCCATCAGGAGAGCCAGCTCATAAAGAGAAGGCAAAGGTAGAACCCAGCTGGAAGAGCCTTCCTTTTAGCTGCCCCCTGCTCTGTAAATCCATCGTTTGTAACGTAGTGACCCATCCCCAATTTCTGGTACCCTCAGCATAGTGGGCTCAGTCCTGTGGCGTCCATGCAGGGGGCACGGTGGGGCATCTCCTGCTCCTCTCTGCCCTGAGAGCTTAGGAGGAAGAAGGTGAATGGCAGAGCATCTCTAGAAGTTTCTTCCCTCACAACACCAGGCAGCTCCCTCGGCTCTTTTGCTTTATGGGTAGTCACCCGAAGGCGCGAATTTGTTCAGCTCCTGGCTAGAACCTTCTAGAACAACATTCCAGGCTATGAGGCTGAGATTGGTGGTCCACGTGACTGAAATTTCCAGAATGGATTCACATCTTGAAGTTCTATCATGTAACACTGTACTGACAAACATACAGAAATTCAACCCAACGGAGAGCCCATACGGGATGAAAAACTCTCCCCCACCCTTTTAGGTTTCAACGTGGTGAGGTTGGTAGGAGAAACCTTCACTGGTGGTTTGCTCCAGCTTGTGTTTTTCTCTAATTCTTCCATTCTAAGCTATATAATTAGACGACAATCTCTCCAGAGAATACTCTTCACTTGACTTGGAAAATTTCCTTTGGTGGTGTGTTGCTTCTGCAGATCAAATGGGAGGGGAGAGAGAGAGAAAGAGACTGCATTACAGTCAGTGAGGGATTGACTAAAGTGTGTGTGCTTTCATATGGGCAGGGCAAAAATGGATGTTTCCAGAGGCAGATTCAGATGAGTCTTCCTGTTTGTGAGCCAAAGTTTCCCTCTTTTCCTTCCTTCTTTCCTTCCTACCTGCCTACCTGCCACAGAGTGGCCCATTTGTACAGAAAGTTTCCTCCGGAGTTCGGGGTGGGGGGGAAGTTTTCCGATGCCATCTGGCCGCTTAACTGAATAGGCTGTTCTTGCTCTGTTAAACAAAAGTTGTGGCTTGATCCACAACTTCTCAATCTCTTGGTTTCTGGTCTGCTGCATAACATGGATTTGGCCTCTCTTTGAAGTACTTACAAAGTGCCTTCTCTGTTTTCAAGCACCACCTGTCCTCCGAGGAGTTTCAGGAGGTCTTCAAAATGAGCCTTGAACAGTTTGAACGACTTGCACTTTGGAAACGCAACGAGCTAAAGAAAAAAGCTTTGCTTTTTTAGCCTTCCTGAAACGAAGAGAAACGTGCTTGACGTAAGCCAGCTCCATCCTTCCTTCCACCACCTGTGTCCACCTGCAACTGACCTCATATCGCTTCACTGTATTCGGGCAGAAGAACAGACCCAACGGGAGGCCCAGCTCACTCTCGCCCCCGGCCAGGTCATTAAAGGGTGTAACCAATCTCGCTTCCAGTTATTGCTTTATTTGTTGCTTGTTGCAAAGACAAAACCAAACCCGTTAATCTCAGATAGGAAAGAAATAACTCTCATTTTGACCAAAGCAAAATACTTGGCTACTGTTTGGTCTCTACATTTTTGGACTTGTATACAAAGTCAGAGTTGATGAAAGGGGAGGGGGACTTCCTCCAGGAGCAAAATAAAATAAAATAAAGCCAATGTGAAAAAGGTCAAAGAAAAAGCATGTTTGAAACTCACTCTTGCCAATGATTGTGTATGACACCTTTTAAAAATAAAACTAGAGCAAACCTACACTGCAATGTTTTGAAATCTAATTTTCTCACATGCAACTGGTATTTCAGACGCAAAATACTGTAACAAATGAAAAATAGTTATAAACCCTTTTTATTTTATATTACGTAAGTAAGTGTAACGTAAGCGTTGTCCAGATTGGCCAAATATAATTCATCTTAGCTGTACTTTGTTTAAAACGTGTGAAATGTTTACATTTGTGGAACAAAATTCTCCTAAATTTAAATTTAAATTCTAGGGATGATATAGAAATTCTGTGTTTACAAAAAATAGTGCATTCTAGTATGGAAAAAGTCATCTGGCTGTGCAATCCTGGCTTTGTCCTCCCATTTTTCTCCCCCATTTCACACTGACACACAAAACATGTAATTTTCTGATGCACATGTCGGCATCCTCATTAAACGTCTTGTTTTGTAACTGACCACTCTCTGGGTCGTCTTCCCCTCCCGTCATGGTTGCTCTGGGCAGGAAAAGGAGCTCCGTGTTTGGTCCAAAGATTCTCCCCGCCCCCAGTAGCCTGGTGAAGGGGCTGGCTCCTAGTCCTCCCACACAAGGAACTTGGATCTGGCAGGATCCGGTGGGTGGAGGGTGAAGGCAACCCCAGGTTTGGAGGCTGCAGCCCTGCGGCTGCCTTCCCACCCATTTCCAGGCTCCTTCCAACTGGGTGACCTTGGGCCATCGCTCTCCCTCAGCCCAACCCACCTCACAGGGCTGTTGTGGGGAAAATAGCAAGGAGCATTGGATACGTTTGCCACCTTAAGTTATCAAAACAATAAACGCATAAAAATAAATGTAATAAAATGCAGACCAAGGGATCTTCCATCGACCTGGTTAAGCATGCTGTGTGGATTCCAGATTGTGCATCTATTCCCAAAGCACCAGGGTCTCCTCTCCATTCTCCACTCCATGAGCTGCCCCCAGCTGTCATTTCCAACTCTGCTCCTTTTCTGCTATCCTGCTTGTTGGCAGGACCCTTCTTCCCGGTTCTGTGGGCTCCTCCTGCTGGGGTCTTCAGTGGCGCCTCCCCAACCCTCCTGCCATTCTGCTGCCTCCTTCACTTGCCTCCTTGTCTGGCCGGCTCCCTTCAAGGCCCGGTCAAAGGCTCCCAACCGAAGCCCCTGGATGCTGGAGGTGATTCCCCAAGGAACCGTCCTAAATAAAAATTCTGCCTTGCTTTTTTAGGTGGGAAAGGGGCTCTCATGAAAAACTTGCTGAAAAATCTGAATAAACATTGCTCAGAAGCTCAGAATAGCCTTGATTAAACAAAAGGAGATTAAAATCTAGGAAGCAGGTATTAAATGCACAGAATGGAGACTCGATTCACATGATTGGAAGTTGAAAGATGGAGATAACATTTGTTGAAAAGGCACAAGCCCTGTTGGTGAACATACTCCATCCTTGGTGTGGAGCAGTGGGTCTCATTTGGGGAAGGGGAGCCTGGAAACCGCCAATCTGACTGCCCAGCTCCAGAGAAAGATGCAAACATGGAGCCCCCTCCCCAGTCTTTTCTCCCATGGGTTTTGGGGGGGAGGGAAATGCCCAATGACTCTGTTTCTAAAACAAACATCTGGGGAGGTAAAACACGCTAAATGACACAAATGCAGGGTTTTATTTTAACTTTCTTTCAAAACTTTCTTCTTTTAATAAAGACCGTGTGATCTTGTCATTTGGGGAGAGAAGGAAGAATGAAAACCCAATTCCAGAGAGAGATTACTGTGTAACGGGAAGGCTCCATGATGCAGCTGCCCAAATGCAAGGCCAGAAACCTCCATATAATTAACTCTCAGAAGTTCAGGGGGACAAACACCCTGCTCTTTCCCACAAGAGAAAACATTTTAAGAGGCCAATTTAGGAATAAAAAGACCACATGAACACAAGCAGAGACAAGCGGTCGGAAATGAGCCAGTCCTGTATGGAAGACCAATCCGGTGTTGGATGAGACCAACAATGGTCTGTTTACAAGGACCGTTCTCATTGGATCTCAGGATTTGGAGGAGCAAAAGCCACCAAATCCCTCCTTAGTGTGCATTTTACCATAATCAACAATGTTCCTTTTCCACCCCAATTTCTTCAAAGCTCCAGAGAAGCTAAAGATCTTTGTGGAGAACCAGAATAAAAATCAAATGGTTCCAATCCTCCTTTTCCAAGGAAAACCACCTCTGTAATTCTCTCTCACGTGGATTTGCATGGTTCCATAAGTATCGGCTGACATGCATTAGGACATATTCCCCTGTATTGTGTTGTGTTGTTGTGTTGTATTGTGTTGGCTAAGTGGCAGTTAGGAAACCATGAATCTCCCAGTCCCCTTTTCCTTTCTAAAGCATGCAAAGCAATGGCCTCGTTCTTTTTCTCCTCTTTGTTGACCTTCATCCTGCCAGCTGGGGCTGTTGGGACAACTGGAACAGACCAGGGGAAAAGAAGGCGGGGATGGATCCGGTGCCCTTTGCAGGTACTAATGGAAGGAAAGGCAGAGAGTTTCAGGGAGTGGGGGGCTCTGGCGAAGGCCCCCCCTACTCTGAGTGGGGCCATATTAACCTGGACACATTTTAACCAGCAGCATAAAGCCTTGGCCTTCCAAAAAATATGTTTGTTACAAATGTAGGAGAGAGGAAAAGAGTTAGATTTGGATCAATAAAGACAGATAGGTCCATATGCAACCAAAAGTTTTTCTTTTTTTTTTATTTTGTTAAAAATGACACATTCACAATAACATTTATAAAACTCTGGAAATCTTCACCACACAAGAAGACAAAACTTACATACTTCAAATGCGGAATACTTTGCACTCCCATATTGTCTCGGTTGGAAGAGAGCCTTCAGTGGGCTTAGTAAGGATTTTTTAAAAATCAGAGAAACAAGGCAGGGTGGAGAGGAGGTACAGATTTTTGAAGGAAGATCGGGGCGGAGGACGGTTGAGAATGCAAACTATTCCAAGTTTAGACGGGTACCCAAGCCGCACTCCAGAAACCATGGTCCCCTGCCCATCTCTCCCTTTTGCCAGCTTCCAATTAAACCACACCCAGACACACCCAGGAAGATCACAGCTTTTGCACAGTATCCCTCTAGCGGCCTCACTCTCACAGCCAGGCAGCTGTCCAACCTCCCCCTCCAAGCAGGGAGAGATTTCTCTGGAGGCAACTGGCCCTTTTCTGGCCAGGATTTCCGTGACCGTCCTGGAGAAGAAGCGTCCCAGCAGGGTCTTTGGGGGGGTGCAAGAAGGGTCCATTCACTCCACCGAGGGACGTTTGCACCCCTGGGAGCTCCCAAGTCCAGGCTTTGTCCCCTGGCCATAGAAAGAGCGACCAGCAAAGTCTCTCTGCATTATATAAATATATACCGTAAAGCTAGACCGTAACTATTTACATTCTTTCCAATAAATAAATAGATCAGGGGAAAAAAACTATAGTTTTCTTCTTTTATTTAGTAGCTTTGGTCTCTTAAATTCCTTCATCTGAAGTCTTAGCTGCCTATTCTTCATCCTCAAAATTTCACTTTTGATTCATCTAACAACAAAAGATTGCAAAAATACACTTAAGCAAATAACATCTGATTTTTTTTTCATGTAATCGTATCATAAAGAAGGAAATTAAATCAGTCACCAGAATCGGTAAATCAAAAGCATCTGGGGAATTACAAATACTCTGTATTGCCTTCTTTATGAGACAAATGACTACTCCAGGGATGTCTCGGGGGGGGGCAAAAAAGTCAAGATGGCAGCTGCAGCTGCACCATTAAAGCTTTGCCCCTTTAAGATGCCCTCCAAGGTCCCAGAAGGGAGCCCAGCCATGGCCTCTGCCATCCCTCAGCCCCCATCCAGGAGCCCCCTAGATGCCCCAGGCAAGTCCTCCTGGGCAGAGGGCCAGCTCATTCCCTGGCACCCATGCCCAGCAGAAGGAAGCGCTTATGGAAGGGGTGCAAACCCCAAGGCTCCCCTCCCCACCCTTGGGTTCCCCCCCAGGGAGAAGAGCAGGTCCTAAGCAGACTGTCTCCGCTTGTCTTCCCCACGTGATGCCTTTAACTTCCTCCCCCCACTTCAAGCAACCGCAAGGGGCTACTTCTCAGTATTATCAGTTGGGGGGGTGCTGGCGCACTCCAGGCTCATCACCTGACCTTGGTCTCTTTGGGATCCCACCACCCATCACTAAGTTTTTGGTTTGATTTTTTTAAAGACAAAAAGTCATCTTATGCTTCTTTCCTGTCCTTATACTCAGAGGAGTGTTGCATAAAAATAAATATTTCCAAGAAAGTGATACAAGGAATAAATTAAGTCTAGTAAATAAAAAAGTAGTTCTGATCTTAATTTCCCAAACACAGAAGAAATCCCCCATTTGACAAAGTGGAACAAAGTGTCTCTTTCCCTTTTTTTCAAAGTAAATTCCAGTGTTCTGCACTTCACCCTGTAGAAAACACTGCAAAACATCGGGAGGAAAGGATGGTTAACTCACGGACAGACAAGGAACTGGCCTCAAAGACATGAATGACCAACCACAAAAATGGTTTAGCCTCCACATAACGTAACAAGCATTCAAGGAGCTCGGAGCCATTCCTCAGTCCTCCAGAGGTACGTGGCAGGGTCAAACGGCCGCCTTTCTCTTGTCCTAGTGGAGCACTGAAGCCATGGCAACAGCCAGAAGTCACAGGGGACATGAAGAAACAGCAACGGGTACAAAGGGAGAGCTCCTTTCAGAGGCAAGCAAGGATGGGGCGGGGGCGGGGGTTAGGCATCTTCCTTAGACTGAATGCTAGTTAATTCCACCATTGAGCTCTTGTTGCCAGTTGCTGGAGCTAGCCCATTCACGGCTGGCCTCTCAAACCCACTGGAGATCTCTTCAAAAGTCCTGCCTTTTGTCTCAGGGACTTTGAAGATGGTGAAGATGAAGAAGAAAATAAGGAAGGCAACGAAGATCAGGAAAACATAAGGCCCACATAATTTCTGCAAGGAAGGTAAGGAAAATGTTATCTTTGCTCTAAGACAGTGGAAGTTCAAACATACATTAGCTCTGGTCTGGAGGAACAAGCGTCAGGGCCCAGTCAAGTCCTTTATTCAACAGCCCATTTCCCCTCCCTACCAAACTGAAACCTATCCTGCCCTATGACACAGCCAGGCTAGATTGATGGCATGCCACAAGAAGAAACGCCTCATCCTCAGAGTCACCAGAGGTCATTCCAGGAGCAGGAGTCACAAGGATAAGGACCTTCTGTGGCTTGGTTCTTCATGAGGAGCAGAAGCAGGAACTTTGCTCAAGTTAATATTTATGCCACCCCTCTTCTCCTGGGCTTCAACTGAGCAATGAACCACAGTGCAGCCCACCCTCCAACTTCCCCCTCACAACAGCCGTTCTGACAACAGCCACCAGCAGTTCTCGCCCCCTTTCAGTGCTTGCCCTTTCCTTCTCCTATTTCCCACCTGTGGAGACATTTTTGATGGCCAGATCCAACAAAGAAGGTTCAATTTAAGAGTCCTTACCACTGCATAGGGAAAGAGCATGCCCACCAAGAAGTTGGAGGCCCAGTTGCAGAAACCAGCCACGGCCACAGCTGCAGGACGAGGGCCCTGGCTGAAGAGTTCGGACACAATGAACCACGGGATCGGTCCAGGTCCAATTTCAAAAAAAGCCACAAAGGCAAAAGTGCCAAAAATACTGACGTAGCTCATCCAAGTCACAATTTTCTGCAAAAACAGAAATGTAGAGTGAAGCTCTTGTAATCCCAGGGAGACATTGGTTGATCCCAACTTTTAGCATCTGCTCACCTGGGAATCAATCAACCAGGAAGCTATCTTGGGTCAGATGGTGCAAGCAGAGACTGCACAATCTCTCCAGATTTCTTTGGAGAGCAGAGATGAGCATCTCCCATGGTTCATTCTTATTTCTGGCCTTGTTTGGCCAGCAAAACATTTTAGTCAAAGAGAGGCTAAAACTGGAGAAGTACCTGGAGAAATATCTCAAACCTTCTACACTTTCTATCTTTCCAAAACACTTACACCGACTTGGTGGCACTCTGTTTTGGTTCAATCTAGTTGGCCACTTAAACATTGGGCTATATGGGAGTATGTGTACGTGCGTGCATGTGTGTGTGAGGGGACTTTCTGTTCTTCTATGAACCATGTAGAAGGGAGTCTCTTATCTCTAAAAGGCAGCCGTACAAAGTGGCCTTGATTATCTTATTTCTAGGCTAGATTGTACAACCTGTGACTGTGAGAAAACTTGATTAGTGGTTTTATGCCTGGCGGCGGGGGGAGGGGGACGTAAAACCCCTGAGAGATGCAGCTCCAGACATGAAACTGCTGTTCTGTTTCTCCAGATGCGTTAACTTCAGTCCAAATCTTGAGGGGGCTGCCATGAGCCAGAAATGCTGCTGCCTACCTTCAGCGCCAAGGACACGGTCATGACGGCTGCGCAGACAGCCATGCCCATTAAGCCAACCAGGTGGAGGGTCCGACGCCCTGCCCGCTCCACAAGGAAGAGCTGCAGAATGGGAAGAGGACACAGAGGATTGCAGTGGGCAGCAGATCTCTCTGCCACCATAGGACAGATACCAGACAGTGTTCAAAAAACTCTCCATGAAATGGCCAATTGGATCCTGTTGCTGTGACTGCCGTCCTTGACTTATTTTACTGCACCCTCTGGAATCCCCTCTCAGCAGAGAGGTCCAGTGTGGTGCCACATTTTAAAGGCAACACACACATGTGCCTTCAGTGGCCTTCTGATAGGCACCAGAATGTGGAATATCCATCCTTCAGCCCATCCCAAGTCAACACATCGGTCACACTTGAGTGATTTAAGCTCCATTTTTCTTTTAACATCATGGCTCTCCACCAACCCCCAAAGCTGCCCCTGATGTTTTTTCCTGCAAGTGCCTCCAGATTTCCAGGAGGGTCCTTCGCCTCAGACCCCCCCCCCCCAAAATGCAGGGTGATCCCATCCTCTGTCACCACGTACCGACACTACAGTAAAGACAGTATTGACCACGCCGGCCCCGATGGTGGCGTAAACTGGCTGCTTCACTCCGGCATCTTCGAAGATCCCAGTGGAATAGTAGAACACCTAGAGGCAGGAGGAGAGTGGACAGCGGCCCTTAGAACAGGAGGGACAACTTCCACTCTGAGCACAGCACCTGCTAGCAGGACAGGTGAGGAAGGGAGGACTCTCTTGCACCTCGGTGAGCGCAATTTCTTTGAAACCAGAAACCAACATGAAGCCAAGCCAAAGTGCCAGGGGCAGCCCAGGAAGGTCCCAAAACCCACAATGTCACTGCGCCACTGACCCCCTGCCCCTTTTGATCCATGCAGCAGAGGGGTGGCTTCAAATGAATGGTTGCAATGGGCATCCTGGCCTTTTGGGTGCCCCTCTTATTGGCTGCTCTCCTGCCTTCATGCGGACCCAGCTCCCCTCCCTTCCCAGAAGGCTCCTCCGGCCTCCCGCCAGAGACGTGGCTTCCCTCTGTCCCCACATGGAGATGACCGGCCCTTGGGGGACCCACCGCGTTAATGCCCGACAGCTGCTGCGAGAGTTGCAAGGCAATGGCGATGAGGATGGCCTGGCGGTAGCTGGGGGAGAGGAAGAGTTCTGGGATGGTGACTTTCTTCTCCTGGGACATCTTGGCGCTTTCCTCTTTCATCTCCTGGATGTCACTGGACACATCCTGGATGCCACGCAGGCTCTGGAGCACTGAGGGGAAAAGGACACGGGCCGAGTCAGACATGTGGCCGCCTCACTTTGGAGAGCTCCAATCAGCTTTGTGCCCAATTTATTTCTAGAAAGGATTCTTCTTGACAGAGCTACTCATCCTGCCCAGGTAAGGCAGCAAAGGGAAAAACAGAAGCCCCCTTCCCCAGCACTGGAGATGACTGACAGCTAATAGTCCAACTTTCTTGGCTGGGTAGGAGAGGCTTCTGCGCACACATGGACTTTTGTGCTGTGCAACGTTCCAGAGTGCCAGAACCTGATCCGCAGAACAAACAAAGAATTGTGTCTGCCGGTTCAGAAGAGGGGAGCAAGAAAGGCGGAGATCCACAGAGAGACCTCCTGTCATGAGCCATCCGAGATCTGGACGGAGCGCCTGTGAAGACTCAGTTGCCCTTCTGTCAACAAGGAGGAAAGGACAGCCGGGTTTTGAAGTCTGCCGTGCCCTTCCCAGGAACCCTCTTCTTAGCAGGGATTGTTTTACCAAAGTCTTCATTTTTACCAATCCTTTAATTTACTGCCAAAATGCTTTTGGGATTAGCACCTGCCTGGCAAAAGGTTTTGCTAAAACAGGCGTGCCTCTGTGTCGCTCTGCAGGGCAGCTGCAGAATGAGTACCTTTGATGGCCTTCTCTTCCTCCATCTTGTTGATCAGCAGGAATCGGGGGCTCTCAGGACAGAAGGGGAGGGTCACCAGCTGCAGGACGGCTGGGATGACGGTGAACCCCAGCAAGACCGGCCAGAGTTCTTCCGTCCCCAGGATGACATCCAGGCCAAAGATCTGTGGGGGGGGGGCAAGAAAAGAGAGGCCCGAGGGTCAGGCCCCATCCCCAAAGACTGAAATGCGAGGAGGGAGCAAGTCAGCCGGGCAAGATTTCCTCTGAGCCTCTGGAGACCTTCTTCCTTGAGGCTGCTGATGTTCAAGGGGTCCCTGGCCTTTCTCAGTTCAGAGCAGACCCAGAAGGTCCATGGGGAAGTCCCCCCCCCCACACACCCCAGATCCCATGGCGCTGATTCAGCTGAGGAATTCTCTCCTCTGGAGCATCCATCTCTTCCCCAGAAAGGCAAATGAGGGCTAGCTCACCTGGGCCACCAGGATGCCCACCACGATGCCCAGCTGGTTCAGGGTGCCAAAAGCCCCCCGCAAGGCAGTCGGGGAGACTTCACTGATGTACACGGGCACCAAGCCAGTGCAGAGGCCACAAAAGACCCCGATGATGAAGCGTCCGATGATCAGCATCTCCACTGCCCGGGCCTTCTTGGAGAAGCCCATCAAGAGGCCAGCCACCATGGGCAGGACGTTCACCAGCAGCATTGAATTCCGCCTGCAGAGGGAGGGGGGAAATGTGGGTGTGAGAGAGAAAGAAAACTGAAGGAAGAACTGAAGAGAAGGGCAGAGGAAAGAGAGAGAGAGAGAGAGAGAGAGAGAGAGAGAGAGAGAGAGATCTGGGGCTCTAGCATAGCATTCAAATTCAGGCAGCAGCTGCTTCTCAGGGCTTCACCCTCATCCAATCTCTGGGACAGCCATGCTCTGCCCTTCGTGGCAAGGAGGTGCGCACCAGAGACTCTTGGCATTGGCACCTGGGGCTTGAAGTCCTGGGCTTGTAGAGATGGCCATTGGAGAGAGCCACCATAGGCACTTCCCTTGTGGCGGGGCTCAACCAGTGGTGGAATTCAATTTTTTTACTACCGGTTCTGTGGGTGTGGCTTGGTGGGCATGGCAGCGGAAGGATACTGCAAAATCCCCATTCCCACCCCACTCTGGGGCCAGCCAGAGGTGGCATTTGCTGGTTCTCCAAACTGCTCAAAATTACTGCTACCGATTCTCCAGAACCTGTCAGAACCTGCTGGATTTCACCCCTCGGCTCAACCCCCCAGTAGCTTAATCGCAAGGTCCCTTTTGGACTGGGGGGCCCGCTTTCTCTCTCACCCCCCTCCTATGCCATTCTTCACCTACCTGCCAAATCGGTTGACAAGAAACCCGACAGAGAAAGAGCCAATCATGCCGCCGACTGAGAAAATGGCCACCGAAAGGGACCACAGAGCGGTCAGGAGGTTCTTTGAGATGTAGTCTCCTGTCCGTTCCAGCGATGTGTCATTGAAAAAGCCCTTGATGATCTGCAAGGACAGAAACGGAAGCTCAGAGTTTCTGAACCAGAAGGAGAGAGCAAAATGTGGGGAAGTCGAGAATGAACCCAGTCAAATCACAAGGATGGCCAAGAGAGGAGGAAAACAACCAACCCAGGAGGTCTGACAAGTTCCCCTGATCAGGGCAGATGTCAAAAAGATCCCCGAAGAGATCCTGCAGAGGAGGAGCTCCTGCCAAGCCTAGAGTCACCCTGCTAACCTCCTGAAGGTGTGGCCTTCCAGAAAAGCAAGCCCATTATTAGGTCTGTGGTTGTATTCACCCAACTTGACCCAGAGGGTGTTTGGGTGCTGGCCATCCAAAGTTCACCATACTCCTCCTCCAAAGAGCAATGCGACATCAGGGGCAAAGGGTGGTGGCAGGGAGAAGGAAGCAAGTCCTTCGTAGTATCTACTTGAATAGCAGTATTCCTTGCCAATATAATGTCCTCAAATCCTTGGACTGAAACAGTACGCTCAGGATATTTTTTTGGCTAAATTGGGACCAAATTCTCTCTCTCAAAATATCTAGCAGAATCACTTTTTCAAGCAGCTCTTTGTGTTCCTCATTCCATTATATTAATGGCTCTTCATTCTGGATAAACTGAACAATGAAAACAACAAAATCAGAGTCATACTTTCTGCATTTTTGAAAAAAACCTCCAAAATTATCATTTTTGGAGAAGAACGGGTATCAAAGAAAAGATAACCAGACTGTAGATGTTCCCGGGATGAAATGAATATGTGCAAGCAGAAGACAACAATAAAGGCATCCAAGATCTGAAAAAACAGGACATCAACTTAAGTAGATCCTGGCTGGGTAACTTCAATGCTCATACAAATCAGTTTTTTCTCAATCATCATGAAAACTGCTTACACTCTCATGTTACAAGTATGCTTGTATTTTCATCCGACATCACAGGAATATCAAATGCTTTTCTGTTACCCACCAGGTTTATTCCATGAAACATGGGCTGGTAGATCAAAAAAGTTACATTTTATTATTTGTAAGTCTTTAAATATTCCCACAGGGTTAAATTGTTGTAACATGAGGGACGTAAAAGGTTTTCTTCCTAAAAAGGGAATTGGGGCTTTGTTAAAATGGGGGAAAGCCCCTCTGGACCACAAGCAGCTCCCTTCCCACCCTGGGCTAGATCCAGCTGCTCCTTTTCAGGGTGGTGCACGCACGCAGACAGACACACAAACACACACACACACACACAGAGAGAGAGAGAGACAGGTCTGAGCTGCAGAGGGCAGCCGAGCGAGGGATCCTCTGCGCTGACACCAGGGGGCAGCAGGAGACCAGCCCAGAGACCAGCGGGTGAGCCAGGGGAGGAGAGGAGCCTGTCTAGCCGTTATCCTGTCTCCCCCTTCCCCATGAGCGTAGATGGCAGGATGCGGCACATGAGTCATCTTTACAAAGTGAGAGACCCACGCATTTCCTCCTCAATACTTGTCGTTTTCATTAAGGGGCCTAATTCAGAGACAAATTATTTTGGAATTCCCTGAGTCATTTTCCTTCCCATATTTTGGCCACAGAGTGCAAAAGTTGATAGCTGAAAAGGCTGGCAGGATGGAGGAGCTGGAGAGATTAAGCCTCTGCCATCGTCCCTGACGGTTGTCCTTGATCCTTCCAGCCTTCTGTGACTCAGCAAATTCCTCTCCTGCTCTTCCCCTCCCCTCCCCTCCCCTGCCACCTCCCCTCCCCTCCCCTCCCCTCCCCCCTCCACCGACCCTGCCAGCCAAGGATGTTTCACAGCTGGTCCCTGCCTGGCCATGCTGGGCGTGGACATTGAGCCCACCCGGGTGGCACACGGCTGGGGAGGTGTGTCATCCTTTCTGGGAATGTCCTTGGGAGACAGGAGGGAGAGCCAGAGATGGGACAAGGGCTGGCCAGGATGCCTCAGCCCACAGAACTCCTTAGCTGGCCAGAGGTCTAAAAGAGAGCAAGGAACGAATATTGCCAGCCTTGTGAGGTTCTGTTAATGCAACCTTACAATAAAAATAGAACTCCCATAGGACTCCTGGCTGTGTTTCTTGTCTGGACTACCTAGCAGGGCTAACAGGGAGTCTTTCCCAAGACCTAGAATCTCAGAGATCAATTTAATCTCAGCTGAAGGTAAAGATCCCAAGATCTTCTCCATTCCCCACTTAAGCTGCTGATCCATCTCCTTTGGGGATGGGGGGGGGGGTTATCATTCTCAAATTGTTCCTTAATTTAGATCCTGAATAAAGGGGGTTATTTACAAAAAAAAGTGGAGCTAGTAACCCTAATTAAAAATGCTCCGCCATGCAAGTTGTCCATAAATGTGGTGACTTGGCAAAGTTCTCCAAAGGGGAAAGTGACCCTCCTAACCCAAAGAAGCAGGACACTGGAAGGCCAGCAGCCCTTGAGGAGATCTGAAGGGGACTCCTGGCCTTGGTTCTTCCCACTAGGCAGGGGAGGTACCACCACTCCATCCCTCCCCAAATGCCTGCACATTCTCCCTCCCCAAGGGAGGGTCAGCTGAGACAGCCCCATTGGCCCAAGAGCCCCACAGGAGCCCAGTGGTGGGAATCAAATAATTTAACAACCTGTTCTCTGCCCTAATGATTTCTTCCAACAACCAGTTCACCAAACTGTTCAGGAAGTTAACAACTGGTAGTTCTCCCGAAGTGGTGCCAACTGGCTGAATCCCACCACTGGTTCTGTTTCCCTGTCTCAAGGCCTCCTCGGCTGCCTGGGGACAAGCCACTCTCTGGCCGGTCCTTCCCGAGCTGAGCGGAAGGAGGAGAGCCCAGCTGTTGAGAAACAGCTGCCAGGCCATTGGCCACAGCAGGGCCTGCACCGGGTGGGCGGCAGGTGCTGGGAAGGTCGGCCCTTCCACAGAAAGGGCCCCTGGGGAGAGAAACTCAGCCATTCAGGAGGCCTGGCCTGTTACTCAGCCCAGAGGTTGAGTCAGTTTGGCTTTCAGGGCTGGGAAGGGAAATGTCAGAGCAGCCTCCCTCCTGCCCGCATCTCCACCTCTGAGCCGGCCTTGATGAACTGAGGAATGGCAGCATCTGGCCTCAAGTCTCTTTCCCCAGGAGAGGCTCCTTCGGCTTCCACAAAAGCACGAGAGGCTCCATGTCACCTTTTCCTAAAAATAACACAGCAGTGAGGAGCCCTACACTCTCTTACAAAACTAGGGGTTCTCCTCCCTCTCCTTAATCTCAGATGCCGAGTTCCCATCAATGGGACCCTGGCCAATTCCAGGACGGTCCCTTCTCTGGCTCTACCCAATTCCTCCCCATCTTTTCTGCTACAAGCAAATTCTCCAGGAGCAGAAAACCCCTGGAAAGCCCCCCCCGTCCCCTCCTTACCGCCTCAGGAGCATTGATGACTCCCGTGTTGTACCCGAATTGGAGGGATCCGATCGCTGCCACAGACACAGCAGCGAGAAGCGAACAGGTTATCTTCTTCTGAAAAGAGAAGCAAGGTTACAGTTCGCGTTTCCCCCAAAGGCAAACAGCATCGCAGCTCCTCTGTGGGATTCTTAAGAAGGCAAAGCCCATTTGTCCACCATTCACTGGAGGTGGCGGGGACAGCCAGAACCTCTGGCCACTGCCTGGACAATCCCTGCACTTTCCTTGGCCGGACACTTCAGAGGGTCTGCCGTGCCTGCTTCTTCCTAGGATTGGGGGGAGGGAGCAGCCTGGGGTCGTCCCGTTGGCTTCCTGCCTCAGGCGGGGTTCCTCGGCTCCTGGCCTGAACCCCCCACACCCCATTCAGTGCAGCTTCAGGGCAACATCTTGTTCTGAGGGTAGCTAAAAGGCCTCAGGCCAGCTTCACTCTCTGCCTCTTGCCAAACATCTACGGATGCCCAAAGGGCCAAGGCCCTTTCCCCAGGTTGGGCCCCACAAATAAATCCTAAAATAAAACCCCTTACGCTACCTCATCCCCAAAACAGCCCCCCTCATTATCCTTTCCCCAGCAGATGGGCTCTCTACCCACCCAAGAGTCCACATTTCCATAGCAACAAGTAAAATGAAAAGGCAGGTGGGAAATCATTTGGTTGCTGCCTGCAGGGGATCCAATTCCTCCCCCTCCAGTGTAGGATTTTTCCATATCATTCTTAAGGCATGTCATTTTAAAGTCCACTTTCAAGTCAGTCTTCTTTGCTAAAACCTGGGTCTCTTGCATGACATCTTTTAAAGAAAGTCCATAATGGCAGACTCTTTTGAAGTCAGCTTCCGAGTCCCCTGTTCAAAAGCATCTTTCAGTACATCCAATGTTAAAGTTTTCTGCTCCATTCTATATTAAGTCAGAGTTAAGTGTTGTTCTCCTTTAATTGCACTTTTTAGTTCTTTCTGGTTCCCTCTAGTGTCCAACCTTCAAAGTTCCATCCTGTCTTTTTTTTTAAAGAATTTATAATAGCATTTTTCTACAGAAAGTAATCATATAAGTAATTTCAAATTTTAATTTCAAATATATCTGGACTATTAATCAGTTTGCAACTTTCTAAAATCAACATTTTAATTACCCTTTTGCTCTTTATTCCACAAAAATATCCTTAAACTTGTATTTAAAACTTATTTCACTAAAGATTGAAAGAAATTCAACTAGTATTGTAAAAACTTGTTTCTAAAAACAAGTTATGGTCCTAAAATCTAAAAACAAAATACCAAGCAATTTCCAAAAGTGTTTGAAAAGGAAGTTACAAATCCAGTGTCCTTTTGAAGGCAGTAAATTGAGCAAGTCACCTCTTTCTTCATCTCCCAGAGTTTCAAATTCACTACAGATTGCTGTCTCTCCTTTAGGAGCAACTGTCTAGAGCACTTGTGGGTGATCCCAAGTCTTCTCCTGGTCCAGAGAGGAATCTTTGCTCCCAGTGAAATTGTATTCAGTTTGCTATCTCTTCCCCATTTTCGTTTGCATTTTAACTATTTTACTGGCCTGGTTCGCTTTTTAATTTTTGTGATGCTAAAAGATATCAGAAAGAGGTAGAGATCTTGTTCTTCCATGGTTGCACAAACAGATTAAAAGGGACATGTACATTGGGAAGGGATTTAGTGCCCACTTTCATGATTGAGGTTGTATCTTAAACCTCCAACAAATGTTCAGCTAAGGCTTCTTAGCACCCCACCCAGCTATCACTCTTAAATACTCTTAAATACAGAGAAAATCATGCAACAGCCCAAGATAGGTATGTAAGTTACCTAAAAACTGATGGTGAAGGGCTAAGGATGAACCCTAACAGCACTCCTGGCTACAAACTACAAACAATGTCGCACTTCCAAGGTCTGAAGGACTTAAGGCAACTGCAATGAGATGGGACGATGCCATTTGACCAACTCCTGTAGGCGCTGAGAGTCAAAGATGGCTTGATGAAGGTGAAGGGAGCTGGATGGCTTTGTTGACCAGCCTTTCAGCTACGGGGCTACGCAGGCTTCAAGCTGTGGTGCTGTGGCCCATCTAGGCTTCCAGCTGCAATTCCTTTCCACAAACCACCTGACTTTCTGTCTCTGAAATCCTGTGATGGTCTGAAGGGCAGGTGCTTGATGCTCACTTCGCTTCTGGTTTTCTTGCCCTGGAAGCCATTTCCTAGCAGAAAAAACCTGTTGCAACCCTTCGGCATGCCATGCCCAACTGAGAGAGGGTCCCGTTGCAGGCCAGTATCCTTTGCAGCCACAAAAGTACAAATGGAAGGGTGGGGGAGAGAGAGGCAGCAAAATGGCAGGAAATCTGCAAGAGCACTGTTCAAGCCCTCCTTTCCCCTTCGCAGGTGCTGGCATTTGCAAGGACGTGGGGTTGGGTGGATCTTGCTCCCACCTTGGAGGGGGGGTTGTTCCCTCCCACCTCCAGATGACCTTGACACCTGCTGAGGGTCTTTGGTAAGACTTGGGATGAGAGCCCGCCTCTGCTCCCCGTACCCTTCCGGAGCTCCAAACCAGTCAGGCTTCGCTCTCTCCCCCCCCTCCCTCTCTCTGTCTCTGTCTCTCTCTCACACACACACGCGCGCGTTGGTTCTCCTCCGAACGGAGCCCCGTAAAGCAGCCGGCCGAGGCAGCCGGAGGCAGCCGGGCAGAGTCCTCGCTGCTGCGGCCGTGGCGACTTTATACCCAACGCATCTGGAGAAGCGACGCCCCGTCCCTCCGCGGGAGTTCGAAGGCCCCCCCCCCCCCCGCTGCCCGGGCCAGAGGCCGATCCTCCCTTTCCCTGCCGGGTCGCCCAAAGCGCTCTTGGCCTGCCTCAACCGCCACGCGACGCCCCCAGCGCTAACCTTGCTCTGCTCCGTGGGGCCGGCTGCCTCCATCGCGCGTCCGTCCGTCCGTCCGTCGGGCGGTCCTTGGGAAGGGCTGCTGCAGATGCGCCGCCGCCTTTATAGCTGCTGGGTCCTGCAGGGCGGGGGGCCCGTCGGGCGAGAGGCGCGGCTGCCTCGCCCCCCGATGACGAGAGCAGGGCGGGCGGAGGCGGCTGCGGGGCTTCCAGCCTCCCCTCCCCGCAGCCGCTGCGAAGCCCGAGAAGCGGCCCCGGCTCCTTCCGCAGGCGGCCGCGCTCGGAAGCTGCGAGGAGAAGCGGTCCTCGCCCCCGGGCTTAGCCCGTGCGGAAAGCCGCTCGGCCGGAGGAGGGGGCTGCTTGCCGCCTGGCACGGTCGAGGCTTCCGCGGGGCTTCCCCGCTTTGCTTTGGCCGCTGCCCGTTCCTGCTTGGGGGACTGACTGCGGGGCTTCTTCCTCCCAGGAAGCGAAGCCAGCGAGCGGCGGCAGCTGCTGAGAGCCCCCCCCCCCCCCCCCCGACGCTCGTGGACTTCCTGGGTTCCGGGCCGGCCGCTTACGAGTGCGACGTGCCGCCTTGCGAGGCGCCCTCCTCCCCCCGTCACTCCCGGCCTCCGAGTGGAAAGATTCGGTTCAGCATCACCGCCGCAGCCGCACTGCCTTGCTCCGTTGCCATGGCAACCAGCCTGGCATCCAAAGAAAGAAGCCGGTGACAGCAGCGGCTCCTCGTCGCTGGGCATGAGGGGCTCAGACCTTTGATGGGAGGAGGTGCCTGGCGTTAGGCTGGCACCCCTCTGGGTAACTGCACCCAACGGGACATTCCAGCAGAGCCAAAGTCTCTGGGCTGGAGCTTGTCCAGGAGAGCCTCCCGGGTGGGGTATACAGACTTTTACAGAAATATCTGAGGAATATCCAAGGGATGTGAGGAAAGCAATTGGTCTGTACCACAGACGACAAAGGTTTTACCTCCGTCCCAGATGTTCTGCCCAAGTTCTACCAAGGTTTTATTCTAGGCCTAAAGCAAGCTGGGCTGGCATTGCCACTTGCCAGTCTCCCATCCTGTTTGGCTACTTTTTGTAGAATAGGTTGATGTATGTGCTATACAATGAGATGCTCCAATGAGGTTGCCCAAAAGATTCGTTTTGCCCAGAATCTCAGACTTCATTTTGTCCTGATCTCGCCATTTTGGTGAAGATTCAGCACCCCGATTCAATGGACCTTCTTGAAGAAAATGGCCATTCCTTCCGTCTATTAAAACAAGGTTTTATTGTACTGATAATTCACAAGATTTTGATGTTGCAAATGCCTCAGGACCAGGGGTGAAATCCAGCAGGTTCTGACACGTTCTGGAGAACCGATAGCAGAAATTTTGAGCAGTTTGGAGAACTGGCAAATACCCCCTCTGGCTGGCCCCAGAGTGGGGCGGGAATTGAAATTTTGCAATATCCTTCCCCCAGGAATGGGGATTTTGCAGTACCGTTCCCCTGGAATAGGGCGGAAATGGGGATTTTGCAGTATCCTTCCCTGGAGTGGGGTGGGAATGGAGATTTTGCAGTACGCTTCCCTTGCCACGCCCACCAAGCCATGCCCACCAAGCCACACCACTCCCACCAAGCCATGCCCACAGAACTGGTAGTAAAAAAAATTGGACTTCACCACTGCTCAGGACCAAATTGCAAATTCAACTGATATCCAATTGATTATGCTGCCTTTTTTCCAATTTTGGGCAATCTAAATTTTTCTTGCAACAACTCACTTAAAATGATTAATGATAAGCTGAATCAAAGTCACTTGGGGGAAACATGCAATTTTAAACTGGGACTGTCTGGAATCTAGCATTATGTGAGGGTCAAAGTATACGCGACATCCTCTACACATATGTTGCAGATTTTAAATGCAATGCAATGGAACTACTGCTAAACTGCGTCTCAATTGTTTCTGTAATATCAGATAGGTCATTTAATTGCCTTTGAACTGTTGCACCCCATTAAAAAATGAAAGTTACAGTGAATGGCTAAGGATAAAATTGAAGGTTAAAAGGCTCATCATTGTATGAAAATAATAATTTAAAAAATATAGATGGTTTTCCTTTTCTGAAAATATGGTTAATAAATATTAATAAATATTTTTAAAAGTTTTTGCCCTCTGATGCTTTCTAAAGAAAACTGCAATTGTCAGAAATATCAGCCCAATATTTCATTAATCTACCCTAAACACCCCACAAAGATGAGGTGATAAGAGAGCCAGGTGGGGGGCTCAGAAAGAGGCTGTTATCGAGAGTCTGACGTTCAGGATGAATCGGCCACCGAGGGCGTATTGTGAAAAAACGAATGGATTTCCAGAGTCTGGTCAAGGAGACCGATGGAGCCACAGCTATTATTTCCTCCAACATCTGGCAAAGCCAGGTGATATTTTGGACACACCTGGCACAAATGGCACTCCAGTTTGGAAGTGAGCGCCCTGGAAAAGATGGCAT
The DNA here is from genome assembly GCA_022577455.1 of Arizona elegans. Taxonomy (NCBI): domain Eukaryota; kingdom Metazoa; phylum Chordata; class Lepidosauria; order Squamata; family Colubridae; genus Arizona; species Arizona elegans. The sequence goes on from JAKOOJ010000028.1 coordinate 9,228,495, forward strand.
TTGGCTTCACTTGCTGTTATTTCAAGTCGTGATGAACGAGATCCACTTACAATTTTTGGAGCAGGGGAACAAGACAGCACCAAATGCTTCGGGTCTGAGGCTGCATAACAGAAATGGGAGAATTAAAAACAGGAAAGGTAAAGAAGGCTCCATTTTGCCCTGAGTAGGTAGCGTTCAAAAAGAAAAAATATAGGCATGACATGGCTACTCAGGCAGATTTTTTTTGTTTTGTTTACCCATGCACAAAAATTGTACTTATTTAACTGAAATCATTCTATAATTAATTTCCCAAGAAGTTAGAGAAGCTGGTGGTGGTGGTGTTTCTATTAATTGATGATGAAACCAAAAGTGCATACATATCCAGGAACAAACCTCTGAGGTCCTTTATTATTGCTAAAGAGGCAATAGATCTGAGCAATGTGTTGGTTTTCACCTGTCTTTCTCTCCGTGAATGTCATCGCCTGTGGTGGGGTACAGGGGTGGGTTCTGCTTACCTTTACCACCGGTTCACAACGGGATCGCGTGCGTGCACTCACATGCACAGATCCCTGAGGACGACAGCCGGGGCGGTGGACGGGGCCTCCTGCCAGTTTTACTACCGGTTCTTGTGAAATGGTCCGAACTGGGGGCAACCCACCACTGGTGGGGTAGCTGGAGAAAGCAGCCCAGCCTTGTGTGGATGAGTGGGGCACTGGGTGGTGTCCAAGCAGAGCTTCTGAAAGAGAGACCGCAGGCCATCTAGGTTCATTCATTGCTACCATCACAGTTGGATTTGGCAGTTATTTCTACCTGTGGAAACACAGATTGATTCTTTTGGCCATTCACATTTCACTGAGTTGCCAGATGAAAGTGGGAGCAGAAACGTTGAAGAGAAGAAATTGTCAGATGCTGGCTAGGAATGGCGAATTGCATCACGTTTAACACTTTCAATAATTTTATTGCCCTTAAAGGAATGTACTGAATTACATCCAGATAAAGACTGTGTCATTCTACACCAGACACTTTTTGGCAGTTGTGATTTGTGTGAAGCATTTTAGAACTTCAGACAAATCGTGGTATCAGATTTCTTAAAGAAACCACACTGTGAGCTGGCCTTATTTCCCTATTAATTCTTTGAATGATGCTCTTGTATTCTTCGTACAACCCATGGGGCTGAAAGGGGCATTAGAAGCCTTTTCATCAAAATCCCGTAGGAATCTTCAGACCACCCCAGACAAACAGCTGCCCATCTTGCCTTCAAATCCTCACAATCACAGAGAGGCCTCTTTCACTTCGGATTAGATCTCTGTCTCTGTGAAGCTTCCAACTCTTGGTCCTTGCCCTACCTGCAGCCATCCCAGAGAAGAAATTCACAGACCCTCTTTCCTGGGTCAGCTCTTTAAATATTGGAAGACTGCTTTCCTGACTCTTCTCCTTTAGGCCCAACAGAACCGGCTCCTTTTTACCATTCTTCAAATTAGCCTCCAAACCCTTTACCTTCTTTCTCGCTTTTCTCAGGACTTGTTCCAGTTCCTTAGCATCCTTTTTCTCCTGTAGCAACTAAAGCTGGATACAGGATACTGGATACTCCTTTCTGAAAGGTGTAATGCGCTAGGAGGCCAAAGAAGAAAAGGTGTGTCAGGTGAGGCAGAGGAAAGAGGTAACCTAAAGGACTTGGCAAGAGGCCGAGAGGTGTCAGGAAGCCACCGGAGGAAGTGGGAGATATTAATTAGAAGAGCACAGGAAGCCAGAGCTGGGCCTCCAGGAAAGGGTGGGGTCACACGAAGTTCTTAGCCTGGTTTTTTGAACTTCCCATTTTGAATGAGCACATTCAAAGATTCAGTCAAGGGTTTGTCTTCCTTGGGGGAAATCTAAAAACGGACCCTGCTTGACGGTCAACAGACAAAGCAACACCTCTTAAGATACGTTTCACAGCGGTTGGGGGAAATGGTCCAAAAAGTCAGAATGATGGTTGGAATGATGGGATGGACCCTCCCATTAAATGTGTTGCACATCAAGACAGGTGGAGCATTGGTGATTGTGGCCAATGGCTTGATGCTTTGAACCACGCTTTGTGGACCTTCCAGTCTACACTATTTGCCTCCAGAAGGGCTGCCACTCAAAGGCTTCCCATTCAGCAGGGTGCAAAGAGAGTTCAAGCACAGCTTTCTCCCTCACAGAACTTTCCCACATCAACTGGGAGAAGGAAGGAAGGAAGGAAGGACTCTTTTCTTTGGAGTCTTTCTCCACCCCCACCCCCTTTAGTTGTGGTGTTGTGTTTTGAGTGAGCACCAATGTCTGGGCCCCCAAGCCCCTCCCCCAGTATGAGTGCCAAACAGGGCCATTCTCATGAGCCCCCCAGGAAGCAAAGCCCTGAAAGGCATTTGAGTGAAGCCCTCCCCCAGGAGCACTGCAGGAAACATGTAAATCTCCTCAGAAAAGAGATGCAAAATGGGGTGGGGGCACTTTCACAGATCGGTACTTGTTGATCGACCCTGGTTATCACCCTCCCCCCCAAAGTGGGGACTTCCTGCCTTCAGTTCTGTTGTCCTCAGAAGGAGCCAGAAGCTGAGCTGGCCCTACCTCTTTCTACTCCCCCCAGAAGCAGCACCAGGTACTTAAATTAAAAGTTAGGGGTGTGTGTGGAAATGTAGGGTTTGGACTCAACAGTTACAACCCCTCCCAACAGGTAAACTTGGACCTGCAAAGGCAGCTGAGGCCAGGATGAAATCCCAGTCGCCTCCTAAAAACCTTACCCTAATGCCGCCATCCTCAGCCCTTCAGGGTTGCAGCCCAGGAGTGCCAGCCACACAGGGCAGAGGTGCAGCAGCTGGAGTGCCACAGCTGTTTCCAGGCCATGCGCAAGTCTGAAGGCTTTTCTGTGCCTGCTCACCTCAGTTCTCCTGGCCCCACGGCTTGGTCCAGACTCCGTCTGCAAGGCCAGCAGAGCTCAGCTTCAGGGAAGGGGCCGAGGAGCAGCCCCAGCTTCCTTCCTGGGGCCTTGGCTGGTTGCTCTTCGCAGCTCCTCTACCCGCTGGCTGCTCATTATGGGAAGAGTGGGAAGGGAAGGAGGGCTCACACATCCGAAAAGCAAGGCACACATCTAAGCAGGGAATAGTCTGGGGGTGAACCGGCAGGTATTTTTAATGAAACTTTGACTGTGAAAGAAGGACCCGGAAGGCAAATCCTAGGAGCTGCTGCTCTTTTCCTTCCTTTCCCTTCTGCCCAGGAGCTCTCCGGGTTGAAGGAAAGGGGAGGGCTGCCTTTCCAACGGCTCCCCCGCCCTGCGGGGCCCGGGAACTCTTGGGTTTGAGCCACCGCAGAAGGCCGGGGCTCCCTATGGAAGGCGTCCTTAAGCACCAACTGACCAGCACAAGGATGGCCCCGCTTCCTACCCTCCAAGGGTCCGAGAGGGTCGTCCGGGCCACCAGCTCCCAGGACTCAGAGAAGTGGGAGAGGAGCCGCGGTGCTGGGCCTGTTCCTCCTGCTTGAAAGGCTGCTGTTTGCAATGGAAACCCGGGCCGCCCTGGGCATTCGCGGCCGCAGGGATAGGAGGAGAGCGAGTGTCTGACAACAACAAACAAAACACCTGAACCGGCAAATCCTGCAGGCGGCCGGGAAGAGAAAGGCCACCCCGCTGCCTCCCCCTCCCCCTCCCCCTCCCCCTGGCTCGCAGCAACAGCCTCCCCCAGGCGAAGGGCTGGAGCCTCCGGTGCCTGCGAGGGAAGCTGCTCCGAAGGGTCCCGAGAGCGAGAGGCTCCTTTGGGCGGCCCGCTTCCTGCCTCCCCTCGCCCGGCCCAGGGCCAGGCACGAGGGACTCGGCCTCCAGGTCCCCTCCGTTCCAGGCGGACCCTGAGCGGCTGCAGCTGCCTCCCCGTCGGGTTTCTTTGCTGATGCTTTGCGCTTGGCATGGTGGCTGGGGAATTCTGGGAGTTGAAGTCCTCCCATCTTAAAGGGGGGTGGGGAGGAGGTTGAGAAACGCCTCAGGACTGAGGGGCGTTCCAGTCCAGGCGGTGTGAAAAATTTGCACAAAGATGTGTATGAGTGTGATGATGATGAAATTGTCAAGTTCCCAAAACAATTGAGCCAAACAATTGAGCCCCTGTCAGAAAGTATCAAGGCTTGTAAACTATTAGCCAACAAAGTAGATTCTTAAGTCAACCACAAAGGAAACGTTTCATTTTTGAGAAAGAAAGCAGAAACTAGGAGTAATTTGCAACCTCGAAACTAAATGTTACAAATTGCTAGCAAATGGTCGAGGAACATTTAAGTCACAGCAGAGCTGCATTTTCAAAATCTTTTATTGCAACAACACATTGCCAATCCAGCATGACCTCAGCATGAAAGAAAAAAGAAGCGGAAGGTGACAGAGAGGAACAAGGGTCTCTGACCGAATAACCATCTCGGAGGGGAGATCCAAGTGAGGAAGAGGAGGAGGAGGAGGAGGAGGAGGAGGTGGCAGCAGTCGAGAATAACGGAGGCTGCGGGAGCTGCTAGCAGAGGAAGGGGCAAGCCTCTCTTCTCCCGGTGCAAGATGACAGGACGACATTAGCAGGGGCTGCCATTCGAGCTGCTGCAGAAATGGGGAGGGGGGGAGCAGCCCGGACACAGCCAGAGAGCCGAAGGGCCATCTGGAAACCACGCAGGTTTGTCATCGTGCTGAACATAAAAACATGCGAGGAGGGGAATGACCAATGAATGCGTGTTAATTCTTGTGAAAACGGAAGGAAAATGTGTGGTGACACAGAGGGGAGGGGAGGGGGGAATTTTCTGCAAGGGATGAGTCAGAATTTGGTTACTCCCAGTGCTGCTTTCTGCAGAAACCTCCTGGCCCCAAAGCGCAGAGTTTCCTCCTCCTCCTCCTCCTCTCACTCAACATCCAGACTGCCCCGCCCTCACTGATGTTCTTGGACCAGGGAGATGAACATCTGGTCTTTCCGTGTCGGTGGCCTAATGCCAGCCGTCACAACCTCCTGGAGCATCTCTCTCCGTTGGATGCGGGGCATGGATAGGGCAGCAGAGAGAAGTGGATTCAGAAGAATGCTGCTGAGGTCTTTTCCATCCTTGTGGATCAGAGAATGACCAGCTTGGCTAGTGCAGGGCTGGGCAAATATCCAGCCAGATGGAGCAACTGGGCAACAGACCCCTCCTTCGGGTAGCCCATCCCGCTGGGCTCAACTACACTCTGACCGAGCCCAAAGCCCAGAAGGCCCACTTGTCCTGAAAGGAGGATGGGTGGGTCTGACCCATCGTGGCCCCTGAAGCAGCCAGAGAGCCCACCCCACAAAACCATGACTCCCACCAGAAGCTGCATGGGATGGGGTGGCCCCTTCTGGGGACAAGGTGTTCCAGGGGCCGATGCTAGAAAGGGGTGTTTTCTCTGGCTGATTAAGGGGGCTCTTGGGAAGCAGCAGGCCTTCTACGGAGGTCCCAGCCCAGGAGCTTGTAGAGTAGCAGAGATCACCTGGGTAGGATCAGGGCAGGAATCTTTGCCTGGGGCTGTGGCAAAGGTCAGAAGACCCAGAGGCTGGGAGAGGCTGAAGTCAGGAAAAACTGGATGAAAATGGCCTGGGGGGAGAGCCGCTTCTCTCCAATTAGCATGCAAAGACTCGGGCCCCCTACCTGCAGGAGCCCTGGGGAAGAGCCTCTCCTGGGTGGAGAACCATCTCCATTCCTTCCCTAGGCTGGACGCTGCCTGAGGGGAGGCATGATGCCCAGTCCAGTTTGAAGTCGATCATTGTGATCCCTTGGAGGTGACTGGAGGTAACCTCTCTCCCACTTCCCTGGAAAATTTTTATATCCAGGACTTGCCAGCATGTAAGGGAGGCCCTGGGAAGAGACTCAAGCCAGGTGGACTTGGGTTGCCCACTATGGGAATGGAATGGGACAACTTGCCGCAGGACAATTCAACAAATATAAAAGTGAAATTAATTTCAATGGAACCATGGCCAATAATAAAGTCAATCTACAAATACAAGAGTTACAAGAAAACATGGTCACCAATAACAGAAGTAATTCAATTAAATTATTAATACAGAGTTGAATTGTGGGAACATGGATTTGTCTTCACTTATAAATTGTTTAAATTGTCTGCAGTCAGCTACAACTCAAAGGGGACTAACTTTTATCAGTTTGTTTATGAACTTTTACATTTAGAAATTTTCCAGCTAAGCAAGCGCAGATGACATAAACTCTACAGCACTCGAGAGCCTGATCTGGTTCCCAAAGATCTCTGCCTGTTAGGGAATATGTGAGCAACTGGCTGTTGATCTCGTTATAATGATCTTGCGAGATCCACAAATAGGAGTGCATGTGTTTTAACGTTTTTAATGTTTTAATGTTTTTCTTTTTAACATTTTTACGGGATTGTTTGCATTGTTTTATTCTTTGTTGTAAGCCACCCAGAGTCCCTTGGGAGTTGGGCGGCATAGAAATGCAAATAAATAAATGTGGGTTTGTTAAGAAAAATGGATTTAAAAAAAAAATTCTATAGCACCATGAGAGGGTGGGGGGGGAGAAAAAAGTAGGTGACCTTTTGGGGGAAACAGGTTGTGTATCCATTTACTGTGGAAGTAAAAAAGTGTTTGAGTAAACAAGATGATTCCTCGGTGGGTCTTAGTGTTTTATTTTTTATTTATAAAGTAGATATAGTCTGCCCCCATTCCTAATTGCACCAGGGATATCCTGGCTTGATCCAAGCTGCCTTCATAGTGCGGCCACCTTTTCTGGCAGCTCACACAGTGATGTCGTCTTCAGCTTAAAATAAGGCCTGCCTGGCACACCTCAGACACAGGACTATGCCAGTCACCAACACTGGGGCCTGCCAGGCACCCACCCAGACTTCGGACAATGCCAGTCAGCCAATAGGGGCTGCTTCCCAGTTTTTTAAAGTTTTTTTTAAATTTGATTTTATATGCCGCCCTTCTTACAGTGCGTTAAGCAATAGCCTTCATCCTTTTGTATATTTATACAAAGTCAGTTATTGCCCCCACAAATTGGGTCCTCATTTTACCTACCTTAGAAAGGATGGAAGGCTGAGTCAACCTTGAGCCTTGGCGAGATTCGAACCTGCAGTAATTACAGGCAGCTGGTCTTAATAACCAGCTTAATAACAGGGTGCCTTAGACCTCTGTACTACCAAGGCTCTTGTGGCAGTTCATTGCTGCTGTTTGCTTAAACAAAACTGACTCTGAACCTAACAAGTCCAGCTGGAAACACCTATTTTTCTTTTTAAACATCATACATTTTGGCAGCTGGTTTCTTTGACGAAAAACACAGATTATCTGGACCTCCCATCTCTGCCAAGCAGTTCCTCTTTTATATTTATTTACACAGAAAGTATTGATATTCAGAATTAATATTTGCAGTTTCTTTGTTTCCTGAAATATTTTTCCAGCAAAGCCAGTCTTTTCTACAACAAGGGTCAGTCCTCACCAAGGACTAGACACTTAGCCCCATCCACATGCAGTCGGGACTCAAAGTGCCGGGTGAGAAGATGTAAACATGAGAACATGCCCTTTTCTCAGATGTACTTTGTCTTCTTAATCCACCTATTTAGCTTTGGTGGGAAAACGATGCTTCCCTCACGTCCGGCATCCGGTTGACCGAACCTCAAGAAGGGCAGCCACGAAACAGCCGTGGGAAGGTGGATGGAGGCCAGGGCTCTCCCTTAAAGGTTCCCTCCAACAAAAGTGTGCAAACATGCTGTGTTTGCCTCCTTATTTTGTGGTGCTGTTTAAGAAAACAAAGACCTGGCTGTAGGTCAGTGGAAGCCGTCTCCTTGTGGAAGGACAATGGGCAGCAGGAGCTCTGCTCTTCTAGGGAGGGGGGCAATTGGCCCGGTCCCGACATCTTCTGGCTGAGCATGGTGGAGGTTGCGCAGAAGCCCTCACGGTCCCCAGCGTCCTCACCACAATTGTCCAGACTTCCCTTCCCTTTCAAGTTTTTTATCCCTGATTAAAGGCGGCGGGGGGGGGAGTGTTCTGCCAAAAGGTTTAATTCATTCGTTGGCTGAACCTATCAAACAAATCTCAGTACCGGACATGGAAAACTGTAATCTAAAAGATGCCCAGTGTTAAAAATAAAAATAAACACAACAGCACCGCATTAATAGCAGGAAAATAGGGTACAAAGCACCCTGAGAGGGCGGACTCTTCCAGACCAAAGGCGGCCCGGCTGACCCCCACCCCCGTCCCGCGTAGTCCTGCCGGCTGTGGCAGGTGGGACGTGTTACTCCGGGCTGTTTATCGAAACGGCCTCAAAGTCAAAGATAAGGCTTGGAAAGAGGCAAACACGGGGGGGGGGGGGGGGGAAGGAAGGCGAGCCGCTTTGAAAGCAACCCGGATGAGGCCGACTGCCGAATCCGGGAGCAGGAGACCCGCAGGCGCACCGCCTCGCCCCCTTCCGGGCCCGGCATCCGAAGGGGCGGCCCCTGGCCCCTGGCCCCAGCCTCCAAGCAGGAGGAACAGGCCGGACCCTCCGCCCCTGGCACCCACCTGCCCCGCTGGAAGAGAGGCCGAGCGGGGGGGAGGGGGAGGCAGGGGCAGCGCCGGGCAGGTCTCCGGTGGCTCTTAGGGCTCAGGTTCCGGCCGGCCGAAGCGCAAGAGGCGACTCAGGCTGGCCCCTGGGCAGGGCTTTGCGGGTGGGGGGGGCGGCGCAGGGGTGTCGTTTGGAAGCGGGAGAGCTGCGTTTTCAGCCCAGGGTTGCCAGCCGCTGCTGCTCTCCTGCAAGGGGAGCCGAGAGACCGTCAGTCCCCCCCACCCCTCCAACCTCCCGGCTTAGAGGGAGCCGAGTGGCTCGGGCGCCCCCTTCTGGCCACGGGGCGAGCGGCAGCCTCAGCGCCCGGCCGAAGCCGCTTTAGCAGGGGAGCAGGGAAGCTGCCCTCCTCGGCCTGGGGCGGCCTGGGCAGCTCAGTGGGGCTTAGGGGGAGCGAGCGGAGCTGCTTTTAAACATTCCAGCGGGGCTCTGCGCCTCTTTCTCCAAATAGAAGAGAAGGCCGAGGAAGAGGAAGGGCGGGCTTTGCCTGGGGCGGCAGGAAGAGCAAGCGCGACTCGCCTGGCCATCCCGGTCGGGTCCGGCGGCTGCGGCGGGGGTTTTGCAAGGCGGTTGCGGGAAATGTTTGGCGTTTGCGGACTGTGGTGGTTTGGGGCTCTCTGGGGCCTCAAAGGCCTGTCGAGTTTTGGGGCGGGGGGAGCGATCTCTCCATCTGTCCTCAACGACACCTGCCACATACAGCTTCTCCCATCTCGCTCCCTCAACTTCCATCTCTCCCTATGGATCCCTTAAAAGGCTGCAGTGGGGCTCACGCCACGTAACTCCCGACACCCGCCGACCGCATTTGAACTCGGAGCTCCCCCATGCCCAAGTCTACTCCCACTCCCGCGTACAGAGGCTGCACCCTACAACAGAAACTACCTACGCGGGGGGGGGGGGGTTTGATGTCTTAGATTTACAATTCCGGGGGATCCCTTGGAGGGTCACCCAGCAGCCCCTCCCCCGGCGTGGGCAGACCGTCTCAAAGCCTGCAGGAAGGACCCGATCCTAGCTGACCACAACGCCGCTGGGCGTCTCTAGACCACGTGGCCGTAAGGTGGACTTGCATCGCTTAGACACGCCGGATGGTTCGTGTGAAGGGCTTTGGGTGAAAGTAGAAGAGGCCGAACAAGGAGCCTTTAAAGCTCCTTATGGGATTCAAACGCAGCGGCAGCTGAAGGCGGCATCTGCAGAGGATACGCCGAGCAGAAGCGGCTCTTGGCAGCCAGGGCACAGCAGCCTCTGGAAGCAAGCCGTTCCCCAAAAGACCGCAGCAGGCTCCGAAGCGCCCGCTCTCTTCCCCGATGCCAGCCACACACCGACACCTACGCTGCCGGCCCCAAGCCATGCGCCGGCCCGGCCGTGGCCACCGCCCGAGGGTGCCTGGAAGGCTCCCTCCGCCGGCGACCGCGGCACACGTTCCGGGGCTGCCCGCCACACGGGGCCGGAAGGGGCGCCCCCGCGCGGCCCCCGGACAGCGTCGACGGCGCTTAAGGTGGCCGCGGCCTCTGGAGCGGAGCCACCCGCTACGGGAGGGAGGACATGCCCCTGGCCGACGGCGGCACTCCGCGGGCTCTGGGGACGGACTGCGGCCGCCGGGAAAGCCAAAGAGGCGGCCGTAACCTCCCCCACCGGCGGAAGGGTCAGGGCGCCGGCATGGTGGCCGCTCACCCGCTTCCCACGGGCTGAGGAGGGTCCCGGGAGGGCGGGGGGCGAGGGAACCGGCAGCTGCCCCCGTCCTCCTCCGGCCCGATGCCTCCCGGCTGCTCCTGCTGCTGCTGCTGCTGCTGCTGGGCGCACGTCCCCCCGGGCCAGCCAGCCCCGGCCCGTCCGGCGGCTGAGCAGGTGAGCGTCGGGCGGGGGATGCGGGCCCCGGGAGGAGCGGCAGGAAAGACACCCCCCCCCCGGGCGAAGGCTCCACGGCCGGCCTCCCCCGCCCTCGAGGGGCGACGCTGGGCCTCCTGTCCCCGCCTGCGCGAAGGACCGGGACCCTCCCCCGGGAGCCCACCGCCCGCCCGCCCGCCACCAATGGGAGTCTGGCGGGGCGAAGATGCGCGGGGGTCTCCCCTCGACGGGCTCTCCGAGGTCCCGCAAGCCTCCCTCGGGCCTCCGGGGGCCACGCGTGTCCGGGACTCCCCTGGCGGCGGCGGCGGCAGAGCCCCCTTTGGACGGAGCGCGCCCGGCCGCCTCCCCGCCGAGATGCCGCCGCCGCCGCCGCCGAGGGAGCCTCCTTAAGGCGGGGAGGGCGGCGGGTGACGCGGCCCGGGGGAGGCGGAGCAGCGGCCGGGGAGGAGCCGGGGCCTGCAGTGGAGCCGCGGCCCAGCGCGCACCGAGCCCGAGCGGAGGCGGCGTAGGAGGAGGAGGCGGCGGCGGCGGCGGGCCTACTGCGCGGGAGGGCCTGGCTGGGCGCTGGTGCGAGGCTCCGGGCCGGGCCGCCTTCCCTGCGGCAGAGAGAGATCGAGCGAGCGGCGTCCGCAGCGGCCCTTCGCCAGGCCTCCGCCGCGCCCTTCCTGGTCCGTCCAGGCGAGGCCCGGCGCCCGCTCCGCTCGCCCGCCTGGCCGGCCACCGGAGATGCGGGAGCGGCGGGCGCTGAGGGCCGGGCAGAGCATGAGGCCGGGGCGCGGGGCGGCCTCCCCCTGAGCGGCCGGTGGGTGAGCGAGCGAGCGGGGCGGGCGGGTTGGGAGGGTTGCTGGGCGCCGCCGCGGCCTTTCCCGCCGGAGCCGTTGGCGCCCCGGCCCGGCCCGGCCCCGATGCCCTTGAGGGCCCCGCCCGGCCTTGGCCAGGAGGAGGCGGCGGTCTTGGGCCGCGCGGGAGCCCGAGGCGGCCGGATGGCGAAGGCGGCGGGCCCGGATGGGCGGGGAGAGGGGGGCGGAGTGGGGAGGGGGCCCCGTTGCGCCTGCTGGGCAGTGGGGGGGGGTCCCCCGATTCCCCCGAGACCGAAGCCCCCCCTGCCCCTCCCCCTCCCCGGGACAGAGGGGCTGCAGAGAGGGGGACCCCCGGCTCCCCGCCTGCTCTGGTTGCAAAGGGGGGAAGGGGCTTCCTTAGGGCACCTAAGGGGGGGGCTAGCTGGGACCGTGGATGCGAGGCCCCTCCCGGCCCGTTTCTGGTCCCAGGGAAACAAGTGGGGCTGCGGGTCAGTTTCCTTAACCGGCTTCCATGGGAAAACAGAAAAAGGTGGGGTTTTCCCCCTAGAGAAAAGGCCTGCCATAGAGATAGCTTCATTTTTCATACTGAGGGTTTTTATTTTATTTTTATTTTTTTTGCAAGTCCAGAATTGTGGTTTAGGGATGTTGGTTGCCGGAAAAGGCAGGCAGAGGGTGCTACCACCTAATGTGGTTTTTTGTTTGTTGGGCTGGCCCACTTAACAGCTGCCTGAGTGGGTTTGCTTAGGAAGCCCAGCTGGCTTCTGGGGCTGCCCTTCCTGGTTTCCCAACTTTGTCCCATTGCAGCCACCCATGGTGGAAACGGTGGCTGCTGCTGTTACATAATGAACCCATTGGCTTCGGTGATCCCCAAAGATTTATCAGCTCATCTCAACCTCCCTTCTGCCTACGCTTTGGTAGACGCTTCCTTGGGTAGAGCTAGAAAATGTTTGTCCCTGCAAACCTAGGAGAAAACAGCTCTTTGAATGACTTGTCCTCCTCTGAACCAACGTCAGCAGTGAATTTTGCCTTTCTTAATGGAAATAAAGTAGGGAAGGACTGATAGATCCCAGAAAGTTGATTGCAAGTGATGGAGAATATTTTGCTCTTGGCTGAGTATATTCAGGTAACCAACCGCCTTCTTCCCAGTCCAGATGCAAGTGAATTTAGTCGCTTGACTCGGCTAGTAACACCAGGAGTGGCTTCTGATCTGAACTATTTGATTATCTGTGCTGTGCAAAACTGACACGCACGCAATTCATACAGCATCCATAAAAATTTCTGGCGTTGGGAGTTGAAAAATCTTAAGCGGTAGAAGAGAAACCCTGTATTAATTAAGGAAGGGTCAAACATATTAATAAATAGTTATGTTTTCTATCATGCTTAAGAGTTGCTTTTCTTTTTGTAATGACCTGTTGGCAAAAGCTGAAATAGGAATGGATGGAAGCAACAGCTTTCATTGCCTTGCAAACTCGCCCCACCATCCGCCACAGCCACTTTTTCTTGCCCTGCCTTGTGCTCTGCAGGAACCCTAAGGTGCCCCCCAGCTCCAAACGTTGGAGAGCCCAACATTAAGCCAAAACAAGATTAAATAGACCACTCTGTGCATTAGGGCTATGGAGCTCTCCATCAGTCCCCATTCGCATCTCTGTTTAAATGGTGGTTATAATAGGTAACACAACATGCCATGTATTCAGGCTAGATACATATATTAGTCACGGACTATTTTTTCCTAATCACCTGAAGCCAAAAGCAAACCAGCCGTATCGTGGCTTAATGCAGTGTGTCAATGCAACAGAATGCACTTCTTCACAATTGCTTTCCTCTAGTAGTTTGATGTTTAGTCTCTAGACTGATCTGCCTTAGCTCTTAGGGCTAATTACTCACAGTTTTCCATTTTAACCACACAATTCTTTACATATTTATTCAGAAGCAAGTTCTATGCATACAATCTACTTAGGACTCTTGCCAAATGGCTTATGATTAAATTACGGCAATAGAAGAAGTTGCTTTAACAAGAACAAAAGATCGTAAAAGATTACGTTGGATTTTTAAAAATGACCACTTAAGTATCTCTCTTCAGATTTCATTTCAGTTCAAGGAAGTATTTATCTTTCTATCTACAACAGAGAGTCCAGCTCACTTCCATAGAACCCAAAAGGTAGTTTTAAGACAAATGGTAATTGTTTTGGGGTTTTACGAAGTAATCTTCTGCTGGATTTTTTACTTGTTTCATTAAATGGGCAAGGACTTTAAATTCACATGCCTTCTGACAAGAAGGGTGAGTTACAAATTCTCATTTTGCCGTGAATGATGGGGCAAGGGGCATGTGCAGAGTGCCATTCCCCCAGTCACTCATTGCTTGCTCCCACGTGCCAAGAATTCTACCACTTCCTGGCAGGAAGAGGTTCTCATTCCAGAACTTAACAGCTGCTGCTTCTGGTCTGGGGTGAAGGCTGCCCTTTTGGCTTGGGGCCTCATGGCATTTACATGGGTTATATTCAGAAATCCCAAAATATGGTAATTGTTTTCAATTTAACATGAAGTTTGCATAGAGAGGACTTTACAATGGCATTTATCCTAAATTAGCTTTTAAATAAACGTAAGGAAGAACAATAGCTTTGGAAATGCAGAGCCGAGGGCACCGCTTGAGAGGCCCTGTGGCTGTGGGAGGAATGCTGCTGGGCTCCAGCCTGGGTCTCTGGAGAGCAGGAGAAAGAGCTGGGCCCTGGGGAAGCCCACCTCCAGCACCTTTAGACAGCCGGGTCTGGGAAGCATTCAGGGGGCCATGATGGGCCTCCAGGAGGAAGAGCCACATTGGGGCTGTGGTGTCACAACTGGAAAGACAGATGTGCCGAGCCTCTCTTGTAATAGCTGTGATATTTGTACCAATTAATCTGATAGAATATTGGCAGCTGGTTGCGGATTCCCAGGCCTTCCTGTTGTTTATAATTACGCCAGGTAGCAGCCCAGTGCAGAAGATTTTCTTGCAAATTTCATGCAACTTGTAGACACGATTGCAGAAAGCATTCACAAAGCTCCGTGCTGTTTTGTAACATGCTTTTTGAGCAGGAATCCATGCTTAAACTGCTAGGCTAGATCTCTAAATAATCAAAACATGAACAAGTTTTGAACTTCACTGTTGCAATTTAGTTATCTTACCATTAAATCTTGCAGCTGTCCTGTGTTGAAATCAGATATTATGAATCAGTTGATGTTGCATTCTTCTTTTTAGTGATAAAAGGAAGAGAATTATATTCAGGCTTGAATACTCTTCTCGTTATTATCTAAACCAAAGGTATCTGGGCAGAATAAAGTTTATAAACATAAAAACAGCAAAAGAATAATTAAACCATCCTAGTGTAAAACAATACATATTAGTTTATATAAAAAAGGAGAAAACATCATCCCTCCTGTTAGTTTTTTAAAACCAGGACAGTAATATGGTGACTTCAGATGCTTCCCATCTGACAATGGGGAAGGGCTTCTGAGAAATGTAGCTTAGTTAGCAGCAAGCTGCCAGATTTTTATTTTGTTTTCTTTTAAGGAGAAAACTGCACACCTCACAGAAGAGAGGAGTTATTCTCTTCATTGTCTTGCAATGTAGAAGTATGTTAGGCTCTTTATGTTACTATCTTGGTCACTGAAGTAATTTTTAAATTTAAATTTGACCGGAGCATTCAAAATATATGTGCTTTGCAGTAGGCCCAGACAATTGTGTCTTTGTGGGTTTTCCCAGATTGAATTGTTCGAACTCTCCAGGTTAGTTCTCTTCTAATATCTCAAATGAGATGCCAAGACACTTTCCTCCCCTCCCCCTTCCTGAATTTAGTGGCTTGTTACCTGCTTATAGCATGAATCAAATGCTTTATGTTAATCTCCTGTGCCTCTTTTCCTGCTATTCATGTTTATTTTTATTTAGTTTCATTTATTTAGTTTTATTTAGTTCATTTTTATCCAGAGATTCATGGTCGTCTCCCCT
Source organism: Arizona elegans (assembly GCA_022577455.1). Taxonomy (NCBI): domain Eukaryota; kingdom Metazoa; phylum Chordata; class Lepidosauria; order Squamata; family Colubridae; genus Arizona; species Arizona elegans. Next base: position 9,243,630 of record JAKOOJ010000028.1, read on the forward strand.
GGAGCTGGAGCTGTCTTTCTGTTACTCTTAACTTTTTGATGGGCATGGCTTCCTACTCTGCCCCTTCCTTTCCTCCCAAGAGTTTATCCATTCTGTTTTCAAGCCCTGGTAGTCTGGTTTTTGTGTTACGTTGACTCCTGGTCTTGTAGACTTAGCAAGCGTCCACAAGAAACAACTGAATAGCTGAAAATGGAATAACTGATCTTGAAAGGGTTAGCCTGGTCATCTCCTGGTGCTGCAGACCTGGAAAGTTAATACTGAAATAGTTCAGTCACTAAGAATAGACAGGGCAACATGTTTCATAATAATAGTAGGGCCACTCTCTCCTGCAGCAAACTCCAAATGGGACGGTGGCATCGCTTCTAGTCCAGGAAGGCCTCATCCAGGAGGCCCCCCCAGAGCATCTGATGAGCAGCCATAGCTGGAAGAAAGCTCTTTTCTGCCTGAGCCAAGGGGCAGAAAAAGACTAATGGAACTCGGAAGGTTGGAGGGCACCTTGGAGGTCTTCCAAGCCAGACCCCTGCCCAGGGAAGGAAACTACAGATCATGTGAGACAAATGAGTTGTCCATCAATTTGGTTGAAAATCTCCAGTGACGGAAGCCCAACAGTTCCAGGCGAAAGGCTGACCCACTGCCTGGTAGCTCGGGAATTTCCTCCTTATTTTAAGTTTGGTTCTCCTTCTGTAAGACTTCCGTTCTTTGGTTCTTGCCCCCCACCCTCTGCACTGTGGCATCCCTTCAAGTCTTGAAAGGTTATTATCATGTCTCCTCCCAGGTTCCTCTTCTTTAAGCTAAACATCATGGCTCTTTTAACCATTGTAAGTGGAATTCAGCCTACAAAGTCCCTCGCAATCCTTGTGACGCTTCCCTTGCTCTTTCCAGTTCTTTAGCATCCTCCTTGTTTTGGGATGACCAGAACTGGAGCGGTCTGATCGGTGTGACATAGAATGGAACGTTATATCTCTTACTGATGGAGCCCGGCCAGGATTGCCTTTGCTCTTTTCGGTAGCTGCAGGCTCAGGCTTAATGAGAGGTCTACCACAGGGGCCAGATTCTTTTCCTAGTACGACCACCGCATCTTCAGTGTTTCCCAACCTTAACCACTTTTAAGATGTGTGGACTTCAACTCCCAGAATTCTCCAGCCAGCCTGCCTGAGGAATTCTAGTAGTTTAAATCCACACGTCTTGAAGTGGCTAAAGTTGAGAAACCTGGTCTGTCTGTCTTGTTTTCCATATATCAGGTTCTTCCTATCCAAGTGAGAGAACTCTACCTTCCTTCATTTGTTCAAATCACCCCAGTGTCATCATTCCCCCCGTCCCCGTCTCCTCCCCCCCCCCCCCCGGTTGGTTTGAAGGATATTCTAAGATCAGTCATTTTCAAATGCCGTTGAAATAAATAAAATTAGCAGTGACTTGCATAAGTCAATGAGACCAAAACATAATTGACTTAATTTGGGTTCATTCTTTTCGTGGGCAGCTAACTGTCTTTGAATTAAGGCTGTGTTGAAAAATCTGCAATGGCTAGTAGCCGGTTCCTCAAGTTTCCCGACACAAGAGAAGGCATAATTCCAGGCTACTTAATCCACATTTATACTATGGCCACTTTTGCCTTCATAGAAGACCAATGGAGGTGCACCGAGAGTTCTGTTTTTCCCACTCTTGTACCTGTTTATGAGCGAAGTACATTCGGAATTTTTTGAGTATGAAATGGAAGAATGGTTATTGTTCTAGATAAATTAATCAGGTACCAAGTAGCAGTTTATATGGCTGGGTTCTTTCCTTTCCCTACCTTGTTTTTGTCCTTCAAACTTCTGATCGAGTGGGAAAAGGAAAATAATTGAATTTATTTCTCCTGTTTTTACCCTTGATCTTATCTAAAAAGCTGAGAAACAAAGCATGGTATAGCCTGTGGTTAAAAGAATAGAAGTATTACTATGATATGTTGCCCCTAATATAATCTCTAAAAGAACATGAAATGAATGTTTGGGAGATGCCTACTGAACCTCAGAGAATGTTTGCTGTTGGTTCCTTGCTGTAAAACTCTTTTTTTTTTTTTAATTGGAAAAGTTTTAAAACAAACACAATTTCCCCACAACCCTCCCCACAACCCCCCCTCCCCCTCCCCGACTTCCCAGAGCAGAACACGAGGTATTTCTATTAACTTTCAACAATAAACTAAATTGCTTAACCAACCATTAAACTAACACCCCCTAAAAAATTCTTAACCCCCCATAGATAAAATCCTACTTCTTAGACATAAAACTTCTAATATCACTTATATAACATTTATACAGTTAAAAGAAATCATTTATAAGCTATTTGATATTTTTTGGTCTGTTACTTATTTTGAATATAATCAATCCATCTTCTCCAGTCCTGTATATACCTTTCTTGTGTATGATCCTTCAAATATGCTGAAATTTTAGCCATTTCAGCTAAATTAGTTACTTTCAATATCCAGTCATCAATAGTAAGCAAAAAATCCTTCTTCCAATGTTGTGCTATCAGCAATCTTGCTGCTGTTATCGCTGTAAAACTCTTAATTTCTAGACTTCTCTTGAGTCAGTGGGCTGTGCAGTTAGTAGTTCATTAAGCCTCTTTGCATCAAGGATATAAAATAGATCAGCAAATAATTGTAATCTCGGGATAGGCAATGTGGGGTGGGAGGCAGATTCTTTTTCCGGAGCTTCTTCTGACTTTAAGGATTCCCTTGATTAGCCAATAAGAACTAAATCATCAACACACAAACCCAACCAGGCTAGAAAAGTTAGTTGACTGGAGGTAAGGTTCTCTTCTGTTCAGATTTACCTGCTGCAGGGCAAATTTTATGTGTCCTGCAGCAGGTAGATCTGGACAGGAGATCTGTGTTCAGGAATTCAGTTCTAGGCCTTTTCTTCTCATCTCTTTGAATCAAAGGAAATTTGCCCACCACCTTCAGGTTTTGAGAGTACAGTAAAATCGTGGCGGTTTGGATCTAAAGCTGCAAAAGCGTTTCCGAGGTGGCTGGGGGCCCCTGTCAGCCCAGCCCCACCCCATACCCCATGTAAGGGAAGCTGCTTCCATTCCTGGGACTGCATGGTCGCTCTGCCACCCCTGGCAAACATACGTTTGAGTTGCTGGAGGTGCCAGTGGTGCAGGTGCTGATGCTTAGGGGCAGGTGTGTCTGTGTGGCCAAGGCTTCCTTGACTCTTGGAGGTGGGCAGCTACCCAGCAACCTCAGGGGAAGGAGTTGTTGGGCTTCTTGAAGGGGCAGCCCCTGACAGATGTGGCATGCCTGCCCTTAGCTTTGGGCTTCATCCGCAAGGCATCTGCTTGGCACCCTTTGCGAACAGGCTGGCCTGAGAGGTCCTGATGATGGCCTGCTTCATCCCGCAAGAGGAGGGTGGCGTTGTGGGAAGCGTCTACCAATCCACGCTAGGTCCGCCACAGCTTCCCATGGCCATCCGTTGAGGTGTTCCCACGATGGTCTGATTTATGATGCTTTTTTGCTTAGATTGTTCTCTGATAGAAGTCTATTAAAGGATGGTGGGGAATGCAAAAATTCCCATGAATGAATGAATGAGTACGGGCTCTTAATGGTGAAAATGTGCTCGCAGCCCCTAAATAGCAATAGCCCTTAGGCTTATATCCCGCTTCTCAGTGCTTTACAGCCCTCTCTAAGCGGTTTATAGAGTCAGCATTTTGCACCCAACAATCTGGGTCCTCATCTTATCCACCTCTGAAGGATGGAAACCTTGAGCTGGTCAGGTTCAAACTCCTGGCTCTGGGCAGAGTTAGGGTTAGATGGTTACTGTGCCATCATGGCTCCCTAAGGATCCGTGTTAGCTTTTATCTAATTATACACTTATTTACGGACTTCCCACTTCCACAAAGCAGTTTCTTTCTCTATTTCCCTTTTTAATCAGCATCACCATTCTGAGATCAGGCATCACTTAACCACATCCCTCAGCAATGGAAGTTCCAGTCCCTACTTGCAGTTGTAAGTCGAGGACTACCTGTAGTTGAGCTAGCGCCTCTCCCTTATTTTGGGGAGGGGGGGTCATCTATGCAAACGATTTGTCACCTGTTCCAGGAATGTGTGACCTTCGTTTCAAGGAGGTGGGATCAGACTGCAGTGTTCCGCTTATCTAATTGTGCTTCTAGACTACCCAAAAGTGGGTAACATATAGACCTGTGAAAGGGTGGCTTTAGGAATAAATAAGATTTTGACTTGGCCCTGCAGAGGATTGGGGAGCCGCCTAACTCACCTTTCCTGTCCTTGCTTCTATCTTCGCCACAGATCTTGTCCTCCAACGTCATGGCTTCCGATCTGGAAAGCAGCCTCACGTCCATCGACTGGCTCCCCCAGCTCACTCTTCGGGCCACCATTGAGAAATTAGGGGGGGCTTCTCAGTCAGGTGCCCCGGGAGCTGGCCGGAAGTGTCCGCCTGGCTCTCCGACCGACCCCAATGCCACTTTGAGCAAGGATGAGGCTGCGGTCCACCAGGACGGGAAGCCCCGCTACAGCTACGCTACCCTGATCACCTACGCCATCAACTCCTCGCCCGCCAAGAAGATGACCCTCAGCGAAATCTACCGCTGGATTTGCGACAACTTCCCCTATTACAAGAATGCGGGCATAGGCTGGAAGGTGAGGACCCCGAGCGTGAAGCTCTCTCGTTGCTGGGCTCATGAGAACCCATTGCTGTGACACGCCCCCCGTGCAGGGAGGGCTCAATTGAGCCACAGCCACAGATTTCTGCCCCAAGGAGCTTGTGGTTTAAATTACAGTGGTGGTTAGGGGTGTGTGCATGAGATGGAAGCATTTTTTATACGAGTAGTCTTATTTCGGAATGTAACTCCCAAAAACTTTTCTATATATGCTTCCCAGGTCCCTTGTGAGGGTGCCTGGGTTATATTCATTTAGAACATTTGCATGGCTGCAATGGGACGGGCTCTGGGTTGCAGGACAAAAAAGGGAACGAAAATCAAGCAAACTTATAAGAAAAACAACACACGGTGTTAAAAGCAGCTGAAACAAGGAAGGGGTGATCAGAAGTATGACACTCTCTTATTGGGGACTCAGAGGCAGCTGCCCTTTGGACTGACTCCGGAGGTTGAAGCATTTGCTCAGAGAGCCAAAGGTTTCAGTCCTGGGGAAGCCCAGGCTTTGGGGTAGGTTTGCTCTAGGCCAAACGAAAAATACGAGATGGGCCTAGCGGAGGCAAAGCTCGCCCTCATTCCGGTTTATGTGGAGAAATGCCACAAATGCTATTTTAGTCCTGCAAAAATCCAGTTAAGTTTCTTAGCCTGACCTCTAGAGAAAGTGGCAGAATTCCTTTGGCTCCGTGGGTTCTGGTATTTCTTTATCAAGATTTTGCTTTGCTCAAGTAAAGCTATTTCACTGCTAGCCTATTTTGTTTGGGCAGTAGTACCTGCTGGGCCCTGGTTTTCTGGCAGACAGCAACCATATTCTGAGGATTAAGCAAGTCTGGATCCGAAAATATTTTCAGAAGACAGGTTGGTCGGCGACTAGAGATACGAGACTCTGAGGGTCAGAGCTGGAAGTCTTGGCTGGGCAGGCAGGAGAGTGTGGGGAAAGTCCTGCTTCTCCTCAGGGTGGAGCTGCCTAGAGGCCGTTGGGGTCTTCTTGGTCCCTCTTCTTGGACTCTCTTGTCTGGCCTGAAGAACCCAGCAGGGCAGGAATCTGTAAAAGGGTGACATTCATTCATTCGTTTGTCTGTCGATGGTTTCTGTGCCGATTCGAGACAATTACAATACAGAATAAGATGGACAGACAGATCAATAATACAAATATCACTTCCTGAGTCCTTTTGGCAACCTGAGTCCTTTTATCCGGGTCTCCCCTCCAGGCCTGACAAGGCCAGGCCCGCACATCGTCTCAGCCCAGAAAAGGTCAGCCTGCTGCAGCTACTGCCGCCCTTTGCAGCCCTCCATTTCCCAGCAAAATTTGACCCACAATTTCTCAGCTGCTTGGCGGTGCAGAGAAGGAGGGGCCTGGGACCCCTGAAGGCTTCCAGATCCTCAGCCGCAGCTGCCTTCCCTGGGCTGAAGCTGTGGGATACGGCAGAGTTCTCTGTGGCCAGAAGCCCTCAGGGCAGCAGGCCTGGGGGAGAAGAACGGGGGCTTGGGTTGCTGGGGTAGGGGAGGCTGAGATGCAGGAGGTGAGGAAGTTGCTGTGCTGACCTCTTTCTCCCAGCCAATGGGCAAGGCGTGTTTGGGGAGGAGGTGGGAAGGCAGGGCTAAGCAGCTGCTTGACTACTGCAGCGATTCCTTCGCTTCTCTCCCTAGAACTCCATCCGGCACAACCTTTCTCTGAACAAATGCTTTCGGAAAGTGCCTCGTCCCCGGGACGACCCTGGAAAGGTGAGCCGGCTTTTCCCCATCAAGGGATTCTTCAAACCTTCCGCCTTCTTTTGACCCAGTGAGGCAAAAGGAGATCAACGAAGGGCCAAAGAAGGCAAGGCGGCTCTGCCCGTGGAATGGGGGCTGGGGGTTTGGGGGCACTTAACCTCCCCGTCTTTGGAGGTGGCAGACAGAGGCAGGAGGACGGGAGCTTCGCCTGGGAGGCTCCCTTCCCTTTCCCGGGAGGGGGGGGGGGCTGCTCTTTCCAACGGCGGCAGCCCTTCCTGTCCAACCTGTTCCTCCCAAGAGGGTTTACGCGAGGCTGCAACTCGCTCGGTATGATGACACTGAAACGGAAAGAGGGCAGAGGGCCTGGCCGTGGCAGGAGGGGGAAGAGCAGCCAGTGCAGCTGGATTGCCTGCCTTTGTCTTTTCAGGGCTCGTATTGGACGATTGACACCTGTCCTGATATTTCCCGGAAGAGGCGCCATCCACCGGATGACGATGTGAGTTTGACCCTCCAGCAGAGCACTGAGGGGGATCCCTCTTCCCCAGGGGCCACCGGGAAAAGGGCTTTTAAAATGGTCAAGGAGCCCCTTTCTTCCATCCTCAAAACCTCTTGCTTAAAGAAATAGATTTCATTGACTGAGCAACTGCTCAATCGTCTCCTTTAGTTGATCAATTGATGGGAGTTTTCTTCCCTGTGAAGGTTCTCTCAGGGCTGCCGCTGTGAGAGAGTCCCTGGAAGGGCACCTGGCCTTGGCCACCAGGGATGGAGCCCGAGGCTTCTGTTGGAGGCCCCTTCCTTGGGAGGTTGTGCCGGCCTTCCTTGCGCCTGGCTTTCGCGCAGAAGATGCGCCCCTATTTCTTTTGATGAGGCTCGACTGCCTGCTTTGATTTTCCAGCTGTCACAGGATTCCCCGGACCAGGAGGCCAGCAAAAGCCCCCGGGGCTCCGTCTCTCTGGGCCCCGAGGCGTCGCTCTCCCCCGAGTCCAACCAGCAGCTCTCGTTGCAAAGCACACCTCCTCTGGGCAATTACGGCCAGGTGCGTGATGATGGCGCCAAAGACATTTGGCTGGGTGGGGGCAGGAGGCCCGGTGAGCCTTGGCCCAGGACAGAGCCCTTTGGTGACCCCCCCGGGTGTGCTCCTGTTTCACCCCCACCCCCTGCTTGCCTTCTGCAACAGAGCGCAGGGCCAGTGGAGGTGGCCGCCACGGTGGCGGGCGGACAAGGCCGGGAAGGGACCGAGGTGCCACCTCCGCACTACAGCACCAGCAACGACTTGAAGTTCTCCTACTCAGAAATCAACTTCCAGGATCTCAGCTGGTCCTTCCGAAATCTCTACAAATCGATGCTCGAGAAGTCCTCTTCCTCCCAGCACGGTGAGCAGCGGGGCTAGGTGGTCAGGGGTGGGGGCAGGGGGAGGGACAAGTTAGTTGCACCCGGGACCGGCTCCTCTGATCCACACGGGGCTGCTGAGCTGTCCTGAGTGTTCCTTTGGGATGCTTGGAGACCCTCTTATGAGAACAGGCGGCTGGCATGAAGCGGCCCCTTCATGCAGTTTGGGGGAGCACTCTGTCTGCCCCCACTGCCCCTCCCCTTTGGCTCCCTGCTTGCTTGGGGAGAGCAGCATCTGCCCAGGACTTGCCTTGGAAACATCTGGTGGGGAAAGGCCAGCGAGGGACATCAGGCAGGCTGGGCAGGGCAGGGGGCGTGCTCTTTTGTGGAGGCCAAACAGCCCCCTGTCCGCCTTCTGAAACTACTCCCTGGCCCCAGGAGGGGCACAGTTGGCAGGGCGCCATATTGAGCGGGGTCATGGGCTGTGGGGCAGACCCTCTCCTGCTTGTCCCACCGGCTTTCCTCTGAAGGGAGCAGAACTGGCTTTGGAGGGGGGGTCTGCAGGGCTGGGGGGGCATCGGAAGCAGGTCATCGACACCCCTGACCCGGAACCAGTCAGAGTTCATTTCCCAACACCAGAGCCCCCCCCACCCACTCCCACCCCCGGAAAAGGCTCAGCGGGGCACAAGTCTGGTCGCAGGGCTTGGGAAAGAACAGGAAGGCCCCCATGCGCCCCCTGAGCATTTTCCTCCTGATCTGCTCTTCAGATTTCTCCTCCCTCCTGGGGGAGATGCAGCCCTCCAACCACAGCTACTACATGTACCAGCAGCCACAGGGGCCTCCCTCCGTCGGAGCTGCGCCGCCCCTCCACACTCCAACCTCGGAGAGCTGCCAGTCCCAGGGCAACAAGCAGCAGGCGGGGGACGGCTACGGCCCCCCTCCCGTGATGTCTCTGCACCCCTCTGCCATGCAGCACGGAGGGTACCACCAGCACCATCATCCCCACGCCCACCCGCAGCAGCAGTCGCAGGCCTCCCTCAATAACGCCAGCTTTGGTGAGTTCCAGCCAAGGGAGGGGCTTTGTCCCATGGGGTGAATTTTAAGGTGGCGGGAGGAAAAATGGCCGCCTAAGTGGATGGAAGCCATTTTTTTTTTAAAAAAAAAAATTGATTTATATGCCGCCCTTCTCCGAAGACTCAGGGCGGCTTACAATGTGCTCAGCAATAGCCTTCATCCTTTTGTATATTTATACAAAGTCAGCTTATTGCCCCCACAACTGGGTCCTCAATTTACCTACCTTAGAAAGGATGGAAGGCTGAGTCAACCTTTAGCTCTGCCTAGCATAAATGAACAGGGCGGCTATGTTGAGTGACGTTTCAATCCTCTCCGTAACATTGGGGTGCATCTCCTGCGCCTGGGGATAAGGGAGAAGATCTGGGGGACGCTCATTTCCCTGCCTGTCTTGTCTGCCCCTCTCCAGCTTTTCCCTCCGACTGGTGCTCCAACATTGACTCTCTGAAAGAAAGCTTCAAGATGGTCAACCGGCTCAACTGGTCCAGCATTGAACACTCCCAGTTCTCAGGTGAGGGCATCTTCCTTGGGGGGGGGGGGGGGGAGGGGCCCTGCCTGCCCGCCCGCCCGCCCTCTAGGGGTGTGTGTGTCCCTGGTGTGGGCAGAGCAGTGATTGCCTGTTCCCAACTCCCCCGCCACAGAATTAATGGAGAGCCTCCGCCAGGCCGAACGGAAGAACTGGTCCTTAGACCAGCACCACATTGCCAACCTCTGTGACTCCCTGAACCACTTTCTCACCCAGACCGGGCAGCTCCCTCACCTGGGGGGGCCCCCGCAGCCCCCCCGCATCTCCGAGTCCTGTGCCCTGAACAGCAACAAGCAGGAGCAGCCCATGAGCCAAGGTAGAGACTGAGGGCAGGAGAGCCTTCTGGGAGAGGGAGGGAGGGAGGGGCAAGGACAGCTGCATCCTCCCTTCTTGGGAAGAAGCCTGAAGGCGTTTGTGGGGGAGCGTGTGGTCCTCCCCTGGAGGAATCGGGGTGGCCTGAGGAAATCAGCCGTCTCAGCCTATGACTGGGTTATGGGGAGCCGATTGGGAGCAGGGCCGCCCTTCTGAGCAGCTCAGTGTTGGACGAGAGGGGTAGTCTAAGCCCTTCCTCTTTTAAAAATGACCCGTGTCTCTCAGGGTCCAGGCCTGGTCATAGTAGTGGTTAGGGCTAACTCCGTGGATGGTGGGGAGGCCAGGAGGTGCAGTCTCCTCAGGATACCCCATTAGACACCTCTGCCCCTAGATGTCCGAATGAGGCCCCAAAGTTCTTTCCCAGTCCTGGAGGGTGGGAGGCCAGATGGGGAAGAGACCCGAGTGATTGGGGGACCCTAACCCTTTTCAATATGAAGTGTGCCGTGAACCGCATATTCCTCACAGGAAGGGGAAGAAGCAAGCGGACACCATAAAACAGCCCCCTCCCCCCTCCCAATCCAAGGTGGTCTCAAAGAGACGGTAGGGATTTTCAGTCCTGACCCTCCCTGTCTGCCCCTCTTCTCCCCAGTGAACTCGTATGGTCAGCCGGCACCTCCCCACCTGTACTCGGGACCCTCGCCGATGTACTCGATTCCCACCCAGGATTCGCCAGGGTATAACCGCCCAGGTAAGGAGATGTCCAAATCGGTGGCCAACTGGGGAGGCAGCTGCTTCGGCTTGGCAAATGCTGCTCATACTTTCCCTGGCAGGCTCTCTGGACGTCGGCCTGCCCACTTAATCCCCGGCCTTGAATTGGCAAACCTCGTGAACGTTCAGCCGTTTTAATTCTTTAGATTAAATAAATTAATTCAATTAAGGGCTCCCTCAAATGCCAGGGAAAGGGGGAGGGGGGTTTGCCACAGGAAGCATTCAGAAGAATTCAATTTACGTTTCCTTCTTGCGCTTTTCTTTCCCGCCTTGTGCAATTTGCTCAGGTCATCATTTGGTTTCGCGGCCCCCTCCAGGAGCCCCCGAGGAGATCCCTGATGATTTCAATTGGGATTTGATCACCTAGCAAGCGAGAGACTTGGTAGCCCATCCCTCCCGGAGGGTCCCTGCAGAGGAGGAAGCCGTGCGTGCCAGTCCCAGGCCAGTGCTCGGCCTCCTTCCTTGCCTGTATATAGATATATATTCTCTTCTTCAGCCAGAGAAGCTGCCACAAGATGCTGCCCAAGATAATCTTCCTTGCGCTCCTTGTTTTTACCTTCTTTTCTTCTTCCTTATTATTATTATTATATTATTATTACCATCATCATCATCATCATCGTTGTACCCAGCCCTTTTCACTCTATCTGCCAGCTTCGGATTTTACACGTTTATTGGGCACCTTGTCTGGATGCAAGTCAGAAGACTGCCCTGGTGCCGGAGGAGACTTCCAAAGAATTGAGGGCATCTTTCATCATCATCATTATCTTCATCATCATCGTCGTCGTCGTCGTCACCCCTTGCATTGTACAATCCCTCTTTCCCCTAGAGGTGGCCAGGGACTCTCTCGATGGCTGCTGAAGTGAGCGCGCCTGTGGATCTTGAGAGTCTGTAAGAATTATGTCCTTCCTAAATGTCGTAACGTATGTGTGTGGGGGGAGGGAGTTGGACTGGTCCGAAGGAGAACTCTGCCCGCTTCTTTGCACCAGCAAGCAGGAGCGAGCGAAGGGAGGAAGGCCGTGGCCGTGGCAAGAAGGCAAGACTGGGCTCAGAGACCCCGAGAGAGGCTGGAACGGGAAGCGAGGAGAAGGAGGACATTGCCCGACTTGCAACGCAAAGGCTGTTCAGCTGCTGCTGCTGAGAGAGGAGGGCGGGGGTGGCCCTCCCCGTTTTCAACTCCCTGCCGATTTGCACTTCAGCCCTTGGCAGATCAGAAGAGCTGGACAGGTCTGCTCCGCGTCAGGTGGGATGGACAGCAAGGACTGCTGGACTAGACCAGGGCTTCTGCCACCCGCTTCCTCTCCTCTCTTCCCCTCTTTGAAGGCAGCAGATGAGACAGACAAATCAAGGAGAACCGTACTCTTCTCCCCTTCAAGGGCTTTTTTTTTTTTTTTAAACTTCTGGATTTCACCCACCCCCCACCCCACCCCCATTTTGCTGGAACGTGTTGTGACTTGTGATGCAAAAGTGGAGAAGGGTTTTTACCCGCTCCTCTGCCTTGTACAGCTAAGCAAGGGATGCTTCCTGCATGGTGGATGAAGGGAGGCAGAAAGAGGAACATCGTGCTGGGCAGAACTTGGAGGGCTCCAATTTGAGCCTCTCCTGCAGCGAGAGGAGCCGACCTCTGAAGGAGACGCGGCACTCCCTGATTGATTGGGGAGGGAAGTTGGACGCCCCCTTCTGCTCCAGAGAGAATGGGGAATGGCAGAGGCTGGGTGGGTTGTTGACAGGCCCTTCCAAGCATGGGTGCCACAAATGGGGCCCGCCAGGGATTCCATTTTGACAGCCCAACCCACGGCTGGGTTTCCCCTTTCTAGTGTGCTTCTCTTGTGGCCAGACCTCTTCTTCCCCTGCATGCCCCTCCAGCTGCAAGCCTGCTTTGTGGGGGTGGGTTGAGGGGAGAGCCCGGTTGGATGCAGAACCATCATGCGGAGGGGGGGGGAGGTTCCTGCCGCATCCAGCTCACTGCTGGGGAGGGAAGGAGTTTGGACAGTGGGGAGGGGGGGGGTGTCTCAAGGGAGATCCTGAGCCAGATGTGCAGGAAGACCTGGTGCTGCCTCCTGTCATGAGAATGCTGCCCGGGGCAGGATGCAGGGATGGCTTCTCCTCCAGGTTTTGGGCAGGGCGCTTCTGTGGAGGACACCCCCCCCGAAGGGTCATTCAAGGAGGCAAGAGATCATCCATCAGGCTCTTCATCCACACAGTTGCGCCTTTTTGCGTATGTAAATATATGCCAGTCAGTGTCCAAATCTGTCTCCTCCCCCTTCCGTGTAAAGAAACGGTGTCATCCTGGGGTAAGGATTCGATCCGAGGCAGTGCCCTGCCAACGGCCGTCCTGGTCTGCCCAACAGCCACGGAGGGGGATCCCTCGCCTGCCCATTGCTCTGTGCGGCCCACAATGCTTGACGCCAAGGAGGGGAGGGTGGCCTCACAAAAATTATTTTTGTGCATGCTTTCTTAATTAAAAAAGTGAATGTTTATGGTTTAACCGTTTTGGTGCCCGTTTTAATTTGTGGCAGACTGCAGGACTGACAGATTTAAGGCCCTCTTAGTTCTTACTGAACAAAAGCCAACAAAAGTTTAAATCCGGTCCTTGAACGTGCAGCCCACTCTGGCTCAGCGTCTCTGCGCAAAGGAAGGCTCTGCGTGGCTGGGTGAAGGGCACTGTGAAGGGCAGTGCCTGGGGGGGGAGCTATCCTTGCCAAGGGCCCACCTTGCGCCCAGGCCCAGAGTCACATGGCCATCACGGAGAGCCTCAAAAGCCCAAACCCCTGCCTCACACACCCCCCACCGTCATGTGATCAAAAGGTGGGCCATGGATGTGCGCCAGACTTTAGGACGGGGGCACTGCGGCTCCCACCACCCTCATAGGCCAGAAGGCCTCTGTTGTTCACCCCACTCATTGGTTAGCCTTTCCCCCCCCCCCCCCAGAATGGCCTGGGCCTTTTCCCCTCCTCCCCCTTTCCTTCCCTTGCAGTGCTGACAGGTGCACCCAGCCGATGGATGCCAGCTCAGCCAGAAAGCTACCCCAGGCCATCGCTCTCGAGCCCGCCGGACATGAACTTCGTTGGGCAACTTTCTGTTCCTGGCCAGCCTCGCGGAAGGCAGCCTTTGTTATCTGGCCCAGAGGGTTATTGTGGGAAGGTGGGCTGTCACTCCATCCCCAACTCCCTCATCATCCTGCATAGCAGGAAAAGGAGCCTGCTTCAACCCAGGTTGGACATTGCCAGGAGATGGAGGAAAATAAAGCCGGCCTTGGGGAGTTCCATGTTGTTTATTTCTCATGCAGCCCAGAAATGCTATAAGAGAAACCGTCCCCACCCCACTTCCACCCTGCTGAATCCTCATCCTAAGAATCCCTGAAGCTTCCACACCAGCAGCCTTGGCCTCTGCAAGGGCCAGTTGGGATTGGGAGATGCTTCAGTGGGAGCCAAGCCCTGGGAAGGCGCATCTCGTGGGAGGCTCCCAGCCCAAGTGCCACAGGAGGGCCGGTTGGCAGGGTGGGGCCCCTTGTGCGGGGGGGGGGGGGCAAAAGGAGGGGGCTTTTGGCCCCAGCCCCCTCCTCCCATCCTCAGTTTCTGGCCTCTTCCTGGCTGAACAAAGCAGACGGTTCCTCTGCACGGAGGTTTGCCTGTGCTTGATGAAACAAGAAAGCTGGATTCTGAGGCACCTGAAGAAATGTATCTTCTTGGTGAGCATTTGCTCATCTTTTTTAAAGACATCTAAAAAATACTTTAAAAACACTCATCGCTGGCATGCTGGAAGTATAAGCCGCTTAAAGTAACCCAGGTAAAACAAGCGCAAAGGGCTAGTGGAAGAAGCGCAGACTGTAAGCCAAGCTAGCCTCCCATTTCTTGCTTCACTAGAGACTTCCCCGAAACTTTGGTCCGTGTTAGAGAACCGAAGCAGAAACATCCACCTCGTCAACCGTGGTCGTCTGCCTTTTGTCCCGGGAACAGACTGCCGAGGAGGGCTCAGCAAAGGCCCCCTCAAACATCTCCTGCACCGTCTGGCAGACCTTCCTCCTGAAATGTTGCCCCACGAAGACATAGAGAAGAGGGTTGATGCAGCTGTTGGCATAAGCCAGGGCAACGGACACACTGTCCCACCACAGCAGGGCCTGGTGAAATGAGGTTTGGGGGGCAGCCAGGAGGAAAAGCACGCCAGTAACGTGGAAGGGAGCCCAGCAGAGGAAGAAAGTGGCCACCACCAGCAGGATCAGCTGCAGGGCTCTCCGGCGAGGCCCCACAAAGAGCTTTGTGAGCATCTTTCGGGCAATCAGAGCGTAGCAAGCGGCCATGACCATAAAAGGCAGCAGGAAGCCAAACACAGCTCTGGTGATGGTGATGGACACAAAGACGCTGGGCGGTTGGGCTTCAGGGAAATAATCGGCCGGTTGGTCCTTGAACTGGGAAATGCTGGCTGTGGGTAAACTCGGATGGACCCCGGGAAACTCGTGCAGAATGGAAGGAGCAACAGTAACCGGCCTCCTCATTAAATCTGCCTCTGTCTTGATTCTAGAATGGTGCGATACGCCCAAAGGCGTCACGGTGATGCTTTGGGTTGTGTTTACAGTGGGGTAGGAAGGGTGTGGATCCAGGTTCCCACCTGGGAAGACACGGTCGTAGGTGCTTTCGGTGACCAAAAGGGTGGTGTCTTCTACGTCCCACAGATCATCCAACCACTGGTAGTCCTCATGTCTCTCCATTTGCCAGTTGTTCATGCACCTGGTATTGCCAAATTCATCTTTCAGGGTCTCCCGGTAGAAGAAGGAAGGGCAGCACAAAAGGAAGGCAAGGATCCAGATGACACCGCAGACTGCGGACGCAAGCCTGACCGTCCGGTAATTCTGACACCAGACGGGTTTGGTCACCAGGAGGCACCGGTCAATGCTGATGGCGGTGAGGAGGAAGACGCTGGCAAACATGTTGAAAATAACGGCCGAGGGGAGAACCTTGCAGAGAAGCCAGCCAAAGGGCCAGCGCTCGTGGAGGGCCAGCTGAGCGATGGAGAACGGCAAGGAGAGGCAGCAGACAAAGTCGGCGATTGCCAGGTGCAGGAACCAAACCGTGTTCACCGTTCGCTTCATCTTCAGGGCAATCGCCCAGATGACCAGGCCATTTCCGGGGAAGCCCAAGAGGAAGGTGATGGAGAAAATGGCCAGGGAGCCGACTGAGGTGGAAGGCAGCGGGAAAGGCTCACTGTTTTTGTCTAAGCTGCCGTTCGCTAGCAGTGGAGCCATCTCTTGTCATAAACGGAAGCCTGAAAAGAGTTTAGAAACGTTATCTTGGACTGCAGGTGGATGTGGAGTTTCCCCCCCATCCCAGAGGGACCTTTGGCGAGCTGCATTTTCAGGCCTCGATATCCGCAGCCAGCGTTGTGGGGGAAATGCTTGTGGGACGGCTCCCCACAAGGCTGTCACTGATCTTTAATAACCAGAAGATGCTGGCCGGCCATGGGGATTTTTGTTTTGCTCTCCAACCACAAGATTCATGTCATTACCTGGCTGGCTTCATTTGTACATAACACAAATATTAGGACAATATTAGAAACCTGTAAGGGAGATTGTTTTAATTGATCAAGAAAGGATGTGTTGGTCCAGATTAGAAGTAGAAAACATATTTTTAACTGCAACAAGCGATGCCTTTGACTTTGAGATCCATTTCAGGATAGGAGAGGAAAGCCCCTCGTGAAAGTCTGGAACTGCAGAAGCTGCCTAAAGTTTCCATCTGTAAAAGCCCACCGCAATTTGCCACCGACCGGGCTCTCTGCACCTGACGGCACCCAAACCTTTTGCAGCCCAAGGCCACAGGATTAGACCGGGGGAAAGCTCTGCACGCCCCCACGCAGGATCTGGCCATGGAAAATGGGGGGGGGGAGCCCCAGGGCTCCTGCCGCTGGTTAGCAGCATCCCGGAGAACAGCAGGAAGCTAAAGGGGGGGAGGGTCTCCAGCCCGCGACCCTCCGATTTCGCTTTGCCAAGGAGCGGCTTAGTTCGCCAGGTTTGTCTGGCAGGCTGCGGGTAACTGGTCGGTCCAAAGCGAGTCGCCGCTTGGGAGTCAAGGCAGAGCTCGGGGTGGGGGAGGCTGCAGCTGGTCTGGGGAAAGCCTGGGGAGGGTCGCGGCCCCCGACCGCCAGAAGCCCCCCTTCCTACCTGGGCGAGGTTCCGCCGGGCTCCCTCGCTATCGTCCGCGGAGGCGAGACGGAGAAAGGGGGAAAGTGCCCCATCAGCACTTTGGGGGCCGGGGCCGGTCGGCCAGTTCCGCTTTCCCAGGGCGGGGGAGGCTGAGCAGTCACAGGCGATGAAGCGGGCGGGGCTGAGCCAGGGGGACTCCCCGCCACTTGGCGCGGGGGGGGGGGCTGCTGAAGCGCATCTCGAGCGGGGGGAGAGCGAGCGAGAGAGGCCCGGGGGCGCGGCAGGGGTCACCCCAAAGCCTTCTCCCGCACCTGTAGGCTATCGGCCACGCCCCCGCCCGGCCCAGGGGAGGAGCCGACAGAGGGCTCCACCCCCGAAGAGGCAGCGCGGCCCCTCTGCCCCGCACGGCTCTACGGCTCCTGAGCGCCCCCGCGGGCGGCCATAGAGGCCGGGCGGCAGGAGCGGCGCCTGCGCGCCAGGACGCTGGGCGGAAGCGGCGGGCGAAAGGCGGCTGCGGCTCTTCCCTTCCGGCTCGCGGTCAGCTGGCGGGGCGATGGCGGCGGCCGAGGCGGAGTACGAGTCGGTGCTCTGCGTGAAGCCCGAGGTCAGCGTCTACCGCATCCCGCCGCGGGCCTCCAACCGCGGCTACCGGTAGGAGGCCGAGCCCTGCGGCGCCTCGCCCCCCGCCGCTTCCCCGCCCCGCCCCGCCCGGGCGAAGGTCGGCCGCCTCCCCGCGGGGCCTCTGTTGGGGGGGGGGGGGGGCGGAGGGGGCGGCCGAAGCTCTCGGGGGCTGCAGCTCCTTCCCGCCAGCCGCCTCTGCCCTCTGCCCTCTGCCCTCTGCCAGGCGCCGCCGGGGGAAGGGAGGCGAGGCTGGAGCCGGGGCCTGGCGGGGCCTCTGCCCCGGGGGACCCTCACGGGGTCCGGCAGGGCCAGGCCGGCCGAAGCCTTCCCGGCTGCCCCTACAGGCAGCCCTCGACTTACGGCCGCAATTCAGCCCAGAGTTTACGTTGCTAAGCGAGAGGGTCGTTGAGTGGGTTTTGCCCTTGGCTCTGCTTGTCAGAAGGTCGCAGGAGGGGCTCGTGGGAGGCTGCAGCCGTCATAACTTTGAGTCGGTTGCCAAGGGTCCAAATTTGGACCGTGCGGCCACGGGGAGGCTGCGGCAGTCGTCAGTGTGGAGCAACGGTGGTGAGCCACTGTCTTCCGGGTAACTTTGAACCCTTGTAAGTGGAGGACTTGCCTTGCAGGGCCTCTGACTGGAAGCTGGATCAGCCAGACTGGACGGGGCGCCTGCGCGTCACCTCCAAGGGGAAGGTCGCCTACGTGAAGCTGGAGGACAAAGTCTCAGGTGAGGGTCTGGCTAGGAGAGCCCCGGAGGCCTTGATGGGCTCCTTAAAAGGTCCTGCCGCCTGTGGCTGCTCCTTCCCTCATTGGGCCTCTTTTAGACGCCTTCTGCTTGGTGATCTTTCGAAGCAGAGTCTCTCTCCGTGTGGCTGCAGGTACCCTGAAGCAGGGCCACTGAAATACTTGGGTTGTTTCTCCTTTCTACTTATGGAAAGTGATGCTGGAGCAATTCAAAGCTGTCTGTAATTATCTCTGAGTAATGAGGTATTGATTGGGTGGTTTGGGATAACCGGTAATTTTATGGGGAGCCTTCTTTCCGGCGTGTTTTGGGCAATACGGAACACTTTCTGGCCTGGTTCTTGGATTCCTCCAAATCAGGATTTTTGCAGATTGACTTGGATTCCTAACCCCACTCACGGCACGGTTTTGCTTGAAGGTTTGGTGTTTTTATGCCTGAGTCTAGGCTGATTCTTAGTTTGTGTTCCAACCCAGCTTTTTGCCAAAGTGGGCTCCCCATCCCCTTTCCCGTCTCGTTCTTAGCCCTCCGGCTGCTCCTCATTCAAAACGAAGGGAAAGAATTGACTTTCAAATCACAACAAATGCTCAAACATCTTTCCAGGAAATGGAACATTGAAACTTATGAAACATAAAGCTTCTCTAATTGCAGCTTTAAAAAAAGGCATCTTATTTATCAATTTTTTTATTGGGTTAATTTGATTTTTTGTTAGATTATTTTATAAATTCTATAATTTGATATTTTGCTATGGTAGCACAGCAGTTAGAATGCAGTATTGTGGGCAAACTCTGCCCACTGCCAGCAGGTCGATCATGACCAGCTCGAGGTTGACTCAGCCTTCCGTCCTTTGGTAAAAGAGGACCCAGATTGTTGGTGGCAAATAATACTGGTATTTGTGAACAGCTTAGAGAAGGTTGTAAAGCTCTGTGCAGCAGTATATAAATCTAAGTGCTATGGCTATGTATTATTCCAATCTAGTTGCACAGAGGATGCCCTGGTGAAGGATCTCGTTTCAGAGGTCAACCAAGGCTGACACTTGAGGGAGGGGGGCATTGGCAAAACGGCTGCTAGGGAGAGCTGCCCACTCACAAAAGGCATCCTACTAATCTCCATCCAGCTGCCCAAGAGATGGGTGGGTCCGAAGCCTTTGTTTCCTGCCCTCTCAGGATTGCTTCTTGGGCAGCTCTCCCTGGCAGCCATTCTGACAGAGCCCCCCCCCCTCCCCCACCGCCCAAACGCTTTCTGGAAAGGGTCTGGTTTCCCCTTCCCTTGCTGGGCCTTGAAGGCGGCTCTCTTCTTGTTTCCTCCTAGGGGAGCTTTTCGCACAG
Source organism: Arizona elegans (assembly GCA_022577455.1). NCBI lineage: Eukaryota > Metazoa > Chordata > Lepidosauria > Squamata > Colubridae > Arizona > Arizona elegans. The sequence goes on from JAKOOJ010000028.1 coordinate 9,262,808, forward strand.
GCTCCGATCGATCAGTACCCTGGCATTGCAGTGGAGACGGTAAATGACTCGAGCCGGTATTTTGTCATCCGGATTCAGGATGGAAATGGTAAGAAGAAGAAGAAGGATGCACGGTTTCTTCTTGGCTGATGTGAATGATGGTGGCCCCACTGAGCATGCCTCCAACCACCCTAAGGCATCTGGCCCCTGGGGACCGTCTTTCAGCCATCAGGGAGCCAAGAAATGCCCCTCGGGAGCAGGTGGAGCAAAGCACTTCAGAGCGTGCCTTGCCTTGGGCAGAGCCAAATGCCCGGCGAGGAAAATTCTGAACTAAATGTGAGAGGAGTTGAACGTGGGGAGCGACCTGAGAGATTCCGTGTGAAAACTCCTCTCTCTCTCCGGCTGGTTCTCAGCTGAGGACCTGAACGGCCTCAGATGGACTGAAGGCATCTAAAGGAGTGATAATGGAGCTAAGGAAGTCCTTGGGACTATTGTACAGGTGTGGCGTGAAAGCTGTTCCCAGGTTGGTTCTGACCGCCAGGTCTCCTGAGCCTAAGAAAAGAGTTTCCTCTGGGGCAGTGACTGATACGGAGGTTGGCATTCCTTTGAGAGGATAAGAAGGCCTATAAGGTGGCAGAGTCGGCCCCTTCTCCCAATGGGAAGCCAGAGACTCTCCCCGAAGGCCAGGCATACAAGGCGCTGCATTAGCAAAAAGTGGCAGAGAATTCCCAGGATCTCTTGGGATCTTCCCCTCCGGCGGCTGTGCTAACTGCTGCTGGCTTTCTTGATCAGGGCGCAGCGCCTTCATTGGCATCGGCTTTGGCGACAGAGGAGATGCCTTTGACTTCAACGTGGCCCTGCAGGACCATTTCAAGTGAGTCTGCCTTGCTGGGCGAGGAGGGGAATCGGCCGGAGGAGGGTCAGCCTAGGGCGGGAACCTTCCTTCCCAGCTCCGCAGAAACGGAGCTGCTTCTGTCTGGAATGGGGGCTCGGTTTGTTCAGCTCCGTGCAGTTGGGGTTGTTTCATCGCCTAGTCCAGGAGCGTGAGGAGCTCTCTTAAAACCTAAGACAAAACAGGGTGTGTGGTTGCACTAAACAATGTTGCAGCCTCTCAGAGCGAGCCCCCCATCTGCCGTCCAGGGTCCCCACGGCCAAAGGGTTTTTGAGCCATTCCTTTGGGCACTTTCACGGGTTGACCGTGACCTTCAGCCATTCAGTGAACAATCATTCAGACTTAGAGCAGGGCTGAACCGATGGTGGGTAGGACGGATCCTCAGCGTTCGTTGCAGCTTCCTCACGGTTGTGTGATCACAATCTGGATGCTTAGCACTTCATGAGCAGCTTCAGCCCCCCCCGCCCCCGCCCCATCACGTGATCGCCATTTGCAACATTTCCTGCCGGCTTCCCCAGAAAGTTAGTGGGGAAGTTGGCAGAGAAGGGCGCAATTACCCCACATGTTCACCCCACACAGCCCCCAACACCTTTGCACTTGCTCAGGGCCGACCGTTTGCACCATCCCAGCCCCGCGCTCCCCCCACCCCCTTCGCTAGTTTTCCTTCTGACTTCCATTGTGGGATGCCAGCAGACCGTTGCCCCCCAACGACTCCAGAGTTCAGTTAGCACCCACAACCGACATTGCCATCGCTAAGCGATGCAGCCACGCTTCGTGACCGCGTTGCTTAGTGACCGGCGTTCCGGTCCCCGTGGTTGTTGTAAGCCGAGGACAGCCCAGCCTGCTTCCTCTTCTGTCCCTGCAGCTAACCTTCTTGCACACAGGTGGGTGAAGCAAGAGACGGAAATCTCCAAGGAGTCCCAGGAGCTGGACAGCCGGCCCAAGCTTGACCTGGGCTTCAAGGAAGGGCAGACCATTAAGCTGAACATTGGGGTGAGGCTCCCCTGCGCCTCTTTCCTGGCTTGCTTGGGTCTCAAGGGGGGGGAGTAAGGGGGGGCTGTGATTCCGAGAGGTCCCTCTTAACGCCGCCTTTCTCCCTTTGCAGAATATCCCCACCAAGAAAAGTGGGTCAGCAAAGCCCCGCCCTGCTGGCTCAGGTGGACTCAGCCTCCTCCCCCCACCTCCGGGGGGCAAAATGGCCCCTCCTCCCCCGGTTCCCCCTCTTTCTTCGACAGCCATTTCCAACCACGTAACTCCCCCCCCCGTGCCGAAGTCCAGCAGTGCTGGCAACACAGGTAACGGCTGCTTCCCGGTAGAGGGTGATTCTGGGGGGTCCCCAGCCAGCAGGCGCTCAGAATAGTGGGGGGGAGGGGGGGGCGGCGGCAGAGGCCCTGATGGTCATGGAGTCGGGATGGGGAGTCATTGTTCTTCCTCAGGAGGAGAAACCCCTTGGCATGTCTCCCTCAGCTTGGCTGGCAAGCCGGTCCGAGGAAAGGCTGGCCTTTCGGATTGGCCGGGGATTCCCCTCCCCCCCCCCCCCGGCTTCTTTTTTGTGGGTCTTACGGTCCAAAGTAAGTACAAATAGTCTTTGATTTACAACAGTTCAAACAACGGCATTGAAAAAAGTGACTTAATGACAGCTTTTCACAGTTACGACTTTCGCAGTATCTCCATGATCACATGGTCAAAATTCTGATGCTTGGCAGCTGGTTCATACTTACGGCCGTTGCTGTGTCCTGGGAGTCTCGTGATCCCCTTCTGTGACCTTCTGACCAGCAAAGTCAATGGGGAAGCCAGAATGGCTTTATAGCCAGGTTACTCACTTAACAACTGCACAGATTCACTTAACAACTGTGGCAAGAAAGGTCGTAACACGGGGCAAAACTCACTTAACAAATGTCTCACTTAACAGCATAAACATTGGGCTCACTTATGACTTGTGGTCATAAGTCAAGGACTACCTATACACACTGATTTGGGTGGTTCCAGGCAAGGTTTGGGTGGAGGGGCGGATGGCAGCCCAAGTGGTTTATCCTCTGCCTCTCTTGGCAAGAGCTGAAGCTGAAGCAGAACAATGGGCCGGATATAATCCTGTTCCTGGTGCTTTGAGGGCTGAGAAAATCGGGAGTGGATCTTGACTGGTGTCCCGAGAGAAAGTCGGAGGAGACCCTCTCCGTATTTCTAATCAAGAACCCCCTCCTTTGACACCCCCACCCCCCAGATATCCTCCTAGACTTTGATTTGCCACCCGCCGCCTCCAAGGGCCCTGTGCCTGCCGTCCTCCCAGGTAGTCCAGATCTCTGGGGAGACTTCAACACGGCACCCAGGTAAGAGGGAGGCTCCGGGGTCGCAGCCCTTCTCCTTTTGTGATTTCACCCATGAGGGGGGAGGGATGTTCGCTTCAAGATCTTGTTGGAAAGACGGGAGGGGTTTCTCTGGGGAGGGCCAGTCCTTGGGGGCCCCCAGCCCACTTGCTTTTCTCCTAATCCTTTCCCTGCTTGTGTCCACCCTCCACCCCACACCCCAGTGCAGTTCCCAGCCAGCCTGCTCAGCCGTCTAACTGGGTTCAGTTCTGAAGAAGCAGAGTGGAGGAAACGGAAGTGGACCAGTGACCGAGACAGATGGACCCAACTGAGATGGGAGTTTCCCAACGTCCTTGGCTCTTCAGTCGAATCCTAATTTCCAGACAATCCTCCTGTTTTTGTTGATGTTCCCATCCTATTGACGCCCGTTGCATTTTATCTTACAGCAGAATTGCTTCAGAATTCGCCCTTCCGGGAGCTTTGGAAGAGCGAGGAAGGATGGTTGAAACCCGGGCTCCTGCTTCTGGTCAGTCCCTGAGGTCTGGGAGGCTGACCAGACGCTGCTTTTCATTTGGGATTTCCAGCCAGGCTCCGTTTCCTTTCTTCTGGGCCTCAGTGCGCCTGGTGCGGGCGGAGGGCCAGAGCTGCTCCTGTTGATCTCTGCTCTCGGGGGGCTCCAGTCGAAGCACCTCTGGGGCAGTCCTGATCTGGCTTTTCCTCAGTCTCCTTCCCTCCAGTTTGGTAGTCAGGGCCTCCAAATCCGGTTTTGTGTTTGGTGAGCCCTTGCAATTTCCTCGGCTTTTTTCTCACGGCTCAGTTCTAGTGAGATGATCCCTTCCAAAACTGGACGTAGTTGCAACACCCAAGAGACCCTTCTGCTCCCATCTTTTACAGATGACGGGCACGCACCTCCTTCCGGGCTCCCTTCTGAACCCGGTTTGTGGTGCCCTCGAGATAGGCTGCCTGGCACGCGCACACGGCAGAGGCTCGCTCCGCGGCCCCCTCCTTCATCACAGGAGCAGGGTGGCATGTGAGCTCTGCCCCTGCCAGGGAGGGTCAGGCTTCTGGATGCAACTTTCTGGCCAGTATGTTTTGTCGCTTGATAGCCTGTCCCTGGCAGAGCTTACTGAATCATGAAGTCGTTTCTGGCAGCGCCTCTTCCCTCCGCCTGCCTGCCTGTCTGGTCCGTGTCTTTTTGGGATTTGCGCACGTCTCCCCTTCGCTCCTCTTGACGTTGGTGAGCTCACATGGCTCTGAAACACCTGCTTCGCTTGGCCCTCAAATTGGGAGGCCGTTTTCTTGTTGCGCTCTAGATCCGTTTCTCCCGGTAGGCTCGTGACCTCCGTGGGCGGTAATAATTACGCTGTAGTCTTGGCTCTCGCCTGTTGCATGTCCTGGGTGACCCCGTGGTTTGGTGCTTCCCCTGTGGGTAGTTTTTAAGTGAGCAAGGCACTTCCAGGTAGCCTCTCCATGTTTTGTCTCTTCTCCGCTCCCGGCCATGATCTCCTTTGCAGAGGAGCAGAGGGGATCTGCTCCGCTAGTATCACGCGGAAGACCGCAGGGAATGAAATGCACTTTTTAAAGATAAAAATAATGGGTGCCTCCCTAGCAGGCTATCCGTAAACAGCCCCCGGTCCACTTAACTCCTGAAGTTTTCTCTGTCCCTCACAGGCGGCAGCCAAGGGTTACGTTGGGCTGCGGCTCCTGGAAGGGCCCGATTCCCCTGGAAAGTGGGAATCGTAGCCTAGCTGGAAGGCGCCTGGTTGGGCTTAGCCGGTTCCACCCCTTCCTTTCGCCCTTCAGCGCCCTGCCTGGAGGTTCTGGATCCGGCTGATCCCTCTCCTTCCGTGGCAGGTCCCCTAGCCATTTCCACAGCCACCCCTCAGACAATTACCTGACTTCCTAAGTTGACTAATTGGGAGGCTGTCCCTCTGTGTGCGTGTTTTCTTACGGCTAGTATTACCTAAATAATATATTATGTATTGTCACAAACAGAAGTAATATTCATCTGTATGTATATAAAGTATAAGATGTACTGGTTCAATAAATAGCAAATAAAAGAATTAAACCTGGGGAAAGCTGTGTGTTAAAAGGAGCCACAGGGGAGCTCCCTTCTTTAACGCTCAACCCCCACCCCTCCCCCGATCCCGGCTTCTCCAGGCTGGGCAAAATCTGCCTCCTTCCCCAGGGTTGGGCCAGGCCAGGTTAGTCAGTGGGTTGGTCGGCTGAGGAGGATGGAAGAGAGGAGATGTTGGAGCAGGTGGCTGGTGAGCCTTTAGCCTCCCTGGCAGTGCTGGAAGCTGCCCCTCCAGTCAGAAGGGCAGAGGGCACTCCCTGGCGTCTGCAGAGAAGCCTCCAGTGGTGGCCACAAACGGAGCCTCTTAACATGCGCAAAGTCCGTGCGTGTACAAAGGGGGGAGCTTTGATTGCAGCGCTCTGACTGTTGTGTTGCTTATTTTGACCTCCCCTGAACCTCCAGCCTTCATAATTTTTTAGAGAAAGCGTTAAACAGCCGTGCGGGAAGGATAAAGGATTCCGTTCAAAGAGAGAAGATGGGCTGGAACAGGAACTGACCCCGAGGCAACTCTTCATAGGAAGGACGAAGGAAGGAAGGAGCGAGCGAGCGAGCGAGCGAGGTGAACCAGAGTGCAGCAGCAGCAGCAGCCAACACCAAGAGACTTCTGCACAAATCTGCGCTTTTGTGGCCCTTGCAAGTGGGGGAGGGGGCAAGATTCTTGAGAATTAGAGAGGATGCGGCTGTGCTCTGTGGAATCACAAGGAACAGAGTCATGGGTTGGGTGACTCACCACTACCCAGAAATTGCAACGGAGGTTCCTGTCCAGACCCCTCGGCCCGTGACCTCTCTCCATTGCCAAGCTCTGGGGCTGATGGGGACTGGCAGAAACGGCTTCTTTTCAACCCATTTCACACCTGGTTTTGGAACAGGAAGCCAGTCCTGGTTGCCCTGCGAGATGAGCTGCGTTGGGAAAAGGAAGGGAAACATGAAGCAAGTGACTTAGCTTAGTGTCAGCTATCGACAAGACTGTAACTTGCTAGTTTTGCATAATGGCAGCAAAACCACTTCTCTTTTCCAGCCAGAAAATTGAGGAATTAATGTGCTTGAAAAAACAGGGAGCTTCTCCTTTACCAAGAGGCTTGATCACTTTATGTAGTGATCAAAGGTCTCCCTGGGTGACGGTGCTGTGGACTGGCTCAGCTTCTTCAGAGCCCTTCCTTCCACCCACCCACCCACCCAGGTGCCCTTGTCTGGTCCTGCCACCCCAGCAAGTGGGACCTGCAGCTCTTGAGGCTGGCTGGCTGGCTGGCTGGCTGCTGCTCCCTCAAGAGCTGGGAGGGGGCTGGGAAGGAAGCTGGCCCTTCCTCCCTCGCCTGTCCAATCCAGAGTCCCTGGCTCTCCTCTCGGGAAACGAGGCCTGGCCTGCCGGGCTCCTCCCAAACGCCCGGCTGGCAGATGATGTGGTGGGGAAGAAGCGGGACTTGCCCAAAGCACATCGTTGGTCCCAGGCAGAGCCTCCGTGGGGAAGCCCCATGGCTATTTTTATGTGCTGATCATGATACGGCTGGCTCAGCCTAGGGCCCCTGGGGGGAGGGGGAACCTTTCTTCTTCAGGGGACGTTGGACTTAGGGACGTAGGTGGGGGGGGCACCTCTTAGTTCTTCCAGATTTCATGATGTGGCCTCTCTCCACGCGGAAAGCCCACCGTGGGCTCTGAAGCGGTGAAATGCCCCCTCCCCCCAACTTGGCGATTTGGGTAGATAGCTCTGCATGCCCTTTTGAAACCTGAAGAGTGCATTTGATCGTATGGAGAGTCCGGTGCTCTTTTGCTTGAAGCTTTCAAAAGCAGGAGGAAAACAAATTGTTCTCGGAGCTGTTTGCCTGGAATCATGAAAATAAAGGGCTGCCTTTTGGAAAGATGTACCTGGCGCCCCCTGGTGGACTGACAGTTCAGCAGCAAGCCTTGGCAACTGCAGGAAAGGGAGAGGCGGGAAAGATTGAGCTGGGTTGGCGTGCACTGAGGTGTGACCCTCAGAAAACCAGGGAAGACTTGGTGGGCGCATCTGCTGCAGGGAAAAGGCATAGAAATGCTGTTGCTGGAGGATGGCAAGAGTTGTTATTCCCTGGCTCAGTCAGCTGTTTGATATCCAGGAAGATGCTTGAAGATTTGCGGAGAACTTGAGGGGTGGCATCTGAGGAGACCCATCTTTTCAAGTACACTGGCAAAAAAGCGAATACAATCCTTGGTCGTATAAACAGAGGCACAGAATCAAGATCACGTGAAGTATTAGTACCGTTTTACAAAGCCTTAGTAAGGCCACATCCAGTTTTGGTTACCACATTACAAAAAAGACGTTGGGACTCTTGAAAAAGTGCAGAGAAGAGCAACTAAGACGATTAAAAGCCTGGAGATTAAAAGACATGAACTGTTGCGGGATTTGGATTTGGCCAATCGAGAGAGAAAAAAGGACTGAGAGCAGTATTCCCATATTTGACGGGTTGCCATAAAGAGGAGGGGGTCAGTTCATTCTCCAAAGCATCAGAGGGTAGGGCAGGAAACGATGGATGGAAACTGATCAAGGAGAGAAGAAACCTGGAATTAAAAAACTTCCTAATGGTGGAACAATCCACCAGTGGAAGAGATGTTGCCTTCAGAAGTTGTGGCTGCTCCAACACTGGAGGTTTTTAAGAAGAGCCTGGACAGCCACTCGTCTGAAATGGCATAGGGCCGTGATGGCGAACCTATGGCACGCGTGACCAAGGTGGCACGTAGAGACATCTTTCTGGGCACGTGAGCTGTTGCCCAACTTACCTGCAGCTGCGCACGCGTGTTGCCCCCCAGCTGGTATTTGGGCCTCCGGGGCGCATGTGTGCAATTCAAGAGAGCCAGCTGGTCATCGGAGCTCTCCCATGCATGCATGGGCATTTGCACATGAGAGTACTGCGCACATGGACAAGCATAGATGGTGTTCGCGTGTGTGCACTGCACAAAAACTGCACGTGCACAGGTGGTGTGATTGCACACGCAGTGCCCAGGGGTGCGTGTGAAAGCCTTGCACATGCACAGATGGTGCGGTTGAGGAGCCGCATGTTAGCGTGGATATCACGGGTGCACGCAAAGTGCATGCCTGTTCAGCACTCGGTGAGTAAAAGGTTGGCCACCGCTGGTCTAGGGTCTCCAGCTTGAGCAGGGGGCTGGACTAGAAGACCTCCAAGATCCCTTCCAGCTATATTCTGATGGGTGAAACGCTCCTTCTGCAAATGCAGCTCCGCTCTGGCTCTGTCCATGGCCCACCAGCACGGAGACTTCAGTGGGTTCCACTCGCTGGCCTCCTTACAAAGCCCCCATCACTCCCTATGCTATGCCATTCATGAGGCCTCCCCGTTCCTCTTAAAAACCCTGCCCAGGTGGCTTCTGCCCCACCTACCCTGAGGTGGTCTCACTTTCATTTAGCCGCCTTGGATGCAAGAAAAGAGAAAGAGGATGTCTTCTTAATTGGCCTGTGGCTTCCTATACATACACCCACAGCTATCTAGGGCCCGGGCCTCATTGGGTGCAGGGCTGCTTAGTGATGCCCCCACCCCACCCCCTCGGGTGACAGACAGGTGGGCAGAGAGATGGTAGTTAATTGGTTCTTAGGGGCAAATAACTCTGGATCATGCAAGACAAAGGCTCGCATTGATCCCAGCGGCCCCAGCTTAGAACCGGCTTTAAATGAAACCAGATTGCATGCTCACTGCTGTGTCCCGGTCCATCCAGGCCGGCTTTGGCTTCTTGGAAACAGACCCTTCAGCGGCCCTCGCAGGTCCTCCTCCTCCTCCTCCTCCTCCTGCTCTAATCTCCTGCAGATGCAGCCTCCACCCCAAAGTGGCTGCCTTCCAGGCCTAGGTCACACCTGCACCCGGATTGGGAGCCCACCGTCTCCAGCAACTGAAGCGGGCTCAGCCTTGCAGGGTCTCCACGTGCACGGGGGCCTAAACTGAGGTGCCCACCTGCCTCCCAAGACTGGAGGGGGGGAGAGGGTGGCATCACCCCTCGACCTGTTCTGAGAAGAGCATCTGAAGCTGCAGAGGCTGCTCTGAAAGACAAGGAAGCCTCCGAGCTGAACATGGCATCGGAGGGTGGAATTGTCTCCATGCCTTCTTGCCATCGTGATCCAACCCCAAATATTGCAGATTTTACCCTCTTTATTCAACCAATGTGTTCCTTTTAAATATTAAAAAGTGTCTATTTTAACTTGGTTAAATAAATCAAAATCACTTCCCCTTAGCTTGTATCCTAGCATCTATGTTGTCACCGATCCCTGTGATTTCCTCTGCAGTGGGTCCCAAGGATTTCGCAGGCTCCCCCACCGCTTTCTTTGAATGGACCAGAAGAAATGATGGTGCTTGGCCAGGAGGAAGGCCTGCAGGGAGAGCCAAGGACGATGCCGGAACAGAGCAGAACACTTGCACCCAACGTTAAGCTATGAAGATTCAAACCGGTCTCTCAAAAGATGGAGCCAAGGCTTCCTAATTTTTTCCTTAGTTTACTTAATAAAACAACACAGAGGAAAAAAAATAAAATGACATCAACAAGAGAAAAAGAAAGCAAAAGACTTCTGACAGATAGGCATGGACTTGGGAAGTTTTATGCAACGGTTTCAAGGAAAGATGAGCATATTTCATTGGGATCCTCCGGGTGTAACTTGCATCAAGGCTTCCACCCACTGAGTGATGGGAGCCAGGCATTCATCTTTCCCCCATTCAGGGACTCCTCTTTGGCAAGGAGAGCCACACAGAGGATCCATTCTGTTGTCCCACCATCAATTTCCACGTAATCGGTAGGTGATTCAAAAGAATAGGGATGTCCAAAAATATTAAATCATACCTTAGAGTTAAATTAATAGATTTAATCACCTTTCCCCAGAGTATAATAACTTTAGGACATGTTTTAATGAATCTCCAACAAAATGGTATTTTAATTGCATCTTCAAAAAAAATGGTGATTCACCCATTTATTTTCTATTCAAACACAATGAGTTCAATGAGTTTGAAATATTATTTTTGGTTGAATAAACCCTAATCTAAGATCTACTGAAATTTTTGACACTAAGGCAAAACAATTTCCCATTGTTTAGACAAAAAAGGAACCCTCAATTTCTTACTCCATTCATTCTTTAAAATTTGCCTATTAAATTGATTTATTGATAACAGATATGATTATGGGCTTTTTTGTCTCATAAAATTTAATGATGCATTCTAACAATTCAGATGTTTTTGAAGCTGAAAATGCTACTTTTTACAAATCCATGGCCTCTGTAGTTGTAAAAACTGCAACTGAGGAGCAACCAGAAAAAAAACAAAAAACAATAGTATTTATCTTTTAAAAGAGAATGATCAAGCCAGCATTTCCAGCTCCAAGGGAATTTTTGTGCCTGCTAAGTACTTTTTTGGTGTCTGCAGGTTTCTCCTTTCACACAAGGATGGTCTTGGGTCTCCAGAAGCTTCTCTCCCTCCCTCCCTCCCCGCATGAAGGCACAACAATGAGAGTATTGCTGTAGCATGTGTGTTTGAATGTTATTAATTTATTGAACAAACATCTATATTTCCGCTTTTCATTATATCATTCAAGGGGAGTAATCATGATTCCTAGTCAGGGATGGTTTTATTTTAATATCTGTTTTACCAGCTTAGTATTCCAATCTGGCATAGTATTTTTACACTTTTCAAGCTCCTGTAATACTCTCACTCTCACCCACAGGGAGTGTCACCCTTGGTATGCATTTCCTCCTAATCTGCACAGGAGTTCAAAGGAATGGCTAGCGATGTGGGTCAAAGGGGCTGGGGCACCCCCTCCTTCCCTCCCATGCACCTTGGGGCCACTTCGAAGTTGGGCTGGAGAGGAGAGCAGCCCAATTTGCTTGCAGTGCAACACCTGGCAGTTCCCTTTCCCCCCCTCTCCCCCCTTACAGAAAAGCCCTTGGTCTTCTTCCTGCAAAAGGAACAGACAGCCCCAGGGCCAGGAAGGCAATTGTTTTAAAAGAAGCCTCTGCTGCCCCCAGGAAGAAGTGCCACCCTGGGGCCACGGTGTGCCAGAGGCAGAGAAGCCTTTCCCCTCAGGTGGACTTTCTCCCAGACTCAGAGGGGCCCAGCAGCTGCAGCAGCTCTCTGACGCCCCCCCTCCGTCCCACCTGTTGGTTGGGCCCTGGTGGGGGAGGGGTCATGAAGGGGAAGCCCCACCCCTGCATGGGAGGAGCCCCTCCCTGGTCCAGCCCGTGGGAGCTGCCAGGCCACCAAGAAAAAGGATACGCTGAAAAAAAGGAAGGAACTGCCTAGTTTTATGTTCCCTTCCATTCGTGCCCAACTGATGATTGCATTGACATGTTTATAAATCTTGACAAGGTTTCCAGTTACTTTCTTCACATTATTTCCCTCTTAAAAATCATCCTCTGACAGCCGGAATTTCCCTTGTTTTGTGACACATGAAATACCGTACATTCTGCCTTAAATTTGGCCAAACATCTATTCTGAATCTCTGTTGTTCTTTTGTCATGGCTGCGATTGGGTTTTCCAGTCCGGTATTATAAACCAGGGATCCTGCCTGGTGAATTGATGGGTTTTTCAGCCTGGGAAGGTCCTTCTTCCCCCCAACCCCCACCCCCACCCCCGCTGAGGCAAATTTCTCTCCTGCAGCTCTCAGCATGGATCTTATAGTCATTTGCATTGGTTCATTTCTTACTAGTGGAATTGTTCAGGAACATTACCTAGTAGAATAAAACCTCCAAGATTTCAATTCAAAGTTCAATTTCTACAATTTTTAAATAAACTATGTATTCTCCTTCAATTCTTACAAGTAATTTTTACAAGATCGGCATCTATGATTAAATCTTCCTTCAGTGTTGCAACATTTCTAGTATTTGTTGTTACATGATTTTCTCTTAAATTATAGCATCGGAAAATTTTACAGATTTTTTTCCCTAAGTGCTCTCAATGTTACATTATAATTGTTTCTTTAAAATGTTGCATTCACTTTATCATGATATATTGATAAATACATTTTGGCCCAGGCTGGGTTTTGTCTTAAACACCCTTCCTTTCTTCAGATCCCTTTTTATTCTTCCAGCGATCTGTAAATCCATCAGCCACGGTGGATTTGGCCCTTTACCAGAACAATATCTTTGCTGCTTCAGTCTCTTTCTGGAACCTGGATACACCAGATTCACATAATGCACAGCATTACGCTTTTCTTGCAATAATTTTTTTCTATGACAAAAAGCATTTCAGGGCAATCTCAAAAGCAATATCCCACTAAAGGCAAGATTACTGCATTTATTACTGTTTTTTTTTTAAATAGAAGTTCCTGTTTTTGTCCACCTCTGCCTTATAAATACATCCCTTTAAGTTTTTGTCTTCTTTTCTATCTGCATTATTATCTCTGAAGTCCATTAGCCAGGCTGACATCTTCTAATGCTGACATTCTGCTGTTCAGGGATTTTATCATCATTCTAAATGAACAACTTGCGTGGAAAAATAATTCACACTTTGAAAAAGCAGTCTACCTCTATTTCTGAATTGTCTCTTCTTTTTTACTTTTAGGGGGTTTTTTCCCTTTTCCAAATAAAATATGTATTCTTTGTCAGTCGTGCAGTTTTAATTCTGGGATTGAAATTGGCACTTTTTGATGTGTGTTTGTGTGTTAATTAGGTAATGTGTTCATTTTAATGGTCACAAAAAAACCATCCCCTTTTCCAATGCCTGCAGGCCTCACTGACACTGCCAGCTCCATTGCCACAGCTGGGCCAGGCAAACAGCTGCTGGTGTGGGAGCCTTTGGGGCTCAGCTCCCTCTTGATCCAGAATTCTGCACAAGGGGCTCCCGTTGGCGCCAGCCCCAGGGCTCAGGAGAGGGCAGAGTGTCTGCAAGCGCCATGGGGTCCATCCAGATTTGCTTGAGCACTTTCCAAGGAAAAGGAAACTTCTTAAACTGCCCAGATGCTGCTAGGTGAGAAACTCTGTGTCTGTGGCTTTGCTGGGCTTGAACACATCTGCACATTCAGCGCTCTTGAGAAAGTTTCGGCATCTGGTGCTTCAGTCCAGATCCTACTCAGAGCAGAGTGGCCAATGATTTGCCACAACCCCAGTGCCATCACTTTGCTGAACAGCTAATTTTCACAGCATGGTCTCAGACCTAAAGATATTTTACCCATGTAATATGCTGTATTGATATTATCCCTCTGATCTTCTCATCTTTCTTAATACCTTCTCCTATTGGTATCTATGTTTGAGCACTTGTTGTATCTTATGATTAATGATTGTAACTATGATCTATGACCTATCATTTTGTTCTTTGCATGTACACTGAGAGTTTATGCACTGGAGACAATTTCCTTGTATGTCCAAACACACTTGGCCAATAAAGAATTCCATTCCATTCCATTCCATTCCATTCCATTCCATTCCTATTCTATTCTATTCTATTCTATTCTATTCTATTCTATTCTATTCTATTCTATTCTATTCCTATTCTATTCTACTCTTTCTCTTTTATTATTTTCTATATTGTATTCTATTCTGTTTTCTGTATTCTATATTTTCTCTACCCTACTCTACTCCACTCCACTCCACATTCCTGTTCAGTTCTGTTCTATGAACAAGGATGGTCTTATCGGTTTTCTCAGTCCACACTGCACTCTTCTCTCACTTTCCCATCACAGAGGTAGGTCCCTCAATGGAGAGCCCCCTCTACATGAAAGCAGCTATCCCAGGCCCCCTCCCCTGGCCAAAGCAAGGCTGAGACCCTCAGGGAGAGGGGGGCTGGCCCCCCTCCCCGCTTGCATCACCTGCTGCTACTGTCCAGGGGGGTCCCTGGGATCCAGGAGGAGGAAGAGGCAGCTCTTCCAGTTTGGCCAGCAACCCTTTATGCCAAGATGGAAATGCCCGAGCTTTCTGTCTCTGGTGCTGGATTCTGATTTCACTCTTTTCTTTTCATGTTACTGATGGGAAAATCAAATACACACACCTTGCCTAAATAATGTTCTTTTTATAAATATCAATACTGGTGCCTTTCATAGCCACCAGGGGATTGCAAACTAGGGAGGGGGGATTACCTTGAGAATCAGTGAGAGAAGATCCCCTTTTCTCTTAATGCAGGTTTTAATGTTTTACACTGCCCGTGTTGAGTTCTATGGAAAAATTCAGGGGCTGGGCCTGAAAGCAGCCCATTTGTGGGGTGGTGGAGCCGGGTGCAGTCGGGCCTGCAGGGCTCTTAACTGGCGGCCCAGGAATGCCAACTTCATCCCCCCCCCCCCAGTGGCTCTCTTGCTGAGGGTGGGTCTGTTCCTCAAAGGAGGCAGCTGAGATGCAGATCAGACAGAGGGCCGAAAGAGGCATTTTCAGGGACCAGGGAGACCGGGTGCCCTCAGCAAAGGCAGGAGGGATGGCTGACTTTACTCAAATTTCATCTCTTGGGAGAGTGATTAATAAAATACAGAACAGGGGAGATTTCTCCAAAAACATGTGGAAGCTATTTATGGATTATGCTGATGGGCCTGGCATTAATGTATGGAAATATGCAATACTGCTGCATTTGTTGGAAAGATTGCCACATAATAAGGTTTTATCGGTGAATTATGCATTCCTCCTCAAGTTGTATGTTCAAAGAAGAGCAGGAGAGGAGGAAGGAGGGATGGCTTCGTTTGGAGATAACTCGGGGGTTTGCAAGGCTCTCCTGCTTTGAAAGAGAGGCCCTCTCCTTCGCCCTCCACCACCACTGAGGAGATGCAGTTGTGAGGCTTGGTGCCTCATCCTGACAAGCGCTGAGCATCTCCGTCTGGGAAGAGCCAGAGGGCCAGCACAAGAGGGGGGCGCCTTGGAAAGAGGAGGCCTACATGGACCAGAAAGGGAACCTGCAGCACAGCCCTGACTTAATCAGAGCACAAACGCAAAGGAATTCTGGGAAAGCTCCCCAATCTCTCCATCCAAAAGCCGGTGGGGAAAAGAGGAGGAACAATGGTTTACTCCAATATCACACAAAGTCTCAGCCCTGGAGGAAATGGGTGGGTGAGGTTGTCATAGATTCCAAGGGATCTGTTCAGCCTAACAAACAATCGTAACGGGCCTTCTTCTCTGGATGTTCTGTCAGGTGTGACACAAGAGTTCTAAGGAAGGCAATAAACAGATATTAGAATTATGCTGCTTAATAATTTTGGCTGATGTATTTCAGTAGAATGCAATTTGGATGGTATTACCCAGTGGTTGGAGATCTTCAGACAGCATCTCTCTCGTATAACAGTTTTCCAGAGTATCCAAATCCAGAACGTAAAAAAAACCCATAAAAATGTGTAATTACAACTTTGCGTAAATATCTACTTTTCATTCATACATCTATTAGTTGCCATTTTTTGTGTGCTTTTCCTGACAATGAAAGGCTTAAGGAAGAATAACAGGCATATGCCTTATTTTGGTCTTCATAAATAACCAGCTAATAAGCCAGACATTTAAATTCTGCTTCAGCGAGTAGATCCATCGCTTGTCAGAGCATTTAGCAAAATCAAGTCAGCAGATTTTTCCAGTATTTGCCTCTTCTCAATTTTGCTAGCAGGCTATCAACTTTCAGTCCCCCAAACAGCTTAATCCTTGGATCCACAACAGTTATGCAACTGTTTATATTTTTTCCATTCTGCTTTCCCTGCTTCTGAAAAATGGGTTTCTCTTCTAATTGTTCTGAAGGAGACACATTGTGCTACACCATGTTTCAGTTGCTGAATCACTTATTCCATAATTCCTGTAATTTGTGAAATTCCGCTGAGCTTTGCACATTATTTCTACCATAATAAAAGGCAAAGAAGGAATTCTCAATAAGGAAAGAAAAATGATAATCAGTCACCTACTGCTATAGGTTCGTCTTCATTTACCCAAAGCACTGAAGATGTACAGAAAAGCTCTTTTCCATTTTGTGGGTGATCAATTCAGGCAGATGCTTCCTTAGATGAAGTGGGACATATCGCCAAAGAAGTGGCACATGGCAGACATCTCTGGCAGGCACCAGAAACTTTTGGTGGAAACTCCAGACCACGTGACTGGAGGGCCCTGGGATTCCAGAGCAGCTGGCAGACGATAGGGCTTGGGTGGTGGGCACAGGTTAACCTTGCTTAGCCTCCCCCCACTCTAGAACACCTAAACTGTGGCAGCTTTAAGAAAGAGCAGAGCATTGGAGAAAGACATGAATTCTCACCAGTGGAAAAATCCCTAAAATTGTTATTTGAAAGGCTATTTCTTGTCATTATTAGGGATACACAGAGCCAGGACGTGATTCCAGTCCTTCCCAGGTAATTCTAAAATTGGGCCTACAATATGGAAAGTGATTTGGAATGGTGGAGCTCCACCACTGACCAGTTTCCAACCTTCTCTTGTTGGATGAGTGGACAATCCCTTTTCCTTAGTCATAGTCAGGCCTGGGGTGGTGAGTGGCTATTTTCTTGGCTGCCTTTGACAAGACAGGGAAGGAGGGAATGCTGCTATTGGGGAGAGGGACCCACTGAGAGGTGGGAATTAAGGGCTCTGTCTTGGCTGCCCTACTTATGGTTGTGGAGGTAATGGTGGGGTAACCGGAGAGAGAGTCTCTCTGTAGCCCTGTTCTTACCTTCTTGAGGCTCAGGGCCATTTGGCTCCTGGGTTGTGCTTTCTTCAAGGAGGGAAGGAAGGAGTTAATCTCTTTGGCTCCCCTCCTCGGCCTCCCCCCTGGCAGTCCACCCCAGTTCCACTATGAAGGGGCACCATTATTCCTTGCCACCCCCTTCCCTTGCTGAGAAGGGCCCTCCTGCTTGCAATTTGTTACAGAAATCCCTGCCAAAATGCCCCCAACACTATGTTTTCTCTCAAAAGAAGTTTATGGACATTTTTTTCTGCTTTAAAAATTCGGCATTTTGAAGGAACATAGTTTGGAAGTCTCTTGTTTGACATTTGTTTCAGTTTGGTGCATTTAATTCTTTGATAGCGATTTCAATTTCCTGTCAATTCTGTTCTGGTGAAAGGAATTTTTTTTTACATTGTATGTGAAGAACAATGTAATATGTGGTGCAGACCATGCATATATCCAGCATCCTTAATTTTCATGAGCAGGAACTGGACATAGTCGCAGCTCCAGTCCAGGATCCGCCCCTCACTAAGCTTTAAGCCTCTCAGCTCTCTGGGACCTCTAGAAGGGGGTGGGGGAGTTGCGTTGTGAGAAAAAAGAAAACTGGGAAAGCTGTTTGGTGGGACCGAGGCTTTTACAGGCTTCCCTGCTTAGATCAGGGGTGCTGATCGTTGCTCTGTCAGGAACTGAAGCCTGCAGGGAAGCGCAAAGAGGAAAGGGAAATGGTGGATTTATTTTCTAGAGTGTGCAATGGGACACCTGATCTCTTTGCAAGAGTTAAGGACTGTTTGTTAAGTTCCCGCCCGTGAGTGAATCTCTCTAGAAGGCATTAGACAAAGATTAGGCAATCTTGTTGTAAGACTGCTTTATTATTGTTATTGCTGTTGCCGCTACTTTGCTACAGACCTTGGAACCATAAAGCATAGCAGGAAGATCTTTGCCCAATGATCTTATAATACAAAAAGGGGACAAGCCCAAGGGAGGCATCAGAAAGAAGGTGCAGACAATGACAATAGAGGAAAAAATAAAGACAAATGAAAGTGAGGAGGTTAAGATGCTGCCAACAATGGCAACATGAACTAAAGCTGGCCAATGCTATTAATAAGGTCAACTGTGAGTGGCTGGCAGAGATGATTGTAAAAGAAACAGTTTAATAATTAGCTGCAAGCTGTTCCGTCAAATCCAGATCTGAAACTGACTTTCTGCACAGTCAGACACTAACCCTGACATAACAATCAGAGGATTCCCTTGCTTTTCAGGGATGAGAATATTTCCAGTGTTCAAATATTGTTAACTTTCATAGTGAGCTCAAAAGGAAGTAACCGCAATGTCTCATTTAAAAGAGGGTTGGAATTTGATTATGCAGTAAAAATATGTACAAAAATGTCAGGGTTCAATCAGGTTAAATCCTTTAAGATCTTCAATCTTCCAATTTTTTTGGCCATATTTGTTAGATATATTAAAAGGTAGCAAGACAGAAGAATCAGTCAATTGTAGCTCCTACCTTTTCCATGTTCTTAAGGTATCTTCTAGATATGGATTTGTAAAATACACGAAGGCCTGAGTATCAGGGATGAATCACCCTTTCCTATGAGATGGAGAATGCAGAACAAACTCAGTTTGTTTCCACTGATGGTTGTTTGAATTTCACTCATCTGCATCACCTTCTCCTGTAAAGGACCATCTTCTCTTCTCTGCTATTGTTAAGGGCTGGCTAACAACCAGGGGGAAAAGAGGCTGGGAGAAGCTAGTGTGCCCTGGTCTCTTGTCATCAGCTGTTGTGGATCTCTGGTAACAAACGGATACAGCAGAGCCTTCCTCTGATCCACCTCACTCTTCACTGCTCAAGCTGGAGGACTCTGGGGGAGGCTGAACCCCTGAAGGATACTTCCATTGGCTGCAGACCAGGAGCTTTTGAAGCAAAAGAAAAGAGAAAAATGCACAGGGGACACTGGTGTGCACCTTTACACACAGTGTACACACAGCCCAAGAGAATTATTTGTAAGTCAATTATCAAAAGGCGGCCTCTTTTTATATGAAGGCTTTGAACATTGGGGTTTTTTCCACTCTGATGTCCCATGCTTCTATTGCACTAAGAATAAGTGAAGAGTTCTCCATCTTCACTCACTGGGGAAAAAATAATCCCCATCCAGACACTGATAGCTCTAATGTAGGGAAATAGGACAGATTTAACATTTTATATAAATTTAGTTTCTAATGCTAAATACTATAAAAATACAATCTGGAATGCCCTGCTGAGCAATTCTGGTGACTGAGGCAGGGCAGTGGCAAGAGGTTAACACTCATCTCTGTCTAACAAAGATCGGGGTGGTGGTGGTGTGGGGGGCTCTCTCATCTCACAAGACTGGGACCATTTAAAATATTTTGGAGTCAGGCAACATTTCAAATCCCTGCCATATTTATCCTTCTTTTTCAGAAGTAACTCTAGGTTCCAGATGAGAATTTCCACCTGACATTCAGGAAAGCTTTCCAAGTCCTGAACTAATTCTTGAGATTAGGCGTAGGGTAAATGAAGGTAAACAAATTAGGTCTGACTGATTTTGGATTATGAGCAGTTCTCTGGGTAGACAGAGTGCAGATCAGGAACGATCTCTCACCATTTTGGAGGAAAAGGCAGGATTCAAACTGGGTTAACCACGGCCAAGAAACACCGAGCCTCTCAGCCTGCTCTGGGGCAGCAGCCCGGCGCCTGGGTCCTTTGGAGCCCGGACGGAGCACTGATCGGCCCACCCGGGGTCTCCTACAAAAGCGGCGCCCCTCCCCTCTTTTAGCAGACCCCACCCGCCACGTCCGCGTTGCTAAGAGGCTCTTTGGGAATCTAAGCCGGCTCCGAAACCGATCCGTTTCCCGTCTCTGAATCCAGCTCTGGGAGGAGAGAAAAGGCAGCAAGGGCCATTAAGAACTACAGTATTTAATCGTTTAATCGTTTAATTGTTTATTCTCTAAGCGCGGGATGGAGCCCGGATTCCAGAATGCATCCAATCTTGTCCTCCGGAGTTTTTATTTCCTTGGAACTCGGGAGGGCTGGACTACTTCAAGCCTCACCCAGCGCTCCAAAGGAGGCGGGACAGGAGTCCCACGCTGGTCCAGCTTCACCTGCTCTTCCCAAAGAGGCCACCTGGAGAAGTGGTAGAAAGGGCGCCTCGTGCATGACCGCCCCGGGGAAAAACCCGTGGGGGCTTTGATCCCAGGTCTGTGGCTGCCTCTTGGCTCCTTTGAGCCCCCTCCGCCTCCGAAGGAGGCTCAAGACTGGGCCCCAGAGGGCTGTGGGCAAATTCCACGCCGTCCCCAGATAAGGAGCCACGAAAAGCGCTAGTCTCTCGGGAGACGCGCCGTTGGAATCTGGGAAAACCAGAGCAGGGAGGAGAGGGGAGCAGGGTATCCCACGCACCCCTTCTACTTGAGGAGGAGCCTCGGCTGGCCCGCGGGGAGGAAGGAGCTCCGTTCGCAGAGAGCCGGCCCAGCGGGAAAAGGTGAGCCCAACCAGGAGCAGCTCAGGACCCGGAGATGTTTGGGTGCCTGTCTTGGCAGCACTTGTGGGTGCCCTCCCTCTGCCGTGCCCACAGGGACCACGCCCACCTCTTGCACAGATTCACACTCTTAGCTGAGCAAAATGCCGGAGCCCCAGCCAAACCGGAGAGGAGTCCAGAAGGGCCTCGTTTCAAAGGAAGCAGAAAAGTCATTTATTTCCTCAGAAAAGCAGCTGGAAGAAGATTGCCCAATGGGGTGGAAAGAGCCCGAAGTATAAATCACGAGGCAAAGCCCAGGCGCCCCTGATAAAGCCGGGAGAGAGAAATGTTGTCCCCTCGACTTGTTTCTCTCTCTCTCTCTCTCTCTCTCTTGGCCGCCCCAAAAAGCCCCGCCTCTTTTCGTCATTTGCATGCAGCAACCCAAAGCGGCGGTGGGTAGGTGGGTGGGTTGAATCTCACCTGCTTGATGAACCCCAGGCAGCCAATTTGAGCCGAGAGCAGGACAGGAAGAGGGACCAGCAGAGGGAAAAGTCCCTCTTTCAGAAGCGTCAAGTGGTGGGGGGGATATGCAGGCCTGCATTTTAAAAGAAGGAACTCCGCCCCCTCCCAATATGGTGATTCCAAGCTGAAGTTTCTTTTTCTCTCTCTCAGAGTGGCTATCTGGAAAGATGCTTCCTGATCCTGTTCCCAATTGCCCCATTTTCACCTTCCCTTCCTCCTTCCCCATTTCCCTTTTTGCTATCTCCCTTCCCTTCCCCAACGCCCCCCCCCCCCTCACTTGCTCTTTTCAGCTGCTCTTCTCTTCAGACCTGGACAACTGCAGCCACCTCCCCACCCCCGCTCTCCGTTCATCCCTGCCCATGATTTAAATGGAACCGCGCCCCAGTCTCTCTCCCTTGGGGGCCGGAGGCAAATCCAGCCTTGGCCCATCGCAGCCTCCCACTCGGCCACCACTGATCCTGGAGGAAGCTCAGCTGAGCTGCTGCAGGTGCGCTGGGAGGCCCCTGGTGGGAAGCTGCCCTCTCCTCCTCCTCTTTCCCCCCAGGGGCCCGGTCCTCTGGGACCCTCTCCAGTCTGGAAGCCCCCCTCGCGGCTTCCAGGCAAGGGCTGCTGCTGGAGAGGCGGCGATTTCTGCAGGGACAACGGAGGCCCGCTTTCTCTAACTGTGGTGGGGCAACAAAAAAAGGCAAGCGACACCAGACGGACCTTCCCTGATTCTTTGCCAGTTTCAGCCACTTTCCCAAAGAAGTCCGAGAGGTGGTCGCCAAACAGTTTTCACTCTTCAAGCGACCCTTCCTTCCTTCCTGGCAGAATCCAAGGTGAGTGAAGGGAGCTGACTGCAGCATCTCCCAACCGGCCTGCTCACAACCAGGAGAACAGCTGGGGAGTGCCGCAGAGGGACCCAGCAGGCCTTGTGCTGAAGGGGGCAGCCAACAAGGTCTTAAAATTCAATATATTTATCTCTCGACAATTGTCAAATAAATAAATTGATGACATCACCCATCTGACTCTCAAAGTATCTTTTCCCCAAATAGAGAGAAGGAAGGAAGGAAGGAAGGAAGGAAGAAAAAGAAAGAAAGAAAGAAAGAAAGAAAGAGAAAGAAAGAAGAAAGAAAGAAAGAAAGAAAGAAAGAAAGAAAGAAAGAAGAGAAAGAAGAGAAAAAAACTGGTGGGGGAAGCCTTGAGATAGCCTGGGGTGAGATCTGCAAATGCTCTGGGCATCAAGGCCAGAGTCTACTGGAAAAGTCTCTGCACTTATTAAATCTCTTCAGGTAGAATTAAAATGTCAGAGCAGCAATTTAAGGTCCACATCAGTGAAACTGGTTGGATGCGCCATCATAAAGAACAAGTGATTGTAACATATTTCACTGAATATAAAAATGCACAAGGGTCTGTGCAAATGCCAGATGGAAATCTGGGGATCAAGTGATGGCTTATCTCACAGCCACTTGGCTCACCCTGGCCTCCTTTCTGAGGGCTGGTGACTCTAGCAGACATTCAGAGGGCTGCAGTGTCATTTTTCTCTACCCATAACCTCTCCAGGCTGCCTAACATGGGAAGAGGTGAGCTTGGTGGTTTCCACTTGAAATATACTGTCTTCTGAGGCATAAAATCCCTTGGCAAATAAACTGCCGTGGCCACCTGATTCAAGTCCAGCCCTAAAATGAATAAAGTGAAACAGCCATGTTGACTTTTCTCATGGACAAACTCTGATATTGGTTGTTTTCTTGCAGACATTTCATTACCCAAACTACCTACCAAAATCTCCCAGACTGCCCCCACCAACACTGACAGGGGAAACCCCTAGAATATAAACGGAGAGCCAACCTCCCTCCTTACTAGCATGGATGAAGTTCCTAGTTGGGTCATGAAACATCCGCAAGAAACCCACCAAGCTCCGAGAGCACCAAGGACCCCTCATGTAAATATTCTCCTTCATTGGACAAATTTGAGCAACAGGAAACTTGTTTTGATCTCGATGCCTTGATCTTGCAGCCAGTGGTCCTAAGTAAATTCCAGCCAGCATGGTTTTAACTTCACCTCTCCTGCAGGGTTTCTGAGCTGTCTCCTGCCTGGGCCCCGATGGCTGTCACTCTCCCACTTTTTTGTGCTGATGGATCAGAGGAGTCGATGGGGGGAGGGGCAGTTCAGTAGACCCTAGAGACTGAAGCTGCCTCTGATGAGGGAAGCACCATGCAGCCCGGCAGCAAAGTGAGGAAGGAGATACGCGACCCTCATAAAATCTACCTGATCAGGAAAGGATGGTAACTTTGGGGAACTCATAAGGGCGAAATACAAGGAGATTCAAAATCAGTTGATGAATGAATTGTCTCAAAGGTGCTTTTTCCAAAAGGCAATTTTTCTTGAAGATGTTTCCCTTGTCATCCAAAAAGCTTCTTCAGTTCAGTTGAGTCTGAAGAAGCTTCTTGGATGAGAAGCCAAACGTCTTCCTTGAAAAGTTGCCTTTGGGGAAAAAGCACCTTTGGGACATCCGTGAGCTGGACGACTGAGAATCTCCATAGGCAAAGAAATGAATTGTGTGTGGAACGAGACGGAGGGCTGCTAGATGGCTTTAAAGGGGACCAGCCAAATTAAGGGCAGCCGTCGCTAAAGGCAGCAGTTGCCACAGGCAATCCTGAAGGGCAACATCACGTGACCGCGCCGTTAGGGATGGAGAGCCCAGCAGTCTCTGTTGCTGTCAGGAAGGAAACCATCGCGGTGCCCAAGCAAGAATGTCACGTGGTCCTCACGTGCCACCTCCTGCTAGTTGCCCCTCTAGACCCGGGGAAGCTGGCATGGGCCTTGTCGGAAGCCGGCAAAGAAAAACCAGCAATGAATCGAACCAGCAAATGCTGCTCGCGTGACCGCAGGGACGCTGCGACGGATGTAACCGTGAGGACCGCCCTACCTATCATTGGCTCAGCAGAGTTGTAAATTCGGTCCCTGAATGATGCTCCTGAAATGAGGACCACCTATGGTGGACAACGGGCGCCGCCAGAGCAGCCGGCCTTCCCGCAAGAACTGACCGGACTGGGTGCCAGGCTAGGTGCAGGGTGGGCGATGCCTTGCCCGAACTTATGGCCCCTCAGTGGATAGCGCGGGGGCTGTGTTCGTGCCAGGCCAGAAACGCTTTGGAAGCGCGATGAGTCCCTCCGATACTCGGAGCTGCCTTGACCACAGCAGGAGAGGATGGAGAGCCGGCAGCGGGAACAGAAGCGCCCTTCCCAGATCGCCCCGTTTCATTCTGCTTCCTTCCGACCAGCGTTCAGAGAGAGTAGATCACGGCAACTAGGAGGATCCGGGAAGGACCAGGTTGCCGGTCGGGGATCGCGCTCTTGGGACCCGGCAGGGAATCTCCCGCAAGAAGAGGTCGCGGCTTCTCTCTTCCTCCGGACCGCAAGGATTTCAGCTCCAGTAAGAGATCCCGATGGAAGCTTTTAAAAAATGCTCCTCCGGGTCGGAGAGGGGAGCCAGGCTGAGGCCTAGGGGGAAGTGGAGGGGCGGCTCGCGGATATAGATGGGCTCCAGTGGAAGCCAGGCAGCCCTCCCGAATCTGGGCTTCTGGACGGGGCGGCCGGTGGAGTGGACAGCCTTGGGAGACCCCCCCAAACCTAAGATTGCATGGTGATATTTTTTTCCCCTTTTAGAAAAGTCCAAGGTTAGAGCATTTCAAAAAGCTAGGAAGTTGGGCTTTGAACATTTCAGCGGTTCATCTACAGCCGCTGCTTTTAGAAAATCCGAGGTTGCTGCATCAACCTCTCCGTTGACGCAGCAGGAGACCCGGCCTCTTTTCAAGCCCCGGATCCGCCACCTGAAAGACCGAAGGCGGCTTCTCGGGAGGCGCTTCCACGGCGCAATCGAAGCGCTGCCTCCCACGAGCGCTTCGCTCCCCACACGGAAGGGACAACTAGCGGCGGCGTCGCCCGCAAAGGAGGCTCTCCAGCCAAGCCCTGTCCGGCGGGCGCTCCTGCTTTCCCTCTCCCGTCCTCGCTGCCAGGAAGCCTCCCGGGCAGATCCCCGCCTCCGTCTCCCCCGCCGGCCATGGATCAAGCAGGCTACGCTTCCCGGGCACTGCACCGGCCGCCGTCGGCCCCGCCGAGTCTTCACTAACCTCCCCCCCAGCCCCTCCGCAATCGCCGCGCTAAAATGGGTCTGGGAGCCCTCAGAGAAGCCGGCGGCGGACTCTGCCTTCTCCAGGCGGAGCCCTGCACGTCTTGGTCAGGCGGGAGGCACTTAACCCGAGACTTGGCCGGCCGTGAGTCGACTTTCCGGGAGAGACGGAGGCGGAAAGAGCTGCTGGCCTCCCCGGATTCGCGGAGCTTCCCATCCCGACCTTTCTGAGGGCGGCGGCGCGATTCTGTCCTCCCCACTTCCTGCCTTCCCTCCAGGGACCAAACCCGCTCTCCTTGGGCCAGGTGTGCTGGTCGTCGGGCGACGATAGCTTCTGGGCCCACTGAAGGTTCCCTCGACATCTCACGAAAGCCCCGTTGCCTTTAGCAAATGTTCCCCTGGAAATTAAACGTGGCGCGGATTACATTTACTTGGGAGAAGGTCTCTTTGAATTCGATAGAATTTACTTCCACGTAAACTGGAAACCCAAAGGAGGAATTTTTGCTTAATTGGGGGCACAGTACATGTTCTTCAAGGGTAAGCGTGGCTCCGTGCACCTCTCATTCGCAAAGGGCCGACTGCTTTTGATCAACGCTGTGGGATCTGAGGAAAAACGAGGCTGCTGAAGCTCGTCGGAGCTTCGAATCCCCCCACGAACAGAAGGGCTGGGAGGCGCCACGCGGAGCAAACTGGGCGACGGCAGTCTCGCTTCCCACTCGGGCCTGTGGATCTGCTCTCACGTGAACCAAAGGTCCCTCTCCGCAGGGCTAATCCACCCCCCAGACGGGCGGCTAAAGCGGCCGTGGGGTGGGAGCGGAGCCGGGACTTAACTCAGAGGGTAGGACAGGCCGGCAACCAAAACCACCGCGGAAGAGAGAGAGACGCGGAGATCCCGCAGGTCGGGTGGGACGAAGGCAGCGCCCAACCCGGTCACCCCGCTGTCGTTTAAAATTAATTTATTTATCAAATATAGCTATTAATATAAACGATAATAACTTTTTCGACTGTACAGTATTGTACACAGGGCGCTGCGCTCCTTCCTCGCGGGGAGGCAGGCAAGGGCCGCGGCGCCTCCGAAGGGCTGTCCGGCCAGGGCGGCTCCGTCAGGGCAGCGGAGGGTCCGGGCTGCTCCTGCTGTCGGCCTACGCCAGGTGATACATGCTGTATCCGACGTGCGCGGCCGCGTAGAGCCCGACGGGCGTCACGGGCAAGGCGGCGCGCTGGAAGGGGCCTCCGGAGGCGTAGAGAGAGGCGCCGGCCACGGCCGGACTGCCCAGCGGGAAGGAGAGGCCGAAGGCGGCGGCGGGCGGCAGGAGCGGCTTGGCGGCCATCTTCAGCTTCTCCAGCTCGGCCTCCTGCAGCCGCTTGGCCTTGGCGCGCCGGTTCTGGAACCAGATCTTCACCTGTGTCTCGGTGAGGCTGAGCGAGCTGGAGAACTCGGCGCGCTCGGCGATGGAGAGGTACTGCTTCTGGCGGAACTTGCGCTCCAGCGCCAGGAGCTGAGCTGTGGTGAAGGGCGTCCGGGGCTTACGGTTCGTCTTGTGCTTGCGGAGCGTGCAGGCCGGCGGGCTGGAGCGCCCTGCGAGGAAGGGGGGTGGGGAAGAGAGAGAGAGCGCGATCGTTTAGGGACAGTCCGGCCTACCCCGTCCGAAGGCCCACTGCCTCCGCTTCCCCCCCCAGCCCGTTTCTACCGCGCCTCCTTTACCGTCCGTCCGGGAAGCGGATCAGTGTGCGGAGCCCCCCGCCCGCCCGGCCCTGGGCTCAGGTCCTGGTTTGGTTTATCTGCAAAATGCCCCGGGTTGAAAGGCTCCGAGTGCCGCCGAATGTCCCGAGATCAGCGCGATTCCAAGCCTCAAGAATCTTCCCAGCGTTCCTTCTCCAGCCCTGGCTCAGAATCCAAGTGAAATTGTCTGGAGGTTGAGGTCAGAATCTATTCTGTGATGGAGGCGGGGAGTTTCTAAGTGATTTTAGGTGACGGCCTGAGGTTCGAGCTTTAAAAGGCAGGAGGGTTCCCCTTTCCCTCCGGAAATTCCGAGAAGGAAAAGGAGAGAGGAAGGGGCCTGCTTTAGAGCTGGAGTAGTAGGGCAGCTTTTGACCACCGTTTCATTCTTAGATGGAGAAGGTGACAGGACCCCCACCCCACCCCAAGCCCTAAGCCTTCTCCTCCCGGTTGGGCTTGGAAAGGAAGGCCAGGCCAAACCAAACTGGTTGGCCTTTCCCTCCGTCAGAGAAAGGAAGCACCCCAAGAGTGTTGGGGCTGAAAAAGCCCGGCCTCTTGCCAACCAACATCTTGGGCTAAAGACTTGTTGCTTTTGTATGGGAAGAGAGCCGCCGATTGGGAGGAGATGGGGAGGAGATGCCCCCTTCCCCACTTCAGCTTGCCCCACATTGCAGACGCAAAGGGGTGGTGCTCCTTCCTTCCTCGGCCTGCTCAAACAGGGCACTGTTACACTTTCGTGGTGCCAAGGAGCAGACTTGGAGGTTCTCCCTGCAGAAGCTGTGCCTTGAAGGGCAGATGGGATCTCTCTGGCTTATCTTCATTCTGATTTCAAGAAATGTTGTCGCTGGCCACAGCCAGGCAGCCATATAAATAAGAGATAAATAATCAGATTCACTCTGGATCTTCCTACTGAGCAAGGGAGAGAGCCACTTCACTTACATGGAGAACAAAAGGGGTTGGAGTGTGCCCCGTGCACACTTCCTCTAGGAATCCCAAAGCGGCTTTTTTTTTCAGGAGGCAACTGGACTTCCTTGTTTTTCTTTCTCTGATTGGATGGTGGGGAAGCTGAAGAAGCTTCTTGGATGAGAAGTGAAAGGTCTTCAAAGAAAAACAAGGAAGTCCAGTTGCCTCCTGAAAAAAGCACCTTTGGGACAACCTTGGCCTGGATGACTGAGAATCTCCAGAGACATTCCCCTAGAAATAAGCTATCTGAGTCGATGGTAGTAGGAAACCAGAAGGAGTTGATAGACACTTTTCTAACACATTTTTTTAAAGCCGCAATGCTGTTTCATAAAACTTTGGTTGGAAAAGGGGCTGCCCAACTCCTTTTGAATAATGCAGCCAAGTCCTTCCAGGAGGAGCCAGATGGGCTTCATCCCCCCTATTTTGTTTTGCTTAACGCCCCCAATTTTAAGCCACAGCGATAATACTCTCGCTTCATTTCAACTACTGTCCTTCACTGATTTCTACCGATTTTCTTCCCTGCCATTTAATTCTGTCTAAAGCTGGAGAGAAACTCACATCTGACTCAAGAGCAGAAAATACCTGGAAGGCTACAAGAAATAGTTCTGAGGCCATCCAGGCAGGTAATTTGGACAGCACCGTTTTCAAACTCACTCCAAGGCACCGGCTAACTGGGGAATCAAGGCAACACATCATATCAGCTGCCAGGCCCAGGAGGAGCAAGCGGTGCTGGCTGGGCTTCTCTCCCCTCTCGGGGTCTCAGGGATCTACTTTCCCTGAGGCAAATCTGCTCCAGCTCTTGGGGGGCCGGAAACGCCGCAGGGTTTCTGCTGCGCATATAAATGGGGGGGGGGCTGGGCTGATTCCGATCGGGTCCACCTGCCAAGCCCACTCCGCGCAGCCAGTGTGGCTTCTGGAGGGAGGGGAGAGCTGGGAAGGGGTTGGACAGCTCTGAGGCAACCGGGCATTTTCTCCAGCAGAACCTCTCACTGGCCTCAGTCTGGGAACAGCCTTTGGGGTGGGAGTGGAGTCAACCCAACCTTGGAAGGAACTCTGGGCTGGGAAGAGGCAGGGAGGCAGCAAAAGTCGAAGCAAGCATCGGGGCAGCTGGAGGGTCCTCGGTTCTGGGGAGAGATGCCTGAGCAGGCCGCCTTGCAGCCGAGGTGAGACGACGCAAGGGGCCCGGGCAGGACCCCAGGTCTTTCCGCAGGGGAGCTCCCGGGGCACCCCGCTTGTGGGGCGGGCTGAGCTACGGGAAGGGGCAGCTCTTTCTCAGGAGGCAAGCCGAGGAGCCGAGGCGCTAAGGGGCCTGGAACCGGATTGGCAACCGTGCCAAGCCCCCAGGGCGCCGGGCGAGCATCCTTCAGCCGAGTTGGAAGCGGGTTCCCCCGACAAAGGAGTCGCCCGTGTAGCGGTGGTTTCGGCCTTGGGCTCCCTCCCGGCGGTGACGGGGCGAGGGGCGGGCACCGGCGGCGAGCAGGGGGCTTCCCGGGGTTGCTGGCGGCGAGGCCACTTACTTGGCGGCGACGGGGAGAAGCGGCGGGCGGACCTCCAGGGCGAGCGGTCGGCCTTCTCCGGGCTTTCGGCCTTGACCAGAGTTTCCTCGGGAACTTTCACGAAGGCTCCGACGCCGAACGGGCTGGGCAGGACCGGTGGCGAGGCGGAAGCCCTCGCCGGCCGGGGACTGGGGGCTGCGGGCGGGCGCGCCGCGTGCCCTCCGCGCTCCGCCAGCCCGTCGCGGGGCCCGCTGCCGGGTTTGCGGGGCTCGGCCATGAGCGCCTCCACGCTGAAGGGCAGCAGAGCCGCGCGAGGCTTCTCGCCCTCCTCCTCCTCCTCCTCCTCGCCCCGCATGGCGCCCCCGGGGGCCGCCTTGCTGCGGGCCTGGGCCAGCGGTTCCTCGCCTCGGGCTGTGCACTGCACCGAAGTCATGGCGGGCCCGGGGGCCATGCAGCGGCGGCGCGGGGGGCGCGCATGGAGCGGGCCAGGGCGACGGCGCGGGCGGGACCGCGCGCGGCTGCACTCCGGGACACTTTCCGCGGCGCGGCTAATAAAGCGAGGCGCCTGTCCCGGCGGCCAATCCGCGCACCGAGGGGTGGGCCTCTGCCTTCCCATTGGACGCGGCGCGCGGCGAGGGTCCCGGGTGGGGAGGGCGGGCGGCGGGGCCAACGACCCCTTGCTGGACTTGCTCACTGAGGACATGCCGCTCCCGGTGGCCGTTCCTGCCTTGGCTGGCTTTCTAGCGGAGGTGAAGGAGCTTCGCTCCCCCGCCGCGCATGGTCACCCCGAATAAAGCCCCTTCCTTCCAAGGGATTTCCCCCAGCAAAGGGCCCGTCGGCGGCCTCGGGGTTTCCCTCCCACGCAAGTCTGGTAGCTGAGCTGCCAAATTCCGTAGATCCACCGTGAGCGATGGAGTCCGTCGGCGGCCGGGATACCATCCCGGCTTGCGCCAGCGGTGGGACCCCTCCGGGGTTGGCCTTCCACCCTCCGGGGACGGGCTGAGTGCCGGACAACCCCTCCATCCCTCGAGCACGCGAGGAATCCCCGCTCTTGTTCCCCGCGGTTTCTTCTCGGAAGGGAGGAGAGGGCGCTGCCTCCCCGCG
Source organism: Arizona elegans (assembly GCA_022577455.1). Classification (NCBI taxonomy): domain Eukaryota; kingdom Metazoa; phylum Chordata; class Lepidosauria; order Squamata; family Colubridae; genus Arizona; species Arizona elegans. The sequence continues at coordinate 9,292,999 of JAKOOJ010000028.1, forward strand.
AGGGGCTCATCCACGCTCTCTTTTGGAAGCTGAAGGTGTTGCGGTGAACTTCGTTCCAGATTTGTTGAAGCATTTTTGGCCCTTGAGTCAGCAACCATCTCCAGCGGCCTCGGGAATTTAGTAGTGGTCGGGGGGCGATTGCATTATTTGCATCTCCATTACCTCGTGCAGAGAAAAGGCAATCCGTAGCCGTTTTACGGTTCTTTGATTTGGAGGATCGAAAAAGTGATTTTGAAAACAGGTTTCCCAGATCTCCCCTGGAAAATGGGGCGAGGCAGGGAGGGATCACGCAAGGGCCGGAAAATGCGCCCTAGGAAACACCCACCTCCTCTGGTCTGCCCTTTCCGCCCCTCTCCTCTGGCCCGGGCAAGCGGCTCCTCCAGCCACCGCCCGGCTCCCACCGAAGGAATTGCGGGTCGCTGGAGCGCAGAACAAGAGGACTCAGCCGCCGCATCTCTCGAGGCGGGTCGCGGGGCCTCCTTTTTTTCCGCGAGTTCTGCCGGCGAACGCCGCCTCTCCTTTCTGGGAAGCGGCCAAAGGCCGGCTGATTTGGCAAGCTCCGGCGGACGGGCACTCCCCGCCCGTTTTCCAGGTCGGTTCGACCTCGGCGCTTGGTCGCTCTCCCAGGCGGTCGGATCCCCCCTTGACAGCTCGCTAGATCCCTGCCTTTTCGCGACGGATCAGGCCCGCTGCCCCTCTACCGAGGGGGAGGGGGCTCTTTGCCCGAAGTGGCGGGGACGCTTACGTAGCCTTCCCAGCCTCTGGAGCAGAAGAGCAGGGTGACCCTTCCTGCCTCCGGATCTCCCAGCAACGAAACTACGCCAAAGAGTTAAATCCTAGCCTCCAGATTGGTGAAAGGGACCGGGGGGGGGGGGTGGCGCTGCAAATTTGCCTTGCTACGGGTAGCTACGTGTGGACTTGCAGCAGCCGGAGCCTCGATGCCCATCCCAAAGTCACCCTCCCGGAAAAGGGCTCTTGGGTTACATCGGGGGCGCCTCTGGGGATTCTGTACCTCGCCCCTGCCGAATGAAGCGTTTGGGCTTTTCAGATGACAGGATTGGTGTCATTCCGAATCCAGGAGGCTCCAGATCCCAAATCGCTCCTCAAATTCTCCACCCGGCCTCGCACTGATAGATACCAGGACGGGAGGGGGGACAGTCGCCGGTGGGTCAGAGGCTAACGGCCCTTCCCTCCCCACCCTAAGGCTGGCTCAGCCTTGTGGGCCAAGAAAGCCGCTTTGTCTGCCCTAGAGGCAAAGCGGTGGGGCTGGGGAATCGGGGCCATCTCGTTTGCCCCCTCCCAACTTCTCTGCAGAAGGAGGGCTCCTCTTCCAAGCGATGACATCCTCGGAAGTCCCGGTTCTCTTCTGTTCCTCCGGCCGCCCCTTCGCGGGTTCCCTCTGGCGGCGCCTGCCCTTTCCACCTGCCAGCGCGACCTGGGGGCCCGCTTCCTTTTGTGGGGCTGACCAGAAAAGCGGCCGCCCTTCCCCTCGGGGCCAGAAACCCCGGCGGCCGCCCACGGACGACTCCAAGCATTTGGAGCGGCGGGAAGAGAAAACGTCCGAGCCGAAGCGGCTATGGCTCGGGTGCAGAATGCTCCATTTCTGCTCGGTGATTATGGAGCGCCTTCCGGCCACCCCAGCCATCTGGGGAGCCGCCTTCCCCCGCCTACCCTAGCGCGCGTAGGTGTCCGGGCGGCTCTGAGAGGGGCAGGGTGGGATCCTAAACCTCGGAGTCCAACCCGCGCTCGCTGTTCGGCCACTCAGTGGGGTTAGGCTGAGCGCTCTGCCCGCCTTTTCTGTTTCCCCCCGGAGGCCAGCGCGGAGAACACCTGAAATTTGGAAAGAGGCAGGCCGGAGTCCGCCGGCAACCCTCAAATGGGTTCGGGGTGGAAGTTTCAGGGATCATGGGTTGCAGGCAGCTTGGCCGGAGTTAGGCTGGACGGTTCCGGCTCTATTTCAGATCTGGACAAATCTTGCCTCGAGTTCAGCGGATCCCATTTGGTGCCTTGAAGGGAGAAGAGGGAGCCCCAGAGACCACTTAGTCTGCCCCCCAGCTCGGCTTTTCCTTCAAACGGCTGCTCCCCCGGAAAGCCGTTTGAGGCCAGAAGGCGTGTGGGTGTTCCTGTCTGCCCTGGCAGGGACGGGAGGCGCCTTCTATTCAACCGCGAGGCTCTCCCGAAAGGCTCCAGTTCCCCTGCCTGGAGCGAAGAGGGTCCCGCCGCCCCGGGCTGAAGTGGGGGCTCTTCTAGCAGACGGTTGGACGGGGAGGGCTAAACGGTGAGCGAGAGTGAACTTCCTAATGGCCCGCGCTGTTTGCGGCCGTTTTCCCACCTTCGATGGTTGTTATAGGGGGAACCTGGGAAACAGCCCGGCCTAATTACTTCTTTTTATTCTTACTATTAAACTTATATGTGCCCCATGGACTCCACTATAGCTCATCATGATCCTTTTGGCCTGAGCGTTCCTTATCAGGCGAAAATCCGCCCCGTCCTGCGAGCCAATAACTCTCTGAGGATCCGGCCAGACCTCTCGCCCCCCGCCCCGCAGGCTTTGCCCACTACAGCCCAGCCCCGGGTCTCTCGCGGAGGAAGCTTTGTCTCATGAGCTCCTCTGCTGCCCCGGGAGCGGCCGGGCCTTTCGCTTCTTCCCGCGGCGCTTGCCCGAGGCTTCGGCCTGGCAGGGGTCGCCTTAGTACTAGGGAAGTTCTTCCATGACCCCGGACCCCCTTCTCCAGGTCTTTTTTCCTGCAGGATAGCCAAAGGGGCAGCGGGGAGGGACGCTGTCTGTCCCTTTTGACTCCAGAGGAGATTCCTCGACGCCCCACCGATTCATGGAACCTCGGCAATTTCCCCCGGCTCTGCCTTCAAGAGAGGTGGGGAGAAGGGGCCTGTCCTGGAGCTGTCCCGAGTCTCTTCGGTGCGCTGGCAGGTCCCGGTGGCTCCCACGCTGCCCGTCCCGCCCGCTCCGCAGGCCTCTTCTTCCACTCCAGCCGGCCCTCTGCCAACAAATTCTCGGTTTCGGGACTGGAGGAATTGGGCTAGCGCCGCTCCAGAGGCCGGTGGGGCAAAGTTAAGAACAGCCGGGCTCGCTGGCCTCGCGGTGGGACGATTCGAGGCGCCGAAGCTCGGGCCCTTCAGATTCTGCCTCGCCCGGGCCGGAAGTCTCTCCCCTTCAGCTCCGTCAGAGGTGGGCCCGGACAGTGACGGCCGGGAGGACTTGCGGCCGGGGAGGGCTGGCGGCCTCCTTGGATCTGGCGCGGTGAACCCAGCGCCGGCCTTTCCCGCGGCTTCTCCGTTTCACCGGGATGGTCCCTCCGGGCTTCGGTCGCCGCATTCGTTGGCTAGAAATTCTGTTTCGATTGAATGGGATCCAGTCTCGCTTTGCGCCGCTTCTGAGTCCTTCGAAAGTAGGGCGATCGGATGGCGGCGGCGAGGACCGGGAGGCAGCGGAGCCTTCTTGGGCTGCAGTTCGGACGCCCTCGGATCCAGCTTTCGGCCGAAGCGGCCTGACTAGTGCCGGCGCTGGGCGCGAGAGCTGGCGGGTCTCGCTCTGGACGGCGGAGGCTGCTGTCGAGACACCCGGGCGAATTCAGGAGGCGGCAAGCAAATCCGAGCGGCGCCAACTCCTGATGGCCGGGTTCGACCAGCCACAGTTCGAGCCGTCCAATTCGAGGCCGCTGCCAGGCTGCATCACCGGTTGCCGCCGCCCAGCCCCGGCCGGCCCTGCTAGGGAGCGCAGCCCCTTGCCCCGATCCTCAACGCCAGGCACTCTGGGCAGCCGGGAGGGGCGCTTCAAGTCTCCAGAGAAACGGCGGTCCCACTGGCGGCGGCCGGATCCGGCTGCGAGAGGCCCCCCTGAATCCCGCGCGGGTCAGGGAAGCGACCCGGGCCAGGCCGTCGGGGATCTTCTCAAAGCCCGAAGCTCAGGCGGGCGTCGCGACCGACCCGAAGGCCGGAGGCGTCTCCACTCCTCGGGGCGGGGAGGGTGGAGCGGATCGGGGCGGCCAGCGAGAGACGCCGCGGGAGGACAAGCCTGCCAAGACTGCTGCGCCAAGTCAGCGCTTGGGCGAGCCTACAGGCAGAGCCGGTCGGTTGTGCTGCTGGCCTTTGTGCCAGGCAAGGCGGACTCCTCGAACTTCCCGGGGACGCCACCTCCTTCTCCCTCCTGCAGCCCAGCCCGCCCGCCCGTCGCCTCTGAGCCCCTCTGGGTTCAAACCGCTTGGGAGGCCCGGCTCCCTCCAGGCTCTGCTTCTCCAAGCGCCGCCGCAACGCGCTGGGGCGGCTTCCCTCGTCCGAGCCCTTCCGTCGGCGGAACAGAGGCGCTAGGAGGCGTCGTGGTCCCGAGAGGCCGGGCTGGAGGGCGGTCAGCGTGGGCTCCCTCGGGAGATGCAGATGGAGGGGTGAGGCGCGCCAGGCTCAGTCGTGGTCCGGGAGGCTGCCGGTCTCCTCCGGTCCCCCGGAGGCTCCGTTGGTGGAGGCTGCCTGTCCTTGTCCGGCCAGCCATTAACACCCCGGCTTGGAATATGCGGGGCAGGGCCTTGGGGGGCTGGAGATTGGGCGCCTCTTGAGCTCCCAACCTTGAGATGGGGGTGGGGAGCAAAGCCTCACTCCTCTCCGGGTCGGACCCCCCCTTGTCCTTCTCTCCAATGCTGGTTGGGGTGGGGTGAAGTTCACCCCCCCCCCGCTGCTGGCCTACCGGTGGGGCAGGGGTCCTGCTGGGCCTGAGGTGCAAAAACCACGAGCCTCTTTGGCCCCTTGGAGGAAGGCAGTTCTGCTGTTCTCCAAGTAGAAGGTCATTCAGAGACACCCACTAAAGGAAGAATTTTAAAAAGTAAGTAAAAAACCCACTAAGTTGATTTCATCATAATATTTAGGAAGGATAATGGAAAGCCATGTGGCTCAAGAAGAGGTCTAAACACCACCAAGGAAGGTCAGGAAAGGGAGGATCAATTGAGTGGATCAACCAAGAAAAGGGTCTGAAGAGGGAAGGAAGGAAGGAAGGAAGGAAGGAAGGAAGGAAGGAAGGAAGGAAGGAAGGAAGGAATTTTGTCATTTGAGGTAAAATTACCTGCAATGCATTCCTGTGACAACTGGCCTGGGGCAAAATATGATTGCAAGAGCAGTGAGTATATGACATGTGAGAGATCTGGTGCACCTTCTTCTCCTTCCGGAGATCTCCCCACCTCTCCACCCATCATTCAGAAGATACAGTCATTCGCTCTGGGTTTTGGGTTTCGCTTGCTGTGCAGACCTGCCTTCCATTCCCTGCTTCTTTCCCTGGGAAATTCACATTTGATTAGCTTAAGGCTTTTCTAGTACAATGTTAGCAGTTTTTTTTTCCTTCCAGGGAGTAAATCCTCAAAGGCCCAGCTCAGGACATTTCTGGGATTGTGATTCTGACCAGCACATTCTAGAGGGGAGGGTTAGAACCTCTGTGTGTGTGTGTGTGTGTGTGTGTGTGTGTGTGTAGGGCTCAGCTGTGACAGGTCAGGAAGTGTCTGCTGTTGTTACCAATGGGAGGATTTTCCCTCCACAGAGTGTAAGTCTCCCCCAATCGACTCTGGGAAGGACCAGCCAGACCAAAGAAAAATCCATAATGTCAGCCTGGTTTCCTGCTACAGCACACAATTCCAGACAAATGTGTTCAACTTAATTGGACACTTGATGGGGTGCTTGTGGTTAACCCAACTGCTTTTATTGTATCACAAAGCAACAGTGTGTCACTAATCCACAGAACGGGAGGCGTCATTGCCAACTTGCATAATAATCACACTGCTGTATGCACTATCCTTTCTGGACTTTCCAAATATACATTATTTTTCCTTTCATTGAATGAATAATTGTGCATTAAAACTTTCCAAAAGACCAGGCCCTTCTCTGTGTAGGGGTCCAAAGGTAATGTATTGGAGTATCTAAGGGAGGAATGTAAGAGTAGTTTTTGGAGATCCATTAAGCTTCCCTCTTGAAGAATTCAAAGCAGATGTAGATAACCAGTATTACAATTATAAAACTGTAACAGTCTAAAATTGAAGCAATTTTGGAAAATTAAAACAATTTTGGCCTTCAAGATGACTAACAAACTAGCCCCTTTTGCTGGATATTCTGTGCCAATGAGATAAATTAGAAATGTAAAGACGGGGATCATTTTTACAAAATGTTCCTGCTTTTTAGCAGGCAGGATATAGGAGCATCTCCATGCATATTTTACCCAACTCCTCAGCATACTGCTAATTTGTGCAGTTTCAGAATTTTCAGGATGGATCCTGAAGAACAAGAATACTAAGGGAGATGTTAGGCTAGCAACAAACTTTTAAGAAAGCTGAGTAAGAGATTGTTCCTGGATATACTCACAGTGCCAGGCAGTCCTTCCTCAATCTGCCACAATAAGCCCAACCGGCAAGGATGCTCTCCAGAATCTGATTCACAAAGGGGTTGTTTTTATGGATGGAAATGATACCCAGTTGGGCCATGAAACTCCTGCAACAAAACCACTCAGCTCAGAGAGCATCAAGCATCTCACAGTTCAACCCTGAGCTGCAAACTTTTCTTCTACTGGGGTTGCTTTTGTCTGGAAGCTTTTACAGCTCTTCAACATCTCTCTCTCTCTGCCTCTACCCTGGAGTAAGGGAAAGTTACATATTAATTAGGGTTAACTGTCAGCTGGGTTGTGCGTGCCTGGCTAAGAAAAAAGACTGAAATAATTGTGTAATTGTGTTAGAGCAGAAAATGTGTATCTTGCAGCTTGTAAGAGTGAATAGGAAGGGCAAGCTTGTCTAAGCAGCGTCTCTCCCAGAGGTTAGTTTAAAAAAGCAGGGCCATCTCAGGACAAAGCCTCTCTACTTTTTTACCCCCATTACAATTTGTACAATGTACTGACATAGTAAAGAAATGTATGATATATTCAAAATCAAGACTTGCCACTAATTAAATCAAGAAAATAATCTCATACAGAGGGGGGCTGCAGACAATATGGCAGTCATGTACAGGTAGCCCTCGACTTATGACTACAATTGAGTTAAAATTTCTGTTGCTAAGTGAGTCATGTGTTAAGACAGTTTTGCCTCATTTTATGACCTTTCTTGCTACAGTTGTTAAGTGAACAACAGCAGTTGTTAAATTAGTAACGTGGTTGTTAAGTGAATCTGGCTTCCCCAGTGTTTTTGTTCATCAGATGACTGCAAAAGGGGATCACGTGACCCTAGGAATTGCGACTGTCATAAATATGAGTCAGTTGCCAAGTATCCGAATTTTGATCTCATGATCAGGAAGAGGCTGCAACGGTCGTAAGTGTGAAAAACTGTCATAACTCATTTTATTCAGAGCCACTGTAACCTTGAATGGTCACTAAACGAACTGTTGTAAGTTGAGGATTTATTTAATTTAATTTAAAATAATATTTAAATTAATTTAATTTTGATGACTTTAAATATCTAGACAAGTTGGTCAGTTGTTGATTTCAACCAAAACTGAATAAGAACTGGACTGCTTCCTGTGGGGGGACGGTGGAGAGCTGGGCTAGCGGAAAGCTTGGGCTCCCAGCCCAAGGCCACCCCCCCCTCCCCATCCAGGAGATGAAGCAATGAATTGCAATGGGAGCTCCCATTAGTGCAAGAGGTCAAGGAGGGAAAGTCTACAGCTTCTTTGTAACATTAAGGGAGCCTGTTCAACAGCCCTCTGTAAGCTATGGGCTAAAACTTCACTTGACCCTTGTTTCAGCACTTACAAAAGTGTTGCTTTCCTTGGGTCAATATGCCTGGACGGAGGAGAAACTGGCAGGGAGGGAGGGGTTTGCTGGTGGTAGAGAAAGCAAAGGGCCCTTCAGGGGTCACCTGCATCTCTTGGCATCTGGCCTAAAAGGTATTCTTAAGGCTATGTTGAAGGCCATAAGAAATGGGAGGAGGGGAGCATTGAAACTTGGGGTTGCTTCCCTTGTCTATTTTCTTCCTACACCTTGTAGGACCAATCTGCTTCTTGTCCCAGATCCATTCAGGCTGCATCTGTCCTAGTAGTTTATTTTTTATCAGTTGTTGCTATCCCCTTTGAAGCCTGACACACTTAAAACAAATCCTTCGCCATTGCTTAGAATAGCAGAAAACAAGATTCCACGGCTAGGGAGCCATGCGATCTCATAAGGAGACCCTCTAACTTTGGAGCAGAGATTTTATCCTATTTCTTTCAGCCCTCTTCAGGTCAGCCTAAACTTTACAGTTAAACAAGTTATGTCAGTAGAAGGAGTTTGTTTTGATGCAAGTATCCCCACAGGCCATTTCAGAATAGTAGTAACATTTCTTTATGAAGAAGGAATTCAAATTAATTTGCCTAAAGCTTGGCCTGCAGGTACCACCAAGAGCAAAGAAGTAAGTGGGTTTGCATCATAAAAGAATGGTAGGAAAACTTGTAGTTTAGGTTCTTGTTCAACAGTAGGCAATATTGTTCCATTCTTCTCCTACGGAATCTTTGCACCAACTCTCAGTCCGGAAGGAAAAAGAAAAACGCAAAGATTTGGCTGTCTCCACAGGGCAGGGGATGGCTTCAGCAGAGCAGGAAGGAGCATCTGATGGTCCTCCCTCCCTAAGATTTTTTGGTGGAGCAGCTTGACAGATGACTAAACCCACCATTTGAAATAGCCCCAAAGTAGGAAGCATCTGGGATCCCCTGTCCATGGCCCCATCACAGCTGTAAGGCCTGCGGTGCTCCCACCTGGCTCCTGAGGCCAGAGAGGGTTCAACCATCCGGGTGGGTCCTGGCATGCCGCTGACTGTCAACTGCACTTTAACTCAGCTGCATGACAAGCCTTTTCTGCCTCAGGAAGCCCTCCAACTCTTGCAGAAGTTGCATCTCTTGGAAAGATGTCCAGCCACATCAGTCCTGTAGTTGGGTCCACGCCCCTCTTGAAAACCTTCTGCAGGTACCCTGAGTTGAAAACCTTTGATTCCTTTTTAAAGAATTAGATTCAAATATGAATGGAATTGCAAATATTGAAGTGGCTCTAAATGGAACACCTTGTGAAGCCTCTTTTGAGCCTGACACTTTCAGCAACTGGTCGCAGTCAAACGAAATGCATTTCCAGGGCTTGGAAATAGATGAAAGGCAACGGGGGCGGGGTGGGTGGGTGGGAGGGAGGGGCGTTGCTGGGGAATGAATGTTGTTTACATTCTGCTCTTTTTGCCACTCATTATTTAAAAGGCAATTAATACATTTGTAAACTTATTGTCAACATTACTGGAACTTAATCCAAGCATATTTTCTTTTCATGCTAAAAATGTTAGTGCTGAACTTAATTAATGCTACCAGTTCTTGTAATTGTTCTATGTACAGCAAACTGTTATGCATTTGCTGACAGTCTGAATAATACAAATGAAGAACAACAGATTTTGTTTGCTCAGAAATAAACCCCATGGAATTTGGTTCAACAAAACAAGCTGAGGGGAGTCAGAGTCTGAAAACTCTGGCATTTTGTGAATTCTTGGAGAAAACAAAAACAGCAACCATGACAAGCACATTGCCAACTTGATACTCTGCCAATTTCTGTACGACTCTTATTGAAAATGAGAAAATAGAGCAGAGGATGGAACACATTTACTGAAACGAGCATCAAGTCTGTGTTTCCACCCCATCAGCCCCCGACGGAGCTACCCTGGGATCGTGGCTCCTTTCCCAGAATACGGCATCACTAACTCAGTTACATCTCCTGACTGTGGTTCTGGCAGGGACCCAACAATCATTTGTGGAATACTCAATCCCCACCCACTTTCCCCAAGAAAGGATGGTTTGTTTATTTATTAAATTTGCATGGTACCTGACTCTAGCAACTCTGGGTGGTTTACAAATTGTTAAAAAAATAATTAAAACAAGAAACAATGCCCCCCCACACACACACACAGAGAGAGAGAGAGAGAGAGAGAGAGAGAGAGAGAGAGAGAGAGAGAGAGAGAGAGAGAGGACAAAGATAGCAAGGACAAAGCTAAATGGGAAGAAAGAGAAGGAGGAAAAGGGGGCTCCAACCAACTCTCCCAGGACCTGGGCAAGAATCCTAGCCTTTAAGGCCCTTTGAAGGACTAGCAGGGTGGGGGCTGTTCAGGTTTGTGGGGAACCCCATTCCAGAGGGCAGGCGCTGCTGGAGATGAAAGATGACATTGCTTAATGGCAGGAATCGGAGCACACCGATCGGCCAGATGGGATCGGCCAGGCGGCTCCTGCAGGAGATAGACGGATGGGCAGATCTTGCCGATTCCATCAGAATGGACCATTTTTGTACCATTCTGAGTGAAGCTGCAGAAAAAGAAAGAGACTAAATTCGAATAGCTGAAAAATACATTTCATTCCATACAACGTTTTGTACACATCACAGGTAGATTAAACATATGGAGAAAATCTATCTATGTGGTAACCTGGAGTCAAAAACGGTACTTCATCAACCCACTGGAAATATTTCATGTGCCAAGAAAATTAAAATAGTTAAGAGAGGGAGAGACTATCTGCCCAGCTTTTGGGATCCAGACTGGGCCAGGCCATTCTGTAACCAGGTTCTTGTGCTCTCTTAGGAAAAGTTGCTGGGAGGTTTTGGAGGAAGCTCTTGGGCTGGGACCAGCCATGGAGGCTTGGAAACGTCCTTGGGACAGCAAAGAAGGGAAGGTCTCATGTACCTGGATATAAAGGCCGCTTCTTCGGGGTCAAATGTCACCTTAGTCCCAACAAATACATCCACAGCCTTAGCCCTGAATGGCGGGGCAGCCTGGTCACCGCATGGCCAAAGCTGGCTGACTCTGGCTGGCCAACGTGCCTCTGAGTGGAGAAAAGGGCTGCTCTGTAAAAAGGATTCTGGAGGGCCACAGCAGAAGGAAATGGGATTTTTCTCAGCCTGGGGGTAGCACCCATTCCCCACCCACCCACCCACTGATCAGCCTTTGGACACGGAGGAGGCTTTTCAGACTTTGCAATACTGCCCTCCCTGTGCAGGCACACACTAGCAGTCCTCCCCTCATCTCTTTCCTCTCTAGGGTGACATTTTGCCTCTGTGCAATAACCACAAGGCATCTCATCCGTCAGCTAGATCTGAAAGCAGAGGTGGACTCTCTGAAACTTCACGTGATCTGTCCCCACAAAGTCTTGACCCTCCCCCAAATTTGTCCATGTGTTATAATTTTAAATTTGATGGGGTTTTTTCTGCTTCCTATAATTAATTGCAACTCAGCTCAGATAATAGCACTAAGATAACATTGACTGATCTCAAAAAGCTAAGCAGGGTCAGCTGTGTTAGTCCTTGGATGAGTGACCACCACATAATCCCATGGCTGTCTGGGAAGGAAAAAAAAATCCCAGAAGAATTAACCTCAGAGGACCTGGAGCATTCATGAAACCAGCATTAATAAGCGGCATTAAGAACAAAAACTGTGACAGCTAAATGAGCAGTGAGAACCAAAGCAAGCACACACACACACACACACACACACACACACACACACACACACACACACACACACAGGACTGACACCAGTCCCAGTTGCAAGGCTGACCACCAAGGCTGCCCTCTTCAGGCTCTATCGCAGAGCCACGTCCCCTGGAGCTCCGCAGGTCTTCCTTCCAGAGAAGTGGTTCAGAACTAGAACTGAGAACGGAGAGTAAAGGCTGGGAGGCCTGTAAGACTGACTAGGCCACAGCTCCTCCAGGCTCTCCACAGAAGATGGCTGTTGGCAGGAGAAAAAGCTGAGCTTGATTTCAGGCAGCTGCTTCTGATTATGCGGCCAGGAGGTTTCTGAGCCGCAGCTCTGGCATGGAGTGGGGGGGGGGGGCACGTGGCCTCTCACCCTCTGCCAGCCTCTCACCCTGCCCACAATGGGGCACAGCGCTCCTAGTGAGGATTCGTCCGGGGGTAGCTCCATCTTGAGTTGCAGCTCTGTGATTGACCGTCTGAGGCTGCTCTTGCTTTGATCATGGGAACGGAGTCTGGAGGGCAGCTTGCTGGTAGTTTCAGAATATTTCTTGGCTGCCCAAAGATCAGAAAACGCAGTGAACTATTACAAAACTGTAGCTGTGCATTCAGGCCTTTAATGACACCCCCCCCCCCAGTAAAAGAGGTGACGGGTGGTGGGAGGAAGCAGTGGGAAGAGCAAGCTGTCCTGATGGCGACCAGAGGCTCAGCTCCAGCCAGAGTTGTGCCGGCAAGACAGCCAGAGCCCTTCTCGGAAACTGGGCTGAGGCTAAGGCTCAGGGCAAGGGCGGGGAAGACCGTGCCTGCACTGGGAAGAGCGGCTCCCTGAGCGCCATGGCATCTCCCGGGGGCCTTATCAGCCTTCTCCCTTCCCCATCCGACTCCTGGCGCTTCACGGTTGGACTGGGTGCCAGGGCCTTTGCGGGATTATCAGACATCTGGATTAGATGCTGCTCCATTGGAGAGAAGCACTTCACAGAATATGGATCTATGGAGGCCCAAATCAGTGCGAACATGCCGCTTCTCTTCCAATGCAAATATTCGCAGTCCTTCTCTAACCTGCTCTCAGAAGGCCTCGGGTGCTTCCGACCAAATACTCAGAAGCGGGAATGGCTGCTCCTGCTTATCCACCCTCAGTTTATGAGCCCGCAGTGGTTTATGTTATGCCAGCATCTCAGCCAGGCTTTAATCGTTCCTTGGCTTAGACAGGAGCACCTTGGAGGACGGGGGGAGCCCTTCAGCAGCCGGAGGGGCCTGCGCAGAGCCTCACCTGGAGGGCAGCCAGCACAGCCTGCCTGTCAATTGGGAGGAGCTCATCCCTGACTCTGGAGTATCAGCACACTGAAATTCCTTCAAAAGAAATCTCTCTGGCTCAAGTGGGTGCCCAGGGCAGCGGTCAGCATCCTCCCATCCAATCCCCACCGCTGCAGATTGGGTCCCGCAGCACTTTATTTGGGGTCTGTGTGTGGCAAGATTCACTGCAGGGAGTGTCAGCTGAAGAGCCATGCCAAAGTGGGGAGAAGATCTGACACCATCTGCCCCTAGGCACACTTGCCAATGGGATGGGGCTTGCCTTGTGCTGCCACACCACCAGGCACAACTCTTAACATCTTCCCCACCTACAGTGACTGCTGGGAATGCCCCATCTCTGCCTAACTTCTCCATTTTGCCTGCCTGCCTGCCTGCCTGTGCAAGAGCCTCGGGGGCAGAGAGAGCTCTGTGGGGCTGGAGAACTGGCAGCAGGAGGGTCAGGGGACTTGGGTTCCTCATTGCTGGCAGCAGGAAATGGGCAGGGGGCCCAAGTCTGTCAGCCACTTTCATGGAGGAAAAGGCAACGAGCTGAGCGGGTGGCCAGATCAGAGCAGAGGAGAGGGAGGTCAGCGTCTCAGCGTCTCGGCCAGGAGGAACTTCAGGAGCGCCACTGCTTCAGGAGTGGCCCAAAGGTGGGAGGGTCTGGAGAGTAGCAAACCCTTCTGTGAAACCAAGTGGCCTCTGCACGGTAGACACAGATTACAGGACACCCCAAAAGTAGGTTTCCAAACAAGTGGCAACCATTTCACGGAAGGGAGCAGAGGACTGCTAGAAGGATCAAAACAGTGACAAATCTTCTGCTGAGCACGGGGCATCTGGCTGGCCACAGGTATTTCTCAGCAGGAGCCACGTGGGCTCTGTGGCCACGAGGGGACAAGAAACTGGGCATCTCTAGTTGTGGCCTCCTCATTTTCCCGATGACTTTGGTATCAGCAAAGATCTTGTTATATGCAGTGTGGCCTATTGCTCACATTTTTTCCAAGCGATCTTCTTAACACTTAGAATTTTTGTACATGGTTTTCGTGGATAATCTATACTTTTATTATATGCGGTACAGATGTTTTGAGTTGGAAAGCGGTGTTACAAAATGCAGCTTTTAAAGGAAAACTGACTGAATTTACCTCCCACCGCTACCCACAGAGAGAAATTACAAGTGTGAAAAGTCAAGGTGAGAATGTCTACGTGAAAGATTGGGTTTATGTCACAGGAAGCTTCATGCCAGGATAGAGATGACCAGGATAGGGAAAAGGACAGTTGAGAAAAACATCTGGAATTTTATTCTATGTTCCTAAAAACAAAATGAGATAAACAATTTGTCTCAGAATTTGAACTTCCTAAGGTATAACTCCCAGCCTCCTGTTATTTAGGTGCTGAAGGAAATTTGTACACTTATAAAGAGATTGCTGTAAAAGAGTGAGGCCAACGTAGAATTAAATTTAAATTAGCAGTGCAGTCAACTGTGCCAAAATGACGGATGTGGGAAATGATTCAGAGACGTCATTTGGGATATAATTTTCGATAGACTTTGGTAGGGACCGGAATATTCCAAGCTGCTTGGAATAGATTGCCCACCTCTTGTGCACAAAAGAGAGTGCCTTAAAGTCTGGGCTACGGAAGTGGATCCTTTTATTCAATCTCTCTTATGAGATTAGGGGAGACTTCCCCTATGCTATCAAGGATTCGCTCCAGAACCTGAGCAGGGCCATAAGGATTGGGGGATCTTGTACATTTGTTCTTTTCACCATCTGAGGAAGGAGGCCAGATGTGCAAAGGATTCCTTGACAATTCACTGTACAAGAAAGATTTGGCTTCCTGAACACTTTTGGGTATATTGTATAGATTTTTGGATGCTAATCACAAAAATAACCTGTAATCTAACCTATCTCATACCGTTTTATAGAAATCTCCTCTTTTTATACCCTTCAATGCCTGTGTCTGTGCTACACACATGAAAGAAACACATGAAAACATGTTTGGGAGATAATGCCACCATTTGGGGTATTTCAAATTCTTTTACATTTTTTACCAACTGTCCTTTGATGTCAGACAACCAGCAATCCCATGAAGGTCTCATCTGTTTATATAAATAATTCCTAATAATGCCAAAAGGACTTTTGCCAAAATGGCAACCTTGGTAAGCCTTTCAAATGCAGTTATCCGTTAGTAACTTTTTTGGTCAAAATCTTGTTAAGATCTCTGATGTTATTTTAAGGTTTAAAAAAAAAATTCCTCTTTACTTTTTGTAATTTGGAAGGAAGACTGACTCACTGAGTGGTTGTTTTCTTTGTTTTCAAAGACCATCATGTGGTGGACGGGTTATATCCAAAAAAGTGATTGAGAGAGA
Source organism: Arizona elegans (assembly GCA_022577455.1). NCBI lineage: Eukaryota > Metazoa > Chordata > Lepidosauria > Squamata > Colubridae > Arizona > Arizona elegans. The sequence continues at coordinate 9,308,085 of JAKOOJ010000028.1, forward strand.
GAGAGAGAGGGTTTGGTTGAACTTACTGTCCCTTTACTGCCCTCCACTGTGGGTGCAAGTTCTCTGTTCTCCTGAGTTCTCCTCTGCCAGCCACGCTACTCCCGAGAAGACTACTGGGCTTCCATCCTGTGGTCTCCTCGTGAGCAGCTGCCCCGTCTCTTCTCTATCCAGAGAATCATTGCAGGTGAGAAACCTCTGCTGGTGGCCATTCACAACTGCAGCAAGACCTCTGCTCCTTCAGAGGCATGGAATCTGCCAAGGAATCTCACCTGGAAGGCCCAAAGGAATATATCTGGAACAGGGTGCCCCTCTCCCCTTCTCCAGGGAGGCCCACCACACCCTCCCTTTTGGCCTTCAGAAGGCCTGGCTCTGTCGGTTGTTCTGGGGCCCCAGATGGGGAGCAGCATCCTGGAGGTAGTGAATGGGCTAGACAGACCCACCTTCTCCCCTGTGTCCATTTTGCTCCCTTCCTTTCCATCTTGGTCAATTTGAAGTCAGTCCTATTATATTCACTGAAGATGGGCAGCAGTTCCTATCTTCACTAAATTGCCAGATTAAAACTCTTTCTGAAAGCCAGACTGTTGCAATATTTTCAGGATCAGACTCAATAATTAAAGTAAGAATAGTATGTTTAAATAAAGCTCTGTTTAATCACAGATGGCATTCTATATTCACTGAATATTCACAAATAGAAGCACTGAAAAATGGCATACAGCTCCTTATATATACAAGGGGAGGAGCTAGATATGGGAGTGGTTAGGCATACATACATTAAGCAATGGAAATAAGTTAACTCTTGATATACTGTACAGATTCTATTTACATGATGGAGAATAAAGCATTTACTTGTGACACAGACGGTCTTAGAAATCCAATAAATTTGATTACCTTGAATTAATTAAGCCCACTATTAGCTATCTTAGTTTCCTGCTGCACAGAATCCAATGTAAGAAACAGGGGCTGGGGTGGAGATTTTCTCCCTTGTCCTCCTAATAGAGACCCTTTGGGATAGTCTCCAAGGCTCGTCCCAGATCAAGCTACATAGACAAGGTGATTACATTGCATCTTTAATTCCACATTATTTTAAGCCCCCTCCCTCCCTGCGCCAGCCCCACAAACTGTTAGGCAGATGGGATTGCCAGGGAAGGCGTAACCCAGAGGGCCCTTGGCTGCGCATTTCAACCACCATGGTGTCTCCCTGCCCAGATCCGTTTGAATGCCTCCATCAAGAGAGAGAGGGGGGAGGGGGGAGGGAGGGAGAGGGAGAGAGAGAGGACACTCACTCCGACTGGGCTTCCCTTCCACTCCCAGGGCTTTGGCAGAGAAAGACCCTGGGCTCTCCCTTGCCTCGCCTGCTGTAGGTCATTTACTCCTGGAGCCCTTTCAAGAGGGGCTGGATGCTCCTGGTCTCCTCCTCCTCCTCCTCCTCCTCCTCCTCCTGGGTGGAATCCATCATGCAATGGAGCACGGAATCCCATCAGGGCGGGCTGGGAGACGGGGTCAAGTGGTCTGCTACTGCTATGCTGTTGGAGCTCATCAGAGACATATTTAATTTAATTAAGGTTGTCAGTGCTATTGATTTTGGCGGTTTCAATTACAGTGCTGTTACGGCTTCTGGATCTACTGATCTGTGATGAGGCATATCAGCACCGGTGCACATGGAGGAAAGAGCCCTTTGTCTCTTTTAAAAGCTGACACATCTGCCATCGGCCATAACTTATGACTTTTATCCAGCCCGGCTCCTCTTCTGTTCCTCATAATTAATTTCTCATTAGACAGGTCTTTATTGTTTAATTTGTGCAGTTTATAATCAAATTGGGCACATTAATTGTCACAGAATTTAAGGCTAATGAAAAATAAAGGTTTTCAATAACTTACTCTTCCATTATTCCAGACAAGATAAAATAAAACACTTTAAGGATTGTCAGCTTCTTAAATTATAAATTAGGCTGTTTAAAGAGCAGGGGCATTTAGGAAGCAGTTATCACACATTTACTAATGATAAATCCTAGCCTGCAGTGCAATTATTGGGGTTATATTTACTATTCCTCTTCACTTTCCCCAAATCTACCCTTTTCTAATTTAAGGGCATTATGTCTTTTTCCTGGGAGTCAAAACAAGCGAATTCTGAGATAATGGGGTGGGTTAGGGTCTACGTGTGCCATTGACCACAACTAACTTCAAAGACTTTGGCTTCTTTGCAGAGAATCCCCAGAAGGATCCATCTGAGGGCCTGACAGGCAACTCAAGAGTTTCTCATGGAGGAGAGATTTCCTAGAAGCCGGAGAGCACAAAACATGGCTTAGATCTCACCTTCCCCAAATGGAGTTCTGTCCATTTTGCTTTCTCCCATCTTCGGCTGATCCTTTTAACAAATGCAAATGGAATGTTTCTGCATTTATTATTATTATTATTGGCTAATAAAAATCACTTGGGCAAGAAATTTGCACTTCATGGATGCCTTCTACATTTTGTAGAAGGTTCACGGAGGAACACTTTTCCCACATAGTTTTATTCTGAGAATTGCTGCCCAGAATTGCAGTTTCCCAGCGTTTTGCAGTTTTCCAGGTTTCTAGTTCATTTAAGAAAGTCAGATCTGCCTGAAGTACAAATCAACACTTAAAGAAAAGTTCTTTCCTCTACCTTAACTCTATAAGAACCTGCAGAACTATCCTGCTTCCTGGAGTTGGAGGTTCTGACGTTGGACATAACATCAGAATACCGGGAAGTGCAGCTGGAATTCTATAGACAGGGTGGAATCAGGAAAAGAAATTGGGATTTCTCCTTTCCCCAGCTGTGTTTTCTGCCCCTCATTTCAACCAACTCCCTCCTGGAATCCACAAGTTGCAATCAAACCAGTTTCAGAGAAGGTGAATGAGATGAGGTTGCACCTCAAGATGATGCAGCTCCTACACAGAGGGAAACAAAGCCGGGAATCCTGTCAAAAAGATCCCTCCAGGTAGATAAGAAGGAAACAAGAAACATCAAAGGAGAAATGTCATCAGAAGGTAGACAAAACAGGCCGGGCCTGAGCACATGGAAACCTCCCTCCACTACAGCTACCTGACCTGTGAATCAAGAAAACAAGGACTTTTTTTTTTAACCAAAGGGCCCTAAAACTGGCCCACTTGTCCAGTTGTCCTGGGTCTGGACTTGCTGGCTTCTGGGTCTCTAGCTCATGCCTGGCTGCCCCCTTGAGAGGGATGTGGGTAAGGAGAGGTCTGTGTTTGTGCACGTATGTCTTCCATTGTCGGGCCTCAGAATTTCATTAGCAATTGTTACCTCTGCACCCCTTTCTCATCACCGTGCCTGTGAACTGTTTGCAGAGGTTGGAACCCTGGTAGGAGGCAACATCAATTCCTTGCACAATCTTTATTAAAATCCACTCTGCCCCTAAAAAAGACAAGGTTTACAGCTGAAAGGAGCAGATGGATTCTCAGAAGGACGTAAGTCTGCTAACAGTTTTGGAGGCCGGAGGTGAACATTCCTGTAAGGATCCTGTCAGAGAACAGACTGTGGCGCCTTCTCCTGGACTAGTTCAAATAGATAAACTGTACCGACTTGTTAGAAGACTCGCAGACAGGAGTTTTCCTAGTGAGCAGTCCTGATGGAGAGACCAAGCCAAGTCTGATCCAAACCCATTTCCAATGCTGAATACATGGAAGATAAAGTCCACGTTGGATTGGTCAGCAAGGGCCACTCCTGGTACGGTGGCTTATGAACTGTAAGGAAAGCACCTCAAGCACCCCAAGCAAAGCACCCGGAACACCACCCGGCAAACAGAAAGAAAGGGGGGAAATTCAGCAGTCACAAAACTGATATTGGAAAACTAGGGGAGTTCAGAAAAGAACTTTAATATTTGGAGACACTAATATCCAGGCTCAGGAACAGATGAACACTGATTACTGAATCAATATCATTTATCTTTAGAACAAAAGCTTTTACAGATACCAAATTTCAATAATTAGAAAAAAATTGCTGAATTTGTGAATAATATTAATCAGAACTGTAGAAATAAAACCGAAAAATTATCAAATGATTACAATTTTTGAAGAGCAGCCTCAAACTTTTTTACAACTTCCGAGATACCATAACTATGATGATGAAAGAAGTGAAAATTAAGCAAAGCTGTGCTGAAGATCAACCCTCTGACAGTCATGGAACTGAAAAGAAAAATTATGAACTCAAACTACAGGAAAGATGTTTACCATTGAAAAAGACAAGTAGAAAAGAACTATCAAAAGTTCTGAAAGGCACAAATTTGGCACTAGGAAATACTGAATCAAAGACATTGGATGAAACCAGTCATCTAATTTATAGCACAGCCACAGTGATAACATCGGACTTGGGATACAAGGCTGTAAAACCCAAGCAAAAAATCAATCACCAAAATGGAAAATTTGATTGGAAAGAATGATCAATAAATTACAAGCTGATATCAGCAATCTGAAGAATTTGAAGGAAAGAAAATTGAAATATAGTTGCATCAAAGGAAGTTCACAAGACAGATATTATCTTCACACTAAAACAACTGAATTAAAGGAACAAAGTCATGGCCATTTTAAGTAAAATTGAATGATGTGAAGGTGGAATAAATAAGTTTTAATAAAATTAGCAGTTTTGAACAAACCAAAATTTGTTCTATAAAGCATTGTTATGAAATACAAGCAATGCCTGCAAACACAACACAAATCTTGCCTTGATAAAGGCAAAACCTTAAAGTTTTGGACTGACATCTGGGATAATTTGAAAACCAAACTAAAGATGCAAAATGGATAAGTGAAGTTGAGAAGTAAACTGGCTCAGTCAAAACAGATGATATGTTCATAACATCAGACATGATTTTTTTAAAAAGTTTTTAAAAAGTTAAGAATGGGAATGGATTATTCTTTTGGCAAAAAAAAATTTGGAGAAAGAAGAATCATCATTAGGTAATTGCATTTATTTACAGGAAGAAGCCATAAGCTTAAAAATAAAGAACTGAATATCTATTTAATTGTAGCAGCCAGTTGTGCAACATTAGACAATTCTAGATAACATAACAATTGAATTGTGGGCTAGCAAGGCTCCTTCAATTGCCACATTAGAAAAATTCACAGTTACAGTTAAAGGAATGAGACTTCAGGGACAGGAACTATAATTTTATCTCATGTTTATATTAACAGATTATAGTTCGATTTATTCTTTATATGTAGTAAATTTTTACATGTAAAGTACCTATCTCTATATTCACATTGTTGTAGATCTAATTTGTATTTTCTATTTTTTTCTGTTTCTTGGATTTATGTGATTGTAATTATCTATTGTTACTTGAAAAAATAGGTTAAAAAAAAGAACTGAAATCAATCAGGGGAAAAAAAATCCAGGAATTGGTTATTCAATGCAAAGAAATATTAAACTGAAATATTTTTCAACTGAAGGATAAATGGTGACTAGTAAACCATCCTTAATAATAAAAGGCAGAGACAAAATTATAATTGCAATTGGAGAAAATTACTAGCTCGCTAATAGTTTTGAAAATGCCAAGTAGTTGGTAAATTAGCAAATGTGATTTTGAGTTACATATTCAAAATTTCTTTGTATCTGAAGAAAAGGTAAGTCGTGAAATTCATGAGGAAGGAAAAAAAAATCAATTGCTGATCAATAAAAGGAAAATATATTGCAAAGTTTTCCTAATAATTATTGGCGTATGAGGCAAAATGATTAAACAAAATTTTAGAAGAATGAAATAATTCGGCAATATCAACTGTGGAATGACCAGAACAAACCATGAACCTTTTCAGGGCTTATGTCACAGCTCAGGATTTACGTGGATGATTTCTATGTTCCAATAAAGGAGAATATTTGTAGCTCAGGGTTGACCGGAGGGGCTCTTGGAGCCCTCTGAGCTTTCTTGTTTTCTTGCAGACGTTTCATGACCCAACTAGGTAACATCACCAGTGCTTCTTAAAAGCAAATCCCACTCTCTTCTAGCGCTGATGATGTTACCTAGTTGGGTCATGAAACGTCTGCAAGAAAACAAGCAAGCTCAGAGAGCACCAAGGACCCCTCATTTCTAGGTTCCTGGCAGAAACTAGAATTTCCAAAGAACACCAAGACGGGAGTCTTTCGGTTTGTTCTCAATGAATTAAAAATGTAACAGTGACTACAATAACAATGACTAACTTAGACAGACAGATGAAGCCAGTGAAAACTTTTATTCGCTTTATGATTAAATTATTTTATTAGGTTTATTAGGTTTTCCAGGAGGTGCCAGTGAATCTCCATCCTCCAAGTCTGCCTGGTTTAGCTTGACCACTGGCTGTAGAGCTGATCAGATCCCTTGGCTGCAGGACGAGACTTGACCAGACAAGTATCGCTTGTTGGTGAGACAAACTTTGTTTGCATAAACTAGGCAGACAAAGCAACCAGCTTGAATGAAGCCTCACTGATGGGCAGGGACGCCTGGCAGAGATGTCAGAGATGAATGCCCATTTCTGTCTCCCTTCCCACTCCTGGAAGGGACACAGGAGTCAGGCTCATGATGGAAGAGGCCTGGCTTCGAATGGAAGAGGCCTGCTTTAAAGATACGCCCGTTCTCCTTCTATGCCGACGCATTTTGTGTTTTGCCATGCAAACGTCCCAGCAGGAGTTTCAGAAGTCAGTGGCTGCCATTGTTCCCCTTTCTGTGGCTGTGCCCCATCAGGCCAGAAGCCCTTCCAGCAATCTGGCTCAGCCGGAGTGACATCTTCATCTGTCAGGATTGCTATGCCAGTCAAAGGGGCGTCAGGGGGACATTCCTGATTCAAATTGGGGTGATTGGAGGGAAGGACCAGCCCTCTCTTGCCCTGCTTCAGAAAGCCTCCCGCAGGCAAGGCAGGCAGGCAGGGGCTGGCGCCTGCTGGGGCTTCCCTGATGCCAGCTGCTGCCTCTGCACTGCCGAGGCCTGGTGGGGGTGGGTGGGAGGGGTGATGGATTTTCCCCTCTCCCTAAAGATGCCCCAAATCTTCACCTGCTGGCAGGAATTAAAGGCCAACAGCTCCCTCACCCCCACTTCTCCTTCCTGGAAGGCACAGCCCACAAAGGTGAATGCAGACCAGTTGTCAGCCCTGACTGGGGTATTCGAGCGGTCAAAGGCCCGGCCACCATCTTGCCTCTTTGGACTCCTTCCCTTTGCAGGTACTCCCCGGCAGGTGCCAAAGCACCCCTGAGCTGGCTTGCCCTGCTGAGTGCAGCCAGGAGGGGCTCTTTTCAAGGGCAGAAGCAGACCAGGTTGTAGCAGGGCTCCCCAAGGATGTCCGTAAGCCCCACCTACTGAGCTCCAAAGTCTTTGGGAAGCCTGAGGGCATGCAGGCAGCTCCTCCCTTTGGATCGTCACCCCAGATGTGTGCAGTTGTGGTGCAGCTTTAGGTAGGACAGAAGGTGGTGGGAGCCCCCTTTTTTGTGCCCTGCCCTTAATGCGTGGATTAACAGCCCATCTCTCTCTGCCTCTGAGCAGAGCAGGAGCTCCTAGCCCTCTTCCTGGGGGGCTCCCTGGGGGGGCTGGAGGGAGGAAGAGGGCTGGGGCGCCCTTTGGCTAAAAGAGCCACCTGGGTTGAGCAACTCCAGGACAGAGAATGTACTCAGAATTCAGTTTGGGATTCAATGAACTGAGATGGTAAGTTTCCTGGCAGCAGGAGGACCCAGTAGAAAGAAAGGGAACTGGGCCTGGGGGAGAGATTGGAGAAGAATTTCAAGGTCAAGATTGAGTCCATTCTGACTTGACTTTGGGTGGGCAGGCAGAGAAGCAGGTTTAGTGGTGGAAAAGGTGTGGAAAGAGAGACAAAGAGGAGTAAAGGCAGAGAAGATCCAGCGCTGAGATTGTTAAACCCATTCAGGACAGTAAAAGGGCAACAGCAACAACCCCGAGAGTCTAAAGCTGGGGGGAAATAGGAGGAAGACGGAGCATTATGGAAGATTTCTGCCTTCAGTTATTTATAAAATAATAAAGTCAGGATAAAAATCTACTAAATAAATAAATAAATGTTTTTAAAAAGTAAAGACAGAGAAAATAAATGTTGTGGTTGCTTGTTGTATTTACTGCAAATTCTTCTCTCTCTGTGGGGTGGGGGTGGGGCCCTTCTGGCTACTGTATTTTCAGAAAAGAATTGGCTCCTGCCCTCTACTTATTCTGAGTTGCTGGGTCTTTCTTTTTTAATATGAAGGGCCATGATCAAAGTTGTCCCAGGGGATTAAAAAGAAAATTAAAAAAGCAATCGAAGGTGCCTTTTTAAATTAGGTGTAAAATGTCACATGTTTATAAAAAGAGGGGGAGATCTGATTGTGTTGGCATCACAGTCTTGATTTTTTTTTTTTTGACACCCTTCCCTAATAAGTGCCCCAGCTGAGATATTCCTTTGAGGGCAGGAAGATCTTGTTGAATTTTTTTTTAAAAAAAGAAAGAAAAATAACATTCTGTTCTTATGATCAATATGTATCATTTCTCCATTTATACAATCCAGCCAAATGTTTTCCAGAAAAAAATACACTGTCATTTTCAGCATATTTATGTTTTGGTTACTATCAAACTTTGGATCCCTTTCCAGTGATTAAGACATCTAAATCCCAAAATTCTCTCCAAATGGTGTCACTTTTCAAGTTTAAAGCTGAATATGTCCCATCATTTTTCTAAACATCAAATTACTTTTGGGCTAACTTGATATTTCGTTCCTTAAAAACCTTCCTTTAAAAGTGCTAATGTTAATCCTGCCAGTATTTCAGAAATGAGAAGTCTATGATGCTTATAACTTTGATAGTGATTTGAATGCCTATTTTAAGTGGTCTTTGAAAGCCCCCCTGCTGAAAGATCCATAATTTGTTTGGCGAATGGAAAAGGGAGAATTCTTTCATTTCAGTGGGGATTCGATTACTTCCCTCTCTCTGGTGCTATTAAAGCCACATTGTTGTCTCCACTCTCGGAGGAAAAGGGGCAACGAACACTTAACTCTTTCTCTGGCTCTTGCTGGGTGGCACGGTCAATGCAGCTGGCCTGGTGCCACAGTTCACCTCTGCTGGGAGAGCGCAGCTCATTACTCCCGTGGGTGCAGGGACTCCGGAGAGAGGGACCAGAGAAGAGTGGCTGATGCTTCTGAGAGGGAACTCATAGTTCCCAGAGGTGAGACTGGTGGCACCCAGAAAACTAGACCTGGATGAGGAATGCCTGGAGAGGCTGCTTGCCCACCTTTGCCTTACGGGATCTCAAGCCTCATTGGGTCTCTAAGTTCCAGGATATCCTCCCACGCCTGGCCAGTACAGGGGTGGGAGAGTATTCTGGACGGGCCTTCCCTGGCCAGTGCCATTTTGAGCCTTGGTTCCCAGACAGGCCCAGGCAGTTCCTGTTTCTTATGGTTAATTGGTTGGCTCTCCTCCAAGTGCTGGGCAGGGGCTCAGGGCCTTCCACAGGCAGGAACCTTCTGCATTGGGGACCAGGTTGGATCTCCTGACTGTTCTGGCCCAGCTGCTCCTCTTTGTCCTCCAGCTGTGCCAGCTTCAGCATCCCAGCTGCCTCTAGCATGACTTGCGCTCACAGTGAGCTTCCATCTCAGCTCTTCCTGGCCTATTCACGTAGGTTCCCTTCCTTTCACCAGGCACCATAGGCTGCTTCCCTTTGGTATGCTCTATGGGAATTGCCTGGCATCATTGGCAGCCCATCACAGCCTCCGTCTTTCTTGCCGGCCACACGACCTCTACTCTTGGCTAGTCCTGTGAACTGTGTTGTGTCCTTCAGAAATGGAATTGTTATGACATTGCATTGTGCAATGGGAGGGGAAGGGAAGGGAAGGGGAAGGGGAAGGGGAAGGGGGAGAAGAGAAGAGAAGAGAAGAGAAGAGAAGAGAAGAGAAGAGAAGAGAAGGATAAAGGAAGAAATAAGTGGGAAAGAAGACTTCTTTAATCCTTACAGCAACTTTAAGATGTGTGTGGACTTCAACTCCCAGAATTCCCCAGCCATTTGCACCCCTATCTATTTCTTGGGCTGGGCTTTGAGGAAACAGTCCCCCTCCCCATTGTTGGGCATTTGTCTTCCTATTCAATCAACTTTAATGTTAGCATGAACAAATGTATTCTGCTTAATTATAGACAAATGCCAAATATCCAATCATGGACAGCTGCAAATATTTATTTCAATAAAATTATCCTTACTTGTAGAATTCTTCAAAGATCTTTGTTATTGTGTAATTTTTTTTGAAGTTTTCTACATTTTTCGATCCCATTGATGCAAAGAAAGATGTAGTTTAATTTTCCAGTATTTTGCAATTATAAACCTGGCAGCTAAACAAGCATTGAATTACTTTCTTATGTTGCACATGTTTATAGGTCTTGGAAATATGGAGATTAAGCCAGCAAGATTAATTATGAAAAGAAGTCAGACAGCAAGATTAATTATGAAAATTTGTTAAATATTTTTTCCAATTTTCCTTAAAACCTTCTAATCAAAATGAATAATTAAATGGCATTGCCAATTGGAATACAATTTCTATAATTTTGATTCCAACCCCTCCAGTAAAATCCATAAAGTTGGTAATAAATAGAATGTAATTTTAGAGGTGTATATAATGTTTTTCTGCCTCTGGGCCACTCCTGATGCGGTGAGAAGGCTCAGTAGCTCCAGTGGCCAGGAGCGACTTTGAGGCAACCTTTACTGAAGTTCATCCTAGAGGCCTCCTCAGATGAAGAGGAAGAAGCCCAGCCTCATCTACGATGGGGCTGAAGGTGGCCGGGTTCTGCAGGCAGGAGAAAAACCAAGCCTCCTTTGGAGGAGAGAGAGCCCAAAATCAAGCTCAGAAGGCAACATTTAGGTGCCAGATGTTGGTCTCTCCAGTCAGCAGGCCCACTTCTAGTTCCTGGGGAAAGTGTGGATCCTCTCGAGGATCTTTGGTGTGGTGATATGGCCAGAGAAAACCACAACAAGATCTAGTTATTGAAGGTGCCAATATTGAAAAAGGAATTCCTGACTTTGTGCACAGAGTATGACATGTGAGGAGCATGAATCAAAGAAACACTGACATCGTGTATCATTCTGATAAACTAATAAACAAAAAGAATAGGTTTTAAAAATATAAAAAAACCTACCATATAACAAAAGCAGAGTATCAAGGAATAGCCCAACTCTGTAAGGATGGGGTCAGGAAGAATGACAGAAATATTCTGAAGAAAAAAAACACGAATGGCAGAACTTCATTCAAATAATTATTATTAATGAATTATTATTCAAATAATTCTGCGTGTTCCGAAAGGAGTGATGAAGGACAGGTTGGGCCCCTCTTAAAGTGAGTTAAGCCATTGTTGCACAACTCTGTGTTGGTTGCCTGAAGATCAGAGCTGCTTAAAACAATTATCATTAGAAAACAGCCTCAGAAAATAGAGGTTTAAAATTCCATGACAAAAGATAATAGTAATGGTCTTTACACTGAAATGCTGACCTCAGGAAAAGCTGGCAAGCCAAGCATAATAATCTCACTTAATTGTGAAATTCAAACTCAGTTAACCAGAGACACCTATCTGATGGAAACTACGGGCGGAATTCCTCAGAGCTTTAATGGGAGGTAAGACGAAGACGCAGGTCCGGTGGCTCAAACATCTGCATTCAGATCAAAAGGTTACATTACCTGTGGAGACACAATAAACCTACTTTCCTGAATGCTGCAGACACAAGTAAGTCTGACTTCTTCTAAAGGTTAGTTTATTATATTAGCTGTTGTTTGAAATCAAAGTGGAAAAGAGTCCGGGGGCGGCTGGGCTCAGAGCTCTCCTACTGCAGCTTCCCTCTGGGAAAACAAACGGAAGGCCCGAGCAAGGGCAGAGGGACGCTCCTTTGGCTTCTTTCAATCAGGCGCAGTTTCTGTTCCTTCGGGGATGCGACGAGGGTGTCTCCTCCTGGGCAGCCATGCAGGAGGGCTTCTCCTCCAGAGGGGTGCTCTCGATTCCCACTCTGGCCTGGCCTTTCCTCCAGGTACTATGCAGCCCCTTCTGAGCTGTAGAAGGTTTCAGGCGGTTTGAACACATGTTTTAGCAAGGTGGGAGTTTAAACCGTTGCAGCAAATATTTAGCAAGCCAGAAGCTCCGAGAGGACATTACGGTTTGCGCGCTGCAACACAAGTCTGACCCACTTAGCTTCAGACAGACACTTCGATTGTCTGTCCGTCCCTCTGTCTGCCCATCCATCAGTCCCTCTGTGTTCTGCCCCAGCTCCGGATTCCTAAGGATTGTGACACACACCAATGGTCCTTATCAAAGTTATAACGTATCAAGAATAAACAAAGTCCGGCAAAGGTTGGCAACCAGTCCAGAAAACAAGATACGATAAGACACTCACTCTCCAAAATGCTCTGTAATAATTACACGTTGTTTCCAGCAAGAAATTACTAACTGTGTGTGACTTAAATAGGCTAAGGGAGTGGCCAATTATCCTCAAACCTTACTCTCGAGGAGACCTCCTCCTCCTGAGTAGCCACTCCTGCCTTTTGGCAGCCCTGTGTGCTCGAGCACTTCGCTCTCTCCACTTGAAGGAGCCTCTGGGAGTTCTGAAGGCTCTGGCTGAGTCTCTGCCTCTGGCACCACATCCTCTTCAGCCTCCTCGCTGTCCGACTCGAGCGCCGGCTGCACAGGCTGCTGGTGCAACCCCATACCAGCCTCCTCGTCGTCGGGATCAGCCACGATCCGTGCAGGCCGCTGATGGGCCACAATACTTTGCCCATCCGTCCACCTATCTGTCCATCTGTCTGTGCGCCTATCCCTCTGTCCACCCACCCACCCATCAGTCTGTCTGTCCGTCTATCTGCCCGTCCATCCGTGTATCTTTTCCTCTGTCTGTTCTTGGTAAATCAGCAATAACTTTGCTTACTGTCACTATGCAAATGTCCAGGCTTGGCTGAGCCTGAGACTTCACCCAGCTTGGAGATTGCTTCAGATCTGAACTTCAATTCTCAGCCCCACAACTTCCATTCAGCCATCGATAGACACAGAGAGATAAACCATATTTACCCAATGTTCAAAAGAGGCACCAAAACATCTAAAAATGATACTGAAAGACCAGAGGACAGAACTCTCCAGCAGCCAACCCTCAGGTAAGCAGGGATTATTATTATTATTGTTGTTGTTGTTGTTGTTGTTATTGTTGTTGTTGCTATTATTATTATTATTATTATTATTATTTCAATTTATATGCTGCCTTTCTCTGGAGACTCAGGGCGGCTTACAATGCATTAAAAAAAAACCATTATAAAAACATTTAAAAATTAAAATATTAAAACCCATTCACACCATTCATGGCCAGATCTCACAAGATCGCAACAGCGAGATCAACGCCCCAGGCCTGCCGGAAGAGCCAGGTCTTCACCGCTTTTTGGAAGGCCAATAGGGTGGGGGTGGTCCGGACCTCAGGAGGTAACTGGCTCCAGAGAGCTGGGGCAGCCACAGAGAAGGCCCTCCCCCTCGGGCCTGCCAGCTGGCATTGTTTAGCTGACGGGACCTGGAGGAGACCAACTCTGTGGGATTTTACTGGTCACTGGGAGCTATGTGGTAGAAGGTGGTCTCGCACCCTAAACAAACCATCAAGCAGAAAACAAGCAGTAGTAAATTTAGTCACCACATGACCAGACTTGATTTTATAACCATTTTTACAATGGTTGTTAAGAGAGTCACCACAGTCGTTAAGCAAACTACATAGTTGTAAGGCCAAATCCAGTTTATCTAATAGGCATTTCCTGCCAGAATATGGCAAAAGAGGTCACGAAGCACAATCAGGTGACTGTGGGACCTGCAACTCCAGATGTAAACTGGTTGCATCTGAAATGCAGTCACACGGCCAAGATGGTAGTGCAGCAGTTGTGACTTTGAGGGTGGGTCATACATAACTTTTTTCTGTTGTAACTTCACGTGATTGTTAAGTGACCAGTCGTAAAGAGCCTTGATAGTACAGTGGTTTAGTGCACCCTGTTATTAACACAGCTGCCTGCAATTTCTGCTGGTTCGAATCTCTCCAAGGCTCAAGGTTGACTCAGCCTTCCATCCTTTCTAAGGTAGGTGAAATGAGGACCCAGTTTGTGGGGGCAATAAGCTGACTTTGTATAAAATATACAAAAGAATGAAGGCTATTGCTTAACACATTGTAAGCCGCCCTGAGTCTCCGGAGAAGGGCGGCATATAAATCAAATTAAAAAAAAAAATGAGGACTATGTGTAGATTGAAGTTGGTTGGCATGAAGACACAATGGCTTCTTCTTCAGCTGTAGCCTCTGAAACAAGCGGTTCTTTCCTCCCAGGTTTCAAAGGGCTCTGGGCCTTTCTAGCCTCCAGGCAAAGCAGTCGCTGGTTGCTGAACTAGCCGACATCCCTGCCCTGAGACCTCCTGGTGGGGCTCATCTCTCGCAGTACATTTGGACAAAATTGCCCAACAATGAGTCTTCTTCTCCACCAAGGTGGCTAATACGGCAATTTATTATGGTTTGCCTGAATAATGTGGGCATTCGTGGGGAAGCATCCTTACAATCAAGCTCTTCAAGGGCCAGTCTCATTTAGGAAATCTTGGGTGTTGCTCCCAGCTTCCTTAGGTCCAACCTCGGTCTCTTGGTTCCTTGGATCCAACCCCACGGCAGGGCAGGCTTGTACTAGGCTGCCCTTGATAGATATGCTGTACTGGACGGATGTTGTTTTCCAAAGGGCAAGGCGCACAAACAAGGGCCGGTTCCAGCACTGTGATTTCCCAAGGCCTCACGGTCCAGCGTTAAACATTAACAGCTGTAGGAAGGACAGGCGGGGGGATGAATCAGCATTTGCTGGCCTTCGTAAAAGAGAGCCCGCAGAGGTGGGGGGGACGGTTTGCAGAAAGGAGGAGTAGCAGAGCTCTTCTGGTGTTGGAGGGCAGCATTTCATAAATCTCTGTCTCAAGTAGGTAGTGACTACAGGTTTTATGTTTCCATACAAAGCAGTGGAAAAATGAAAGAATTATCTGAGAAACAGGTCAAATTTTTAGCTGAATCGAATACTTTACTTGGCCAAATGCAGGAAGGAAGGAAAGAAAGAAGGACAGTGCCTGCGATCTGCCTGGACCATGCCAGGTCTGGCCTCTTCAGATGCAGGGCTGGGCATCTCAGCTCCCCAAAACTGCTTTGCCCAAGTGGAAAGTTAATTGAGATGAATTGGACTGTCTTTGGATTGAGGAAAACTTGCCAAACATAACATGTGTGTTGCATAGCAAACACCAATCCTGTCCCTCTTTACTGTTTCACCTCCAGGTGAGAGAACACAAGGCCGCTTCAGATTCAGTTGGGATTTGGGGTGTTTCCCTGGCCTATGGCTTTTTAACAACTTTCTCATGTCTGAATAGGACCCAGCTGAACTGGAAAGCCAAGAGGCTTTTTATCTGGTTTTATTTTGAGCAAAGGGTTGGGTTGTAAAGGGTCTTGAGTTATGCGCTAAGGTTGAGATGCCAGCGTAGATCACAGAGTTTCGCTTTCAGGAGGCAGCAAAAAAGCCTTTTTGTTATAAAGATCTTTTGACTTCTTGACTCCCAGCTGTAAGAAATCCCTGGTTCTTTCTCTCCCAAGTTAAAAAGGAGATTATCTACTGTAGAGCACCGATTATTTTACCTTTTCAGTCACTGTAAACTCTGTTTTCATGCTTGTTGTTTCCTTCTATGCAGCTGTACTTGGTGCTAAATGCTGACCTTTACTCGGTTGCCAGGCTTCTCCCAGACTCTCTTAGCACTTCAAAGGAAGAGCCGGGATTTTTCCGTAGCTTAAAGCCAGCTGGCAGGGATGCTTACCTGTCTACTGTGACATACAG
This sequence comes from Arizona elegans, assembly GCA_022577455.1. Taxonomy (NCBI): domain Eukaryota; kingdom Metazoa; phylum Chordata; class Lepidosauria; order Squamata; family Colubridae; genus Arizona; species Arizona elegans. Next base: position 9,323,885 of record JAKOOJ010000028.1, read on the forward strand.
CAACCGCCAGCGCTGGCTTGGCCGACGTATGGCCAGATGAAACTTTTCCAATTCTTAGCCCAGTGGCTGCTGGCTCCCTTCTGAAGCCCAGCCAGGGATGGGAAGATCTGAGGGGATCGGAAGAGATGGGCGGGGGGCTTTGCTTGGCTTTCTCAGGGACGGGATCATCCTTTTGTGTAGCAGTAACAAGCTTTTGCTTTCTTGTGGAGGACCTCTGCACTCTGCTGTGTTGTTCCTCTCTGCTGAAAGCAAGAGAGCTGGATAGGTTTGGATTCCTCTCCATTTATGTAAGAAAAGGAAAGGAGATGGGTCCTTCCTTGGCACCAACACCAGGGGTTTATTGCACTTTAGCTTTTATCACAAGGGAAAGGGGCTCCTGACACCCTAAAGCCGTGATGGTGAACCTATGGCACGCGTGCCACAGGTGGCACGCGGAGCCATATCAGTGGGCACGTGAGTTCAGCTCGCCAGCTGATTTTCAGGGCTTCTGGGCCCACCGGAAGGAGGGAAACAGGCTGTTTCCTGCCTCCGGAGGGCCTGAGGGGTGTGGGGAAGGCCTGTTTTTTGCCCTTCCCAGGCCCCAGAGCCTTTCTAAGAGCCTGGGAAGGGTGGAAAACGGCCCTGGAGGCATTCCGGAAATGGTCTGTTTGCCGGAAGTTGGCAAACGGGCCTTTTCTGGCCTCAGGCGGGTGGGGAAGGCCATTTTCACCCTCCCCAGGCTCTTAGAAAGGCTCTGGAGCCTGGGAAGGGCGAAAAACAGGCCTACCGAGCCCACCGTGCCATCACGTGCCAAAAGCAGGGGGAACCCTGCGTGCATGTGCAGGGGGAGGGGCACATAGAATTATGGGTGTGGGCAGGTGCACGCACGACCCCCTCACGCTCCCCCACTTTTGGCACGCGATGGCAAAAAGGTTAGCCATCCCTGCCCTAAAGCATAACGGGTCAGCCATTTTGAGAGCTATTTTTAAAAACTCTGCTTTTGCCTCTTTTTAAATTGTAGAAAGGAAAAAATGAAAGGGTTTTCACCAGTTGGCCCATTGTAGCCAATGTGGGTAAATCTTACCTTACACAACGGTCAGTCAGCACCACCTCCTAAGCGAAAAGCTTGGCTGAGGCGCTTCTGCCTAAGGAGGCTTGTCTGAGCAGCACTCAGTCTGTGACCTCACTTCTTTCCCATCGCCTTGGCCAGGAAGTGACAGTTTGGGCTAACTGACACCTAATTCCCAGGCAAGGTAGAAATGTGTGAGGGAAAAACCCCCACGTATCTTTTTTTTGCAGGCGTTTCTCCTTCCTTATTCAGGGGGCTAAGCTAATTCTGCTTAATCGAAATATCCAAGAAGGACGCGGATGAAGTAAGCAGGCAGGAGGATTCATTGCTCAATGTGTTGTTCTCCACTTTATGAAGGGCTACAAGATGATCGAAAACAAGAAGAGTGGAAGGTGCCAGGATTACGTCACTCGGTCCGATGCAATTGCTGGAATCAAAGCTAAGGTGGCTCCGAGGGGCTTTATTGACCCAGAAAGATGCAAATGGCTCCCAGCATCCCACCTCTCCCTGCCCAACCTCTGCACCTGTGTTGCTTAATCTCCGCAAATTAAGATGTGTGGGCCTCCCAGCCTGGGGGACTTTAGGTGAGGGAAGTGTTGCGTACTGCAGAAAAGCCATCCCAGGCCATTCCACGTGGATACAAAGGAGGCAAAACTGCCACTCTTGACCTCCCTTGCCATGGGTGGGCTGGGACTCAGCAGCCCCCACTCTGTGCTCCGCCTGGTTCTTTTTTCCTTTGTGGCTGTCACAGAGCAAAGAGGTTCTTCTCACCAGGGAAGGCGGCACAGCCTCACCCGTCCTGTTCAGCAGAAGAGCCAAGCGGCAACAGCAGCGCTTCACAGACAAGGGAGAAAAGGTTCTCAGCTCACTTAGGAAAGAATCTCAGGGGCTTCCATCAGGCTATTTTAACCGGCCACCTGTGCTGTGGAGTTTTGTGACCCAGCTGAAGCCAACCAGGACACGGACGCGGTTGTGTGAGAGAGAGAGCAGCTCCAAGTTTCAGAGACTGCTTGCTTCTTCCTAGGGCCAAGAGAGAGTGATTGGCCCAATCAATCACCTGGCTGGCTTTGGTCGCGTGAGCTCCAGATTTCTGCCTTATCCGCAACACCAAACTGGCTTTCCAATATACTCTCCATTTGGCAAATCACTCCGCTAAAAGATATGAAAAGGTATAATGACTGGCATTTCCTTCCCTGATCCCTTGCCTTCCTGTAGGCTTTCTCTTTAGAATGGGATGGGGTGGGATAATAGAACAGAAAAGAATAGTCTTTATTGGCTAAATGTGATTGGACACACATGAAATTGGTCTCCAGGGCAGATGCTCGCAGTGTACATGCAAAGCAACAGAGTAACAATAATCACAATAATGATACCAATAAGAGAAGGTAGTAAGATGCAAAGGATAAGACTAATACAGCCACACTGATGGGTAAATATCCTTAGACATGAGGCTGTGCTATGTGAATTATGTGCTCAGCAAAGCGATGGCATGAAGGAAAAAAACTCAAACCTCTCTGTGTGTCTGGTTGTTTTGGCCTGCAATGCCTTGACTTGCTGTCCAAGGAGAGGAGTTGAGACAGCTGATGTCCAGGAGGTGAGGGGCCTGTAGTTACTGTATTTTCTCAGCCCTCCTTCTGCAATAGACAAGTCGTCAATGGAAGGCAGGCTGGCTTACTGCCTCTTATACCTTTTCTCCCCTTTGCTTAATGTTCCTTATTCCAAAATAGAATATGGGACGGAATGTTTGTAATTAGTCGGTTTAAAGAGAGGCGATTGGTTTAGCTAAACCCTAGTAAGTAGGCAATAGTCCTAGCTATGGCTACATCAAATGGTATCCAACTCATTCTGTTGGCTCCCAAGGATTTCATGGCGCTTTTGAAAGAACTCCGAAGCCATAAACTGAGGAGGGGGACGGGGGCCAGGCGGGCATCCCCTGTTGCCAAGGCTCGGGAGCATTTGGTGATTCGGCTGCCCTTCACCCAGATGAGGCGACAGGTCCCCCGAAACGACGCTCGGCAAAAGGGATTATTACCGCCCCGCCTCGCCAGAGTTTGGGCCCCTGCTAAAACCCGAGAGGGCCTTTATCGGGAACCGAAATGCCGCATTACCATGTACGCCGTAAATTATGTCTGCAGTAATTAAATACAACCGAGCATGTGGGGGGTGGGGTGGTAGCAGAGGAGATGGGGGTGTGGGGAGAGACCCTGCCCGTGTCCTCTGCCAGGCCAGACAAACGCGGCATTTCATGGCGAGCTTTCCTTTAAAACAAGCTCCTGTGGCACAATCCAAGGCATGTCGCCGCATCTCCAAAACGCACCAAAAATTACTCTGCGGAAGTGAATAGTCAACCTAGCAAGATTACCTTTTTGTAATCTACACCAATGGATTCCGGCAACCACACTGGCAGTACAAATCTTTTGGATTCTCCCCCTCCGATCCCCGCGCCTGCCTTTTTCGGATGGGCTCCGGGCTGCTCTCTGGAAAAATGCGGTACTTGATGAGGGTTGTCCCCATAAATCACGGGATGTCCCCTCGTCCTTCGCAGGCCGAGCGAGTGCGGGCATTAAATAGGCGCTTAAGACAGATCGCTGGTTCCCGTTTGCGCTTCCCCGCCGCCGCCTCCTTTCCTTACCGGAGACAGAAGCGTTTCCCATTTTCATCCGCAGATCCCCCCTTGCAAATTCGGGCTGCAGCGGAATTTTACGGAAAAAGTCCTTTGCGGGGTGTCCTAATTGCTAAGAAAAATTGTCTAGAAACGTTAAGCTTCTCTGCGAGGAGTGATTTTATAAGGAGCCCTCTAAATTTCAGGTTCGTGGGCTGAAGGCTTGGAAGCCAGAAGCTCCAAAGAAGGGTGGTGGAATCTAGAAGAATGTCGCATCCTTTGAAAAGGTTGGAGATTGAGATCCTTCTCCACTGCTTGACAGATCGCTCCCCCATTCCTTCCCTCTACTGTCTTTAAGTCTGCCGTAAATTGAGCAGAAAATTTAAAAACAACAACACACAATTTAGGCTGCATTTCATTCTCAGTCCATTTGTCTATTCTGAGATTTTGCAGATTTCTAGCCTAGAGGGAGGACTCTGAGACATGCACCCCATTATACAATCTCTTGCCAGAATACCAAAAGGGGGAAAAGGAAGTCCTCCCCCTCCCCTCAATAATCTTTGTTTAAGTAGAAGCTCCTTTGGCAGCCCTGAACAATTGGACATTTCACCCAATTCTGCCAAGAAACCAATAACTATCGGCAGTTCTTTCATAAAACAAAAGAAGACACACTGTCCAGCCTCTCTTGCTCTGATGCAAGATCCACTCGCCTGTTAAGAGTGCTCGGATCCCTAAAAAGTCCATCTGCTTTTCTCAAGGAGGAAAGGGTGCCAAAGAGGATGTTAAAGGGAGATTTGAATTCTGCCCCAGATCAACTTGTGGGTCTCCAAATCTGCATGAAATGGCGCGAGCAGCTCTGCCAATGGCAGGGTCAATCTCCGCCCACTCTGGGTCCCTCTCTGCCTGTGGCTGCTGCTTTGATGCTGCCCAGAGCAACTTGGGGTCCTCGCAGGAGGGAGACGGGAGCAGGAGGAGCTTGGGGCGGGGGTGGGGTCTTTGGGGGGAGGCTTTGGGGCCTGGATGTTGGCACAGGAGCTCTAGCATGGATGGGTATCATAGCAGTGGTTCTGCCCGGCCTTGCACCCAGAGGCACCCAGCCTTTGGTCTCAGGAATTCCTGGCGTTGGCTTCCCTACCCAGCATCTCTGGAGAGGTGAACAGCCCTAAATAGGTAGTCCTCGACTTACGATCACAATTCAACCCAACATTTCTGTTGCTAAGTGAGACATTTTTAAGTGAGTTTTGCCCCATTTTACAACATTTCTTGCTACATTTGTTAAGTGAATCACCGCAGTTGATAAGTTAGTAACACGGTTGTTAAGTGAATCTGACTACTCTCATTGACTTTGCTTGTTGAAAAGTCACAAAAGGGGATCATGTGATCCCGGGACACCCTAGCCGTCATAAATGGAACCAGTTGTCAAACATCTGAATTTTGATCACAGGGATGCCGCAAAGGTTGTAACCGTGAAAAAAGGTCCTAAATTATACTTTTAGTGTCATCGTAACTTTGAATGGTCACTAAACCAACTGTTGTAAGTCAAGGACTGCCTGTAAACGGGACAAATAGATAAATACATTTGTTTTGGGAGGATGCTTCCTGTGCCAAAGTTCTTGAGCTGAAGTTGAAGTCCACACATCTTAAAATTCCTGTGATCGAGAAAGATTGTGGTGACCCTGGAGAAGCCAGAGGGCCTTATCACGCCCCGATCGGCTTCCTGCCTTGCAGACAATCCAGCCTCGGTGAGGTCGGGTCCGTCTCTTTCCCTCCATCAGCCTTTCCCCATCCGAGGCTGCAGAGGCATCCCTGGAGCCCAGCTTTTGGACGGGATGGGCAGCAGAGGGCCTTGAGGGACGGGGAATCCTGGCTTTCCCCACAAACCACCTTTGCTCTGCCTGCGCTGACCATGAATGCCCTCTAGAAAGGAGGAGATAACAGTTACTCTCCAACTATGGAGCTGAATTTACTTTAAGTGCGCATAAAGGTTTGCACACAAAGTGTTTTTTCAGTACGAAACGGGTTATTTATTTCTCCCTTTATTTGCTTTGTGGTTGAATGCGGAAACTCTGTAAGGAGATCTTGAAAGCCAACTGCCAGTTTCAGCGTATGGATTCAGTTATCAGCATAATTAATTGTACTGGGAGAAAAAACAATTTGCTGGTTAATTTGCTGAAATAACAAAGTGCCAAAGCAGGTAAGGCGGCAGTTCAGCCGGTCTGAGTAAATCACTGCCTTGCTCTGACTACTGTTCACTAGCATAGAGAGATAAGTGTTAATGGAAGAAGTCCCCGGGGCTGCGCATTCATTTTGGGACAAATAGAAAAATGGCACTAATAGGCCCCTTTTGTTCATCCATCATCCGTCACGAGGCAAACGTCACAGACCTAAACCATCCTCAGGTGAACAGCAGTGCCTTCAGCCCTGCTTTGCCTCTCAACCAGCAGGCAACAGACGGGGGGGGGGGGGGGGGGGGGGACAGCAGGAAGAGCAATGGCCAAGGCAAAGCAGCCTTCGGCTCTTCAACTCAGGGGCTTCCTAACCGATGGGGCCTCATTTGCCTGGTCCTCAGAGAAATTCCTTCTCTCTTTCCATCATAGTAAAAAGAGCCAAAGGTCTGGCCATTGTTACTGCTTTCAAAAGTGATGCAGAGAAGAAAATTATGGGATTGGAGGATCAAAATAGACATATCTCGAGTCCTTAAATATCTCCAGATCTAATTCCAGGCACTTAGAATTGCTATTAGAATGTAGTTCTGAGCCACGAATACTTCAAAATTCTTGTAAAAATGTATTTAATCTGTTCTCATTTTTTCTTTCCCTATGTTTAGGGAGTTAAATCTTATGTGAAATGCTGACATGGGTCTCCAGAACCATTTTTTTTTCTTTCAGGTAAGACTTAGGCCCCAATATTCTGCACCGGGAGCAGGGAATTGGGCTCCTTCCCAAGAGGGTCCTCCTGGCATCACTGAGTTGCACTGCTGACTGGGGTAATTGTAGTTCTTGCTCTCCATTGCTGGACTAGGGGCCCAACTTCTTCCTTTTGGGTATAATTTGAAAACTGGGTGCAAGATATCTGGACTCTTCTCCATCGGTATCCATCCATCCATCCATCCATCCATCCATCCATGAGACCCCAGAAAAGTGCATAGCATGAAATTTGCTACCTCCGTTGCCAATGGTGGATCCTCCAGGCTCCCCCCCCCCCTCATCAGCCCACCCAGCACCAAGAAGAAAACTTCCCTCCGTCACTCTTCTTAAAGTCTGATGGGGTTGGAAGTGGGATGAGGGCCTGTTTGACAGATGGCTGGACTGACAGGTTTAACCCCCTGCCAGAATTCCCTCTGCTCGTCCACATGTGATTTGCTTGGTTGCATTTAAAAGCAGCCCAGTCCACTGGGTAGTCAGACTGCTTTCAGCCCAGCATTTCATCCTGTTCAGAAGATGGCTAGAAAACTCCCGTTCCAAGAGCAGTCTGAAGGCCCAGGGGCTCTCCAGCTTCACCACACAGCCCCACCACCCCTGCTGCACAGTCGCCGCTACTGCTCATTGACCCGGAGCAAGCCAGCAGGGAGAGCAGCTCAAGTGGGCTTCTTCTGCAGAGCCACCTTCCTCCCAGACCTGAAAGCTGAGTTGATCCCAGGAAAGCTCCAAGGTTTCTCAGCAGCCCTTCTCTTGCCTGGGGGCAGCAGGAGCCCCGGGTCCCAGCCTTCTGGGGGCTGCCCTGTTGCCCGTCCCCAACCCTGCAGACTCAAAGGGGAACTGGCCAAGCTGCCTGAGCCTCAGCAAGGGACCTCCTGCTTTTGGGCTAAAGCAGATGGCTTTGCCTGCTTCCTCTTCTTCAGGGTAACTCCTTGCTGGTTAGTCCTTCCGGCTCCCCTATACTGAACATCCTTTTAAAATGTGTGTATACGCTTTATATCCGCTTGCACTTTCTCCAAAGATCTGTTTCTAAGATTATTGTTACAGATTCCCTTAGTAATAATAAGCTTATATCATAACAATGAACAAGTGGTTGCTGAGTTTGCCTCTAAAACAACTGCTGTTTAACTGTTATTTAAAGTCAAGTCTAAATATTTTTTCCATGACAAAGCATCCTTCTGTGCTTACCAGTTTTACCCAATGATACAAACTGTACAATGGATACTGTTGAAGTTGCCAGTCTTCTGGCTTGACATTAGCCTTCCTTAAATGAAGAAATCTTTAGTTGCTTTGCATTTTTCCCTTTAATAAAATGCTCTGGACAGAAAATTCAACCACCTTGTTTAGTGGAAACCCAATTCTCTAACCTGAAGATCTGAAAGAGCCTCTAACCTCCAGGCTCTGCCCTCTCCTCTGGGGCAGCTCAGTGGGACAGAGGGGTGACCCTGCTTACAAGGAAGGAAGAGGGCAGCATCACTCATAGAGGTCAGTCCCAGCCACCGGCCTTTTTCTGGCTCCTTTTGCACTTGGAAAGCATCCCAGCTCAGCTCAGCCGACCCATCTGTCCAGCCTTAGACGCAAGGCTTGGAAACGGAGGCTCAGCTCCTTCATGGCCCGCCTGCATGGGGAACTCGCAGGGCCCTGCTCCAGCTTTTGCAACTGTTCATGGCAGGCAACAGCCCTTCCAGAGAACGGACCCTCTGCAGGCCCTTTTGTGGACAAAAAGCCTATTTCACAGGGGTTGGAATTGATTTTTCAAACCTGGCCACTTTAAGATGCATGAACTTCAACTCCCAGAATTCTCCAGCCAGTGCTAAGAGTTTGAGGGTTGTTTCGCAGCTTCCTGGCTTTTTACAATCCAGATCTGATCTTGATCATTTCTCTTATACTTTGATGAGTGATCCTAATGATATTTACTGTAAGTAGTCATATCAGGAATCTTTTGATTTTTTAAAAAATAGGCTGTAAAGAGTCTGCCATTTCTGGGGAGGAGCTCTTTCCCCAAAGCAGAGCGATTGGAGGTATCCTAATGTTTCAGTCCTAGCATTCTGTCCCCCCTCGCCCCAATCCTTGGGGGGGGGGATGCAAAGGAAATCAAGATGGGGATTGCAACCATGAGACAAAAGCCTCACCATGGTGCACATACGTCACACGTGCAGTGCACAGGAGGAGGAGCAGGGCTTTGACTGGCTACCCTCTGGTCTAGATGGAGACCCCCTTGGCCTGCCTCCTGCAGAAGACCTAATCTAGCTTCCCCATCTTGGACCAGCAAATACCAAAAGCAGAGCGACTACAAGTCCAGGACCAGCCCAGCCCAACCTGTGCCCCTTTCAGCTTGTGAAGCTGCAGAACAGATCTTCCAGAAGATCCTGGGTTCAAGTTAACAGAAGGCAACCCACATCCTTCCAAACTTTCTTACATCGCCTTTATTTAATTTCTTGGTTTATGAGATAAATCCTACAGTCTACCAGTCTACTTACATTCATCTTAGTTTCTGGCGAACGTTACCAAAGAAGGAACTCCATCCTTTTGTTCCAGTCTCATGCCCTTATCCCTGGGCAAGAGCAAACTCCTTTGTAGGACTTCCCTGCAGGGAGCATTGCCCCTGATGCCATCAGGCCTTCTTCTCTGCCCTGCCAGGCTGTCCAGCTTTCCTCCCCTTCTGGGGTCCCTGGCAGTCTCTGGGCAGGGTGATTGGGGCTGGTCCTTCCTTCCTCCTTCCCTGCTTGCCTGCCCCTCAAGAGTTAAAGGGGAGCCTTCTTCCCGCCCCTCTGCAGGGCACTCCGGGGGAGGGCAGGCTGGCGCTGGCGGCAGGCGGCTTTCATTACCCTGATCGGATACATGTGCTCTATTTTATCTCCAGCATTTTCTCAGTAATTCAGCACTTTAAAGTCTCAGCTGTCTACCAATCTGCAGACAATTGTTTGGTGTAATACTATCCGGAAAAGACTGATAAAATGCAGATGTGGCCAGGGCTCTGAAATCTGTGGTTTGCTAAGTGGCTTTTCTCCCCGATACTCGCCCGTGGCGACTCAGCTCTCCCTCCCCCCCACTCCCCCCACCCCCGTGAGGCACGAAGGCAGACTTTCTTATTAAAAGGTTGTAAAGAGGAAGTAATTGCTCAGAATTATTCGCAATTAAAGAAGTGGGCTGAAATGTGAAACAGCGGAGTTAAATTTTCTGTATTTTTATGATATCCTCTTCCAGCCTTATTCTCAAATTTTAACCAATCTTGAGTTTAACCATCATTTTCATTTCATTAGGCTCACTTGACAAAGTGAATGGCTCTCTTCAATTCTTTTCAAATGCTGGGATTTTTTCTTTCTTTTTTCTTTTTGGCTGTGTAATTATGATGCTTTCCCAGTCCACAAGTTTGTCTGGAGCCCCTCCTTGCCCCACTCCCCACGTTCCTTTGGTTCTCAGCGTAAAACGAGAGCCAGGAGCCCTCGAACGGCTTGGTGGTAGTAGCCTCAAACAACGGTTAGCGTTTGCTGAGGTGATGAAGATTTGAGCTCTGTTCTTAGCAATGGGGTCCAGGGCTGACTTCGCTTGCGGTCCACAGGCCCGTCAGGATAATGAAGTCCATTAAAGTGATTTCAAAGGCAGCATGGAGACAGAGCTGCCATGTCACTCTCTGGAGCACTGTGCATTATCGTGTTAGGCACCAGCCTTAGGAGGTGCAGAGAACTAACATTTGCTTGTGACTGATGGGTGGCATCTGTGGCATGGAGGGGTGCTTGGCTGCTTTTCCATGTTAAGTAAGGACACAGAGTAGAAAATGCAGGTTGCTCCTTCATAGATTTGAGGGGCCTCGGAATTTCTTATGGAACACGGAGTATGCCATTTTTTGAAAAGTTGTAGTGGAAAGCACAGAAGAAAGAAGGCCGGGATGGACCCAGAAAGGCCATGAGAGTGACCTCTGTACAAGCAGACAGAAGTGGCCTTTGGGGAAGGATTGAGGTGAGGTTGATAGCAGAAGACTCGTAAGGATCAAAGGAGAAGCAGCAGAAGGAACCTGTGCCACAAGGGCAAGAGGGGTCCAAGCTCCTGGCGCCACACATGGACCCCTGAGAGATTGCTACTCTCTGCCCTTCAGGCTGTGTGCAAGGAAGGAGAGGTGGTGGGCAGGTGGACAGGGGACATGTGCGTAGACCCACCGGCACCCTCTCTCCCCTCAGCCTCACCCAAACACTGCTGGACACAGGCTCTTCTGTCCTGCAGGTCAGTGGGAAATGGGAAGCTGCCTTTCCTGCAAGGAGAGAAGCAACCTGGAATTAAGGAGAAACTTTCTAACAGTGAGGACAATCAACCAGTGGAACAAATTGGAAGTTGTGGGTGCTTCATCACTGGAGGCTTTTAAGAAGGGACTGAACAGTCACTTGTCTGAAATGGTACAGAGTCTCCTGCTTGAGCTGGGGTCTGGACTAGAAGACCTCCAAGGTCCCTTCCAGCTCTATTCTGTTTGATTGATTGATTAGGTTGCCAGGCCTGTCATATGGAAGGAGAGCAGGCAGGCAGGCAGGCAGGCAGGGAGGGAGGGAGGGCTGCTTCCCACCCCTTCCCCAGCCCTCTTCTGCGGCCCTCAGAGGAATGGGAGGGCCTGATTGCTTAACGCATTGTAAGCCGCCCTGAGTCTCCGGAAAAGAGTGGCATATAAATCGAACCAATAGCCAGATTTAGTCCGGCTCAGCAGACTAAAAGCATTGTGATTAACACCAGCTGCCTGCAATTACTGCAAGTTCGAATCTCACCAGGCTCAAGGTTGACTCAGCCTTCCATCCTTTCTAAGGTAGGTAAAATGAGGACCCAGTTTGTGGGGGCAATAAGCTGACTTTGTATAAATATACAAAAGGATGAAGGCTATTGCTTAACGCATTGTAAGCCACCCTGAGTCTCCGGAGAAGGGCGGCATTTAATTCGAATCAAATAAATAAATGAATAAATAAATGAATGAATGAATGAATGAATGAATGATTCAGAGCTTCTGGAAAGAGCAAACGTCTGCAGAAACTAAGCCAGAACCCTCCACTTCATCACGGCCCTCCACTAACACAGGAAAATGCAAACAGCTGTAACTGTTTCCCCACAGAATGCTGAAAATTGCCTGAACATTATGAAATTATTGGGGGTCAAGGCCTCCCAACCTTTAAGACATAGGCACAGGAATTTAGGAGCTAAATTCCTTGAAATGTCTTTTTTTTTAGGAAGGAAGGAAGGAAGGAAGGAAGGAAGGAAGGAAGGAAGGAAGGAAGGAAGGAAAGACAGAATTTGTTGCTTTTTGAAACAAATTAAATGAGCTAAATTGCTCCTACAGCAGAGCTAAATTTGGGATAATGAGATGACAGGTTCTTTGGCAAACATATTTACAAAATTGGAGGTGGACAAAAAAAGGTTCAATTAATTCTTCCAGTTTGGGGTGATCTAATGCTGATGAAATAGAGATAGGCAAATGCAGAATTTTAGAGGCATGGGTGAAAGATTTTCTTCATGTTTAGAGGGAATTAAATAGGAAATATTATTATAAATAAGTTAGCATTTTGTGCTGGAAATTATTTTTAAGAAAACGCATCTGCTATTCACTTATGGAAAATATTTTCTGACTTTCAGATAATTTCTAAAAGCTTCCAGTTCTTCTTAGGGTCCTTGGGAAGGGATCATTGGGGCAAATTACGTAGTTCAGCATCTGGGTCGATTCTTCTTCAACCTGCTTGGAGAACCCCTCAACTGGAAGACTGTTCCTTCTCCCTCCCTCCCTCCATCCCTCCCTCCTCCCGAAATACCAGAGCTCCTGTAACCGATATTCTCCCTGAAGACCAGCAGGGAGATCAGATGGCCTAATGGACACCTCTGGCATTGAGGTACTCCAACCTCCTCTTCCAGGACATTTTCAGGTGCAGCGTTTCCTTTCATGGAACCATCTTCACCACCAGAGGCCCAGGTATCCTGTATGACTCAGGCAGGTGCACTGTCCACACATCTCCTTGGATGGAGAAGAACCTGCCCTGATAAGTTTCACTTAAATCCTCCTATTGGTTGCTTGCCTTTCTCAAGCGGGGTGCTTGTAAGCAGCCACCAGATGCCAGCTGGGATCTGAAGGGGCAGAGCAGAAGGAAGAGAGGCTTTGCCTTCCCTGCACTCTGTTCCTGTTTGCACCCCCAGGCCATTGGGCTCCCAGCACCCTGGACTTCCATTCAACACTCCAGAAGACAAGCTCAGGATCCAAACAGATCTTGACAGACTTGAACAATAGGCCCTATCTAACAACACGAAATTAAGGCATGGTTTTACATCTGGGCAGGAAAAACCAAGTACAGATTAGGTGAAGCCTGGCTCAAAAACAGTCACTGTTTTTGATCATCCTAGTGGGTGATCACTTAAATATGAGCCAGCAGTGTGGCAGCAGCCAAAAAAGCTAATACAATCCTCGGTTGTATAAACAGAGGCCTAGAATCAAAATCATGTGAAGCATTAGTACCACTTTAAAAAACCTTGGTAAGGCCACAGCTGGAATACTGCATCCAGTTTTGGTCCCCACATTACAAAAAAGATGTTGAGACTTTGGAAAAAGTGCAAAGAAGAGCAACTAAGATGGTTAAAGGTCTGGAGACTAAAAGCCATGAAGAACGGTTGCAGGATTTGGGTATGGCAGGTCTAGAGAAAAGAAGGACCAGGGGCGACATGATAGAGGTATTCCAGTATTTGAGGACCACAAAGAGGAGGGGGTCAACTTATTTACCAAAGCACCTATATGCAGGCCAAGAAACAATGGATGGAAACTAATCAAGGAGAGAAGCAACTTGGAACTAAGGAGAAACTTCCTAACAGTGGGACAATTAACCAACTTGCCTCCAGGAGTTCTGGGTGCTCCATCACCGGATGGTTTTAAGAAGAGACTTGGACAGCCAGTTGTCTGAAATGGTATAGGATCTCCTGCTTGAGCAGGGGGTTAGACTAGAAGACCTCCAAGATCCCTTCCAACTCTATTCTGATTGATTGATTGAAATGTCTCTCTAGGAAACTCCATCCTCTTTGTTTAGTGAAGCCTCTACATATTTTTGACTCTTCTCCTTCTACGTTTGGGATCACCTGCAAATTTATGCCCCCCTCCCCCGTCATGTAGTGATTAATAAATGTCTGGAAGAGACAGGGAGCCTTTCCAGGCTACTCTCTCTCCCTCCTCCTGGGCTGAATTTCCCATGGTTAAAGGTTCCATGTGAAGCTCCCCTATAGCATCCTTTTGGAATCTTCTTTAAAAGCATCCCTGCACCTAGAAAAGGGACAACCCCCCCCCCCAAGGCAGCCTCTGCCACCAACTTAAGCACAGCCTGGGTACCTGGGAGCTAGAGTGGGGGTGAGGAGGCAGGAGACCTGCCAACCCCCCTCCTGCCTCCCCCAGTCCCATTTGTGCCCGAGGGAGCGGGCCTCTCCCTTGCCAACAATGGGGATTTTTGTTTGTTTGGTTTCTTCCTGCTTTTTCTCTTTTGCTCCTGCCTGCTGAAAAGGGTCCCTCCGGCCTCTGAAGGAAAGAGGGGGGGGCGTTCCCTTTGCTTCCCGAAATACCAGCGACTGGCAGGCCTGGCTGGCTGCAATTTCCCACAATGTGTAAATTAGTCAATCCTCCAAGTCCGCCAAACTTTGCTTTGAAGTGGACATTAATGAAGTGCCCCCCCCCCACCCGAGAGTCCCCTGCGTTGGTATGTGGAGCAGCCCCCCCTCCCCTTCCACAGCTCTCCTTTTCATGCCTTCCCAGCCTGGAGTTTCTTCTTCTTTTTCAGGCATCTGAATTGCCCAGACTGCAAAACTCCTGGGGGTGGGGGTGGGGGGTGGGGGGTGGAGGGAGGGGAATTAATGAAAAAACTGACTACTGGCCTGACTGATGTTGGCACTTCAAAGCCGGGGGAAGCCAAGTAAATTGCTCTGGACTGCTTAATTCAGAAGGGCTCCCTTGTGGATGGCAGCCCAGTGACAAAGTTCAATTGGCGACAGGAGACAGGCAGGATCAAAGGCTGCCCATTGTCCTTCCTGGCCATGAAGAATTGGCCATTGTTGGGGCCTTTCAAGCCTCCTTCACAAGCTCCAGCTTTGCATCGGGATTCCTAGTTTAGAACCAGCTCAAATCAGTAACTAAATGACTTCCTTCTGATCATACATTTCTTCCCTAAATATGACATCTCGAATCTGCTGTAAAATTCAGCTGAGAAGCCGATGGAATTGCTCTTGGGGAGACGACCCAGCTGCCCTGCAGGGCCTGCCTGATGCCCCTGATGCCTTCTGGGTGCCGAGGGCATTTCCGGGAACGCCCCCCCACCATCTCTGGATGTGGGATGAGAAGAGCTCCCTTGGCAGCATCAAAGCCACCTCTCTGCAGGCTGCAGGTCTGTTTACTGGGCACTTTTTCTTCCAACCTTTAAACACTTGCTCAGAAATTAAAATTCATTTTCCTCTTTTTATCCATCAAAGTAGGGCTACTTTTCTAATCTCTCTGGAGCATACAGTGGGGTTCTGTTTCTTGTTCTAAAATGTTTTCCACAATAATCACAAATCCACAACTTCGCAATGTTGTCTAAGTCCTTTGGGAAGTAAAGTGAACCCAATTAACTATGTGTTCATTTATTAATTAGGTGTTTACCCTGCTTTTATTACTTTATGAATAACTCAAAGCACTGAATACACCTGTTCCTCCTTCCCCCTCCTATTTTTCCTACAACAACAATCTTATGAGGTGGGTTGGATGAGAGAGGGTGGGGCCCAAAATCTTCCAGCCAGCTTCCTTGCCTAAGGTAGGACTTGAACCCGTGTCCCAGTTTCTAGGCCAGCACCTTCACCGAAATGCCGTCCTTTTGATTTCAGCAGAACCTAAGCAACTTAAGTCCAGGAAAACCTGGACGTGGCAAATGGCTGTGTCTCACTACATAGTACTGGCGTTCCTCAGTGTGTGGTGTTGTCCAAACATCTTGCTTTAAATTGATTCAGTTTAAATTCTTATGTGAAACAACCATTCTAAGATTCAAGCTTCACCTTCACATCCTCTGAACAATCCTTGTTTGGAGGCTTTTCAAAGGAATTCTCTCTTCACACTGAATGCAAAATTAGTTTATTGTATAGTCATTGACAAAACTGTCTGTTTCTAAATTTAGAATGCACTATTTTTTTTATAATATTACAGGGAAGAAAAACAAACTTTTTGGAATTTTAATTTAAAATTTGATTTTTTTTAGAGTTGAAATTTTAACTTGCAATTTTGAAAAACGGTTGCATAATTGAGCCGTCCTGCTTAAATCCAGCCTCTATTTTCAGCCCCATCAGTTTGTGGCTGCAAATGATGGGGAGAGGCTCATTTGTCTCCTGCTTGCATGGTCCCTCTTAATCACATCGAACTCTATCTAAGCCACAGCAGAGCAGTTACAAACAATTACATCCATTATGGGCAGCCCAGCGTTTGGATATTGTGGTTAATCTGGTGTCAACTTTCATAATATTTTATCTGTACATGCAAATGCGTGGATTTGAGAGCTGAGAACAAAAGCTCATATAAATGCCAAAGTATGTTGCTTAGCGATGGCTTCACAACAATTTTCATGACGGTAGCAAAGTTTTCTTCTTTAAATGAAATTCCAATTAGAATGAGCAAGTTTGAAAGGTTAGAAATGAGTTAATTAAAAAAGGATAACATGCAGGCCCTGAAAGGAAACTGCTGAATTCCTGTTTTACATGTTTTAAAGTCCATGTATGGCTTAGTTCTTTTTTAATTCTAGAAAAGCTGCAGTAGCTCCCCCCACCCATTTAGCTTAGTTTTGAGACCCTAAGGCTGAAGCTGCCCCTTTTTTCTGCAACATTTTGAAGGACAGTGCAGTCATTAAAGTGAATAAAAACTTAAAATGTATATAGCTTTGGGCCTTAAAATTAAGCAGAAGGTTACTCTGTAAATCTCTTTGATGTCAACACAAAATTACATCTCTAAAATATTGTCCGCCTCCAAAATACCAATAAATATACAAATTGTGATATAGCAATTAAAGATAAAAGACTGCTTTATCCAACAATAGTTTAAGACACCCACAATTCCTAAAGGCCCAGGAGGCCATGTGGGGTGAAAGCAGGTGAAATCCAGCAGGTTCTGACAGGTTCTGGAGAACTGGTAGCGGAAATTTTGAGTAGTTCGGAGAACCAGCAAATACCATCTCTGGCTGGCCCCAGAGTGGGGTGGGAATGGAGATTTTGCAATATCCTTCCCCCAGGAGTGAGGAGGGAATGGGGATTTTGCAATATCCTTCCCCCAGGAGTGGGGAGGAAATGGGGATTTTGCAGTATCCTTCCCCTGCCACGCCCACCAAGCCACACCCACAGAACCGGTAGTAAAAAATTTTAAATTTCACCCCAGGTGAGAGGGCACAGCTGCTGTCTCACTCCTGTGATGCCCACCCACTGCCAGAGTGCAGGGCCCGCCATGGGACTCCGCTGGAGATTGGAAATGCTACCTTCTGTTCTGGAATTTGGAAGTCTAGAGGAGACTTTTTGTTGAGGGTATTTCTGGACAGATGTTTTCAAATAAGCACCTGAATCCAGGCTGAATTTGTTCAGCTTTGTTCATGCCATGTTCAATCATTATAGGTTTCAGACCTGTGAAATTTCTGCCTGCTTAATCACTAGAGAAGGTAAAATTTTAGAGAACAAAGTCTTCTAAGCCTTTCAGAAATAGATCAGGTAGAAATTGACAAGAGAGCTTTCTCTCAACTGATTGTGGGAGCTGCACCTGTTGAATGTCTACCTGGAGGCATCCCATCCCATGTAGACCTGCATGGCAAGGTATGTGTGTGTTTCTCTCGGCTTGTGAAACCATCTTAGGATCCAAAGCTGGACTTTATCCAGATTATGACGGAATCCAGTTTCATGGACTCCAAAACAAGGGATAGTCCGGGTTGCAGTCACCTGTGAGCAGAGTATTTTTTGTACCTGAGTGCAATTTGCAGAGCCTCCCTGGGCTTTGCAGCAGCATTTCCCCCCCTGAATCCTTCTGGCAATTCTGCTCCGAATTGGGTCAGGACAGCACAGATGGCAGACCCAACCCCACCCCCCACCCCACCCCGGTCGTTTCCCTGCAAGGTTTGCAAGGCCAGTAGCAAGAAACATCTGGCTCTGGATGCTCCTAAGGAGGAAACAAGGGAACAAGGAGGGCTGCCCAGAAGGTTAACCGAAAACAGGCATTAATTGGACGGTGTGTGTGTCAGTTTACATGTCTGGAATTATATGACAGGGGTGGGGAAGAAGGTGACAAATAATTTTTTTAAAATGTAATATATTCTGGATGTCACATATTAGATGCTAGTTAGGTTATCTTACAAATGTATTTTAACTCTGTCTTAAATTGTATTTGTTTATTATCTGTACTGGTCTTTGACCATAATAAATTGAATTGAACTGAATGGAGTTGAGTTGAGTTGAGTTAACAGAGAAATATCTTTAATTCATTCTCTCTACAGTTTGGTGGGCAATTTTGATGACGACTAGCTTATCTGTTTGGTGAGGTACTTTTGAGGCTATTTCAAAACAAAAATAGAATTGATAGAATTGGGGGGGGGGGAGGAAATTGTGGTATTTGATGGGATGACCCCTGCTTAAGCAAAGATTTGGAGAAAGCTCCTTAAACATCTAAAAACATCTCATGTTCTCCTCTGGAAGTGCTGCAGCCTGGAGTTAAGTCAAAAATCTTCCTATGCCTTTTTCTGGCCATTCAGAATCAAGCACTTTACGGGATCTCATTATTTCCAGGTATTATTTAATATAGGAAAATAACAGAATAACAGAATTGGAAGGTCATCTAGTCCAACCCCTTGCTCAAGCAGGAGACCCTATAACATTTCAGACAAATGACTGTCCAATCTCTTCTTTAAAAAACCTCCAGTGATGGAGCACCCACAAGTTCTGGAGGCAAGCTGTTCTCACTGCAAGGAAATTTCTCCTTAGTTCTAGGTTGCTGCTCTCCTTAGTTAGTTTCCACCCATTGTTTCTTGTCTTGCCTTCTGGTGCTTTGGAGAATAAGTTGACTCTCTCTTCTATGTGGCAGCCCATCTGATATTGGAAGACTGCTATCATCTCCCCTAGTCCAGGGGTTGGCAACCTTAAATACTCAAAGAGCCATTTGGACCTCTTTCCCACAGAAAAGAAAACACCGGGAGCCACAAAAACTCTTCTTGTGCCTGACTATTTCTTGAACGGCCACAAAACTAGCATATGTAGTTGAATTAAACATTCTGTTTTCTTCTGAAACTTTTCTTTTCTTGGATTTATCCATGGTTGGCCTAACAGGGGATGAAAAGCTCAATAAATCACATGCCGGCAGGTGTCGCACATTGGCGGTTGTGCCACCTATTTTGAGCAACAGGAAGCTGCAGCAGAGGGATGAAAGAGCCACATGCAGCTCCAGAGCTGCAGGTTGTTGACCCCTGCTCTACCCTAGTCCCTCTTTTCACTAAACTAGACATTCCTAATTCCTGCAACCGTTCTTCATATGTTTTAGCCTCCAGTCCCCAAGAAAATGACCCAAGAAAATAATGGATAAAGGCCAGAAATGCACTGGCATCCTTCAGCTCTTTGGAGCAGAAACAGTTCATAGAAACTAGAAATAAGATGAGGAGAGGAGGGAGGTCCAGGTCCAGGGGAAGAATGAAGCTCTCCTGAGTTTCCCAAATGGAATCCTTGATACCTCCAGAGAGATGTAATAGTAAATTTAGAAACAAAAAACATGAAGAGATGGAGGGAAGCTGACAGGATCACCTCCTTGTGCAGATCATCCATTGAGGCACCACAGCACTTCCATGCCAGATCCAGAGCTAGATCTAGATCCAGATCTAGAAAGTGTTTAGAAAACACATCCCCCCCACAAGAGTTGCTAGAGCTACAGTGCCACTGTAGTCCCCTGCATTAGCTTAGCTGAATAGAGGATATTGATTACTGGCCAATAATTCGTTGCTTCTTGCTCTTTTCTATGGCAGCCATTCCCCTCACCCCAATCCACAATTCTGTAAATCTGGAAACATCACGGCCTTCACTGGCAGGAACCGTCATCCACCCATCCACCATCCCAGGATGTGAAGCACAGAAGCCGAAAGGTGCTTCTTGTTTTGCTTAAAGACATTTCGCTTCTCATCACTGAAGATTCTACAGTTCTGACTGAATGGTGCTGAACATCATAAATCCTTTCATTCTCCACAGTTCAATCAGAACTGAAGAAACCTTTTGGATGAAGAACAAGACGACTTTGGTCAAAACAAAAAACTCTAGCTGCCATTTGAAAAGGCACCTTTGGGACAACCAGGACCTGGATGACTGAGGATCTCCATAAGCAGAAGCACAGAAGCCTTTATATTATGGTGGCCACTAAGCATTGGAGGGATGGACAAGGAATAAAGTTTGGGTTGTAGTGTGTGAAGCAGGTATATGAAATACATTTTGCTCCCCACTGGGAAAATTAAAAAACAGTAGCAAAAGCGAAAGACCTCTCTAATCCAGCATTTCCTGGAATAATGATGTAAGAATTCAAACTCTCTACTCATTCAATTGACATTCTGTTTTTTAAAGTTTAAACAAAAGTATTTCATTTACTTTTGAAAAGTAGGTGCAATCCATGCCTAACCAATCTACTTCACATTTCTTCAGTAAAATATTAGACAAGAGTGCTAAAACAAACTAAAAGAAAAAAAAAGAGTGCTAAAATGCAACGAGTAAAAGCAGGTCCTGCAATGCTTAATTAATATTTATTTAATATTTATTTATTTATTATTCAAACTTCTATACCGCCCTTCTCCTTTCGGACTCAGGGCGGTAAACAGCCAAGATAAAAAACATTTATACATAAAGTTAAAAATAGATTTAAAATAATTAAATAAATTTGGCCCAAAATTTAAAACTTATCAATTTAAAAATCCGTATAAAATTTTAAAACTAACCCTAAAATCAGGACAGATATATTAATTAATAGAATTTATTGGCAGTTGAAATGCTTCCTACGCTGTTGTTAGCTCAACAGCCTTTGGAAAAACAATGGTATATGAAACAAATCTGATTCCAGAGTCTTAGCTATCCGAATAAACAAAGAAGCAAACCATCCTTGGGTCATTTAAAGGGATACATGACCCTGTCTGTGAGACTTTCACAGGGTTGTCTGAAGAACCACATCAGCCCAGAAGAGCAGATCCGACAGTACCTGTCCTTTCAGATGCTGTGCCAATTTTTACAAAGGTTATTAATCTACCGTGATTAGTTTGTGTAGAGGGAAATGTCCAAGATAAAATGCATGCTTATCAGCTGCAGATTGATTAGCCTAAGACGTTCTGGGTGGGATTGATAAACGCCGGGATTTATAAGGTCAAGTTTGACTGAGACTTTATGAGTCCTTGTGGGGCTTTCCTGCCCCTTCTCAACGGGGCCGCCCAGCTGCCCAGGCCATATTTTACATGGGCAGACACAATTTTCCCCTGGCCAAGAAAGCCTGTCCTGGGATTGCACGTATCGCTTTTGCAGGTTCTTTCTTTCCTTTTGCAAATTTCATTGAACCTCACAGGGCTGCTTACCGTAGATTAAAAGAAGGTATAACCAGTATGTGGAGGGTGGAATGGGGAGAGTATTTTAATTTTTAAAATGGATGGGTTTTGTTGAGTGTCAGTTGAATTGTTTACCAATAAGCAGTGAAAGAATAAATATTTTTAGGCGTCTACATAAAAAGGAGGCCATTTTTCCAAAGATAAGTGTGGCTGCCATTTCAGAACAAAAGCTGGGAGAATCTTCTCTTCGGACTTAATGTTCAAAAGCAGCCGAGTCTCTGATTCATTCATTCATACTGTAGCTTTTATTTATATTTATTTTGATAACAAATGCTTAAAAATAAAATGTACTGATTAAAAACAAAGAAGCTATCAGAAGGAACCAACCATACAGCCAGTAAATTAAATTGCATGAAGGATTCATAATTAATAAACACATAAAATTATAGAGTTGGAAGGGACCTTTGAGGTCCTCTAGTCCAACCCCTGCCCAAAGTCAGAATGCCTCGCCAGTCTTTTCTTGAAAACCTCCAGGGATCGAACAAACACAATTCCAGGAGTCATATTATTCCATTGCTTAATAGTACCAAGGGCGTTTCTAAGCCATTTCAGAATCCCTTTGCTTTTTATGGATTGAGCCCAGTCAATGAGACTTAAGATAAAAACCACAAATTTAATTCCCATTGATTTCATTGAATCTCTTCTAGGTATGGCCTAATCTATTTCCAAGTCTATCTTTTTAATTTTATGAAGATATTTCAAACACCCCTCCTAAAACTGTAAACCTGGGATTTGCTGTACCTTCGAACATAATCAAGGGGAAATTTAAAACTGTGAGATTTTTCCCCTGATTTTTAAAAGGCCCTTTTGTTTCCTCTGGAGAACATATTTTAAAATGAAATGGGGAGTTGTGAAATATTTCTTGATGCTTGTTTTAAAGTCACAGATAAAAAGGCAAACGCATGGAAGAAAGGAGGTTTTTGATTTATCCATTTTGTGTGCTGCACAAGGGCCACAGCCTTCCCCCCCCCCCCCCCCGCTTGCCCTGTGGGATGGCCAGATAACAAATGCCCTAGAGAAGGGGGAGGCCCTCAGGGAGGGAGGGAGGAGGGCATGGGGAGGTGCAGGGGGGGCTGCATGGCCATGCAGTTCCCTCTGCTTCAGCTGCAAGAGAGACCTGAGGGACTGACAAGGCTCACGGGGGAGTCTGAATCAGCGGGGGAGGGGCGGATGGAAAGGGGAGCCCTCAAAGTCCCCTCTTTCCACTCCCCAGAAAGTCTGCAAAGTATGCTGTGAACCCTGTATTCAAAGGAGCCCCAGCTGTCAACAGCCTCTCATGGTCCAGCGTGACAAAAACATCCAAAATAGCTTTTTCCTCCCCCATCATTGTTGTGAGGAGTGTTCTTCACTTTGGGGTGTGTTCATTAAAGGGTTGCTTGAGAGACAGAATGGAACAGAACACAACACAACAGAACACAACAGAACACAACACAATAACAGAGTTGGAAGGGACCCTGGAAATCTTCTAGTCCACCCTATCAAGCAGGAGACCCTTTACCATCCTGTACAAATGACTGTCCAATCTCTTCTCAAAAGCCTCCAGTGTTGGAGCGCCCACGACTTCTGGTGGCAAGTTGTTCCACTGATTAGTTGTTCTCACTGACATGAAATTTCTCCTTAGTTCCAGATTGCTTCTCCCCTTGGTGAGTTCCCACCCGTTGCTTCTTGTCCTGCCTTCAGGGGCTTTGGAGAACAGGTTGACACCCCCCCCAACTCTTCTTCGTGGCAGCCCCTCATGACCCTGAGATGTGTTTATGTGCAGGCAGGGAGGGTAGTTTTGCCTCATTCGTTTATTACCAATGTTCCCAATTCTTTAAAGAATAACATAGAAAAACCAGGTCACTGATCTGAGGGTATCAGCTCCCTTTGACTGTGAGTGGCAGGGTCGTCCGCAGAGCGTGGGTGGTAGGAGCAAAGCTCTGACCATTTTTATGAAAAACGATGGCAGCTTCTGTGCTGCCGTCATGGCTGCCATCTTGGTTTTTTTTACCAGGAGCTGCAGACCCCGCTGCTGAACTTCAAAAAATACAGAGATGATGGTGAATAAATGCAGTTTTTCCCTTATCATTATAAAATAAATGCAACATTAACCTCGTTTTGATATAAGGCTCTCCTCCGTGTTTGCCCGTTTGCAGAGATACGGAGTGTCTAACTGGAGGTGCAGGGTTGAAAGCAAAGTGGACCTGCCAACCACGTTTGTCAAGAAGACTTTGTTTCGGAGCAGAGAGCCATCTGGTGACTTGATAAAAGCATTTCACTACTTAAAGCAATTGGACTCTATATATTCCCTGGGCGCCACCATTTATTGCTTCAATGTGACTCACATGTGAATTGAGCATCGCAAATAGGAAACAGCAGCCAGTGGACTGAAGGCTCTTGTAGTCCTTTCATCACCCACTTCCCCTGAAGCATCTCCCTTCCAGTTCGGTCTGAATGGAAAGCACCGGGCACTACAGCAAAAAAACGTCTTTCTGCTTCGGGGAAGGAAAGGAAAAAGTCTGCTTAAAAAAAATCGAGATAAGAAACCCGAATCCTTAAATTACTTTAGATTACACAGGAGATTATAAATCCACCTTTATTTTATTAAAGACAGCACGAAGGGCTGGCAGTTGTCAGATGGAAACCGCTGTGGTCTGTGAAGACCAGGGGGAATTTTTCTGCACAAGGCCCTCCATCCAAGTGGACCGATGGAGCATCTGCATTCAGAGGGCTTGCCCTGAGGCCCCAGGGCTGCTGACTCAGCTGATGGCTGGTTTCCCATGGCAGGCTGGACCTTAATTCGGCTTAGTTTAGTGTGCTGTAGGCTTAAATTAGTTTGCCTCTCTGTAAGTTTAAACCCTTTAGAGTATACCAGCTTTTAAAAAACCGCTGAAAATAGTAAGTCCAGGGAGGCAGCTACACCTAGCAGACCTGATGGATGACCATGGTGAAGGGAGGACTAGAAGGTGTCCAACTTGTAGTCCTTCCAATTCACCATGGTCTTCCATCCAGGAAGGAGGCAATGGTGCACTGGATGTGTTCCCAAAGCCACTGGGGATATAGTTCTACTCTATAATTGCTTTGTTTTCTTTTTAAAATTTATTTAGAGGAGGAATAAAGTTGAGTCAGGAAATGGTAGAAAATAAGTGTAGCTCAGGTAGCAGATGTTGGTGGTGGGTCATTCTCCGAGCTTGCCATTTAGCTTCTGAACATTTTGTCACTGGGCTAGGTAACATCATCAGCGGGACTTTGATGGAAGCATCTTGTTTCAGTTTTCTTCCACTTTTGTTTGGTCTTATGTGGTCAGGTGGCTGTTCTCCTGGTGGTCAATGCCATCGTTGGTTGGTCGCTCGATTGATCCAGCTCCTTACGGGCTCATAGGCTGCTTCCAAAGTTGAGTCATCCCCTTAGATATGGGTCAGATAGATCCCAGGAATAAGGGATCCCAGGACGGGAAAAAATCCTCCTGGCCTGCAGAGAATGTGCCTAAGGAGGAGGAGGAGGAGGAGAATGAGTCACCCTGCACCCTGGCAGAGAAGTGGAAATCCACCCATCACTTATGAGGGAATGTGTGGCTCTCTTGAACCAGGCACAGGGCGGACTTGATGGGGGACAACAGCCCCAGGAAGCCCCCCAGAACATAGAAAAAAGAGAGGCAGAGAATGTGACCCAACAAGTTGCTGAGAAGAGTTTCTCCTTGAGGCTCTCTTGGGTGGCCATTTGAATGGAGGGGGAAAAGCCCAAGAGGTCAGTTTCTTAGGAACTTGCCTTGGCCTGGGAGGGAACAAAATTATCAAACATCCCCAGGGAGTTAGACCAGTTAGGGGGAATCTAGTGGGTTTTTTCAGTTTATATTTTTGTTTAGCGAGTATTAATTTCATTTTTATCTAAGCACTGACATTCTCTTTTTTTTTTGCTAAAAATTGTCTATACACTTTACTATTACTAGTTTACTCCCCAGATCCAACATTTCTTTCTAAGTTTGTAATCTTTTCTGACTTCTAACAATCTTATCTTAACCTATAAAACATCATGTGCTAAATGTTTTCACTGCTTTCCAGACCATTACATTAGAGTCTGCTTACAATTTGGGAAAGATGCTTTAATTTTATTTAAAATATTGCTACTATGCTAGAGTGACAAATTAAGCATCCAAGGAAAGAGATTTGCATGGGGACTAGTCCCGCCAAAGTCACGGTTTGAGGGCCTTTGTCTCTGATATTACGCCAAATCTGTAATGAAAAAAAATCTACCGTTAATGTCTGTCATGCCATCTTTGAAAAGAAAACCAGTCAGTCTGATATTGAAATAGCTGCACGTCAGAGGAGACGGACAAAGATCTAAGGGTTCAGTCATGGTTTCAGGAGAGAACCAGCAGGCAAGTCTCCCAACTGGGTAAGTCAAATGAAAGGCACAATGTCCATGGAGAGTCTCAATCATCCAAGTCAATTTGTCCCAAAGGTGCTTTTCAAGAGGTAACTGGACTTCCTTAAGGCCCCAGTTGTGTTTGGAGTGGCTACAGTCCACCTAAAAGGAATCAGGGTGCCCTTGCCCATCACAGGGTAAATGAGAGAAGACGTGTGATAGAGGTCTTCCAGCATCGAGGGTTATCCATGCGTAAGAGGGAGGAACTCATGCTCCATCTCAGGAGGAAATTGTTATGCCCTGCAACAGGTGAAATGTGAGCTTTCCTTCAGGGAAAGTCTTCAGACAGAGGGTGGACGATCACCTGGCAGAAATCTTGCAGGACCTCTGTGGTCTGCTTCAATGATGTTTCACCAAATGCCTGTTGTAAAATTGGATTATTGAGACACTTCCCATGAAAAGAGGTAAAAATTGAGAATCATATACAAGGATTCCATACAATTATTATAAACTTGTTCTGTACATTTGCAGGTTCTGTAATGTTTCCTCAATTAAGAGGAACAATACATTACATTAACAATACATTATAAAAATACATTATAAAAAGCAATTATGTCATTATTTCATGTGGTAGAGATCATTGCATATTGTGGCATAAACACTACCTTGGCAAATTAAGAAAAACTTTCAATTTTTTTTAAAAAAAAATAAACATCAGTTATAACTTCTTTGTGGGACTTTTCCCAAAATGACTGCTAATTATTATAAAGTAAATTGAAACAGAATGGCAGACACATATAACAATTTCTTTATAGAATTTAATGTACAAAGGGGGTATGCAGTTATTATCATGTTATTTTATCATTTAATGTATTTTTATTTCTATTTAGATATTGTTTGAATTTTAAATAAAATAAATTTATATTTATATATTTTATTCATCTGTGATGTTATTATAAATCACCCCAGTCACTCAAGTGAGAAATTTAATAAATAAATAAAATATGTTGAAACAACAATATTTTTAAAAGTCACTTAAGTAAGCAAATTAATTTGAGTGAAGGGAGCTGTTTTCTTAATGAAATTTGAAAAGTGAGAGGAGCGTTACAGAAATGGGGGGGGGGCTCCTCCTGAGTGGCACAGGAACAGGGCTTGGCCAGTGAGAGCCCTAATTATGCCAAAAGGCAGCCAGCAGCTGCCCAAGCACAGGATACGGTGATTTGCAGAGTTAACAATTGGATGCCTATCTGGGGCCTGAATGAGCTGCAACACTGTTTGTTGGAGGACTATTCATAACCACACAATCAAGAGTCTCCTGAAAGGCATAAGCCCATTTCTGTTCTTTGCCTCTCCAAAATTGGCAATTTATTACATTAAAAAAAAAATAGCAGTCAGCCCAGAAAAAGACAAAATTGACACAGTTCCTTTTGATCTTTAGTCATGAAAAGGCACTTCGCCCCTGAACTTCTCCATGAATATTCATTAAATGCAAAAGAAGCTGCTCCGCATTTCCCGAGTAGACAATATGCTTTAAATATTGCATGCAACGGCTAACAGGGAATAAAAATCAAGGTGGCTTAAGAGCTTGGGCAAAGCCTATGAATTGTTACACTTCAAAGAAAGCCATTATTGCTTTGCACCCATTTGTACGCATGTATGCATGCACACGTGCACACACACACACACATATGTCATTTACACAACTCTCTTCCTCTGTGTGTGTGTGTGCACAGGTGTATATACCAGCACCTGGGCTTGTGTCTGGTTTGCTTCGCCAACGTCTGATGACTGTCAGACTCACTCAACTGCTGCTCCTGGAAGCCTGCTGTGTGATATAACCCTGCCGTTATATCACAACAATCGATGCCTGAGAAAACAGGACTTTGGACTGCGACAACAGTCTATGTGATGACACGTTCCATATTTCTCTCAATGTTCCTAAATGAAGGAAGAAAACGCCCTTCTCTTATATCGCAGTGAGCCCAGACTCCCAGCGACTCCTTGCAACTTCTCTGTGTTTATCTGACCCCTTTTGACCCACCTTACAAAAAAGAGAGTGCATTTGTAGGAAGCAAAGGAGAGATACGACGCAAGGCGGATTGGTCTTCTTCCATTCCTCCCTAAATGCCAGAATGGAGTCCTACTCCCACGGCTGGGTAGCCGTGGGGATTTAGCCTGGGGTTCAGGTCTATCACCAGTCGCAGTGCCAAGGCCGGGGAGTGGGGGAGGTGTAAGGGCACTGGGTGTGAATTGGTTGGCTGCTGTTGGCATTGTGATTGCCTTGGTTGGGGTTTCCAAGGTTCATTTTCTTGGCTGACTCCAATTCCTATGCACTGGGAGTAGTCACGAGTAGTTATAAGTCTGTGGCTTCCACAGTGACCAAGAAATAATTGCAACCTGTGCAAACACGGGTAGATGCCCACTGGATGTGCTCTTTAATCCAGAGCAGATCAAATTCTTTCCTGATCTAAGTGCCCGTCCTCAAGCCCTTTAGCTGGCTCAGCCCAGGCACTTAAAACAGATCCGGCAGGATCCAAAGGCTGCTTGAGGTTATCCCTCATCTTTTGCCTGGTGGTTAATTTCTCAAACTCTGAGGAAGTCGGCCCCTCTTTTGAGTCAACAGTCTCACCCAAGCAACTTCTTGATTCCCTAAGAAGAGACAGAACAGAGGGATGGTCAAGAATGACAAGGCTCAGGAGTAGATGCAACTGTCGATCAGGGCCTGAGCAGCAGCAGGAAGAGTAGCAAAGCCTCCCATCTCCCCACCGGTTGTGTTTGCAAAGTCTTCACCAGCAGCCTGATCTGAACTCAGAGCCTTCCCTTCAGGGAAAGAGGCCAGGATGAAGTCGGGTTCCTGGCTGATTTTGCAAGATCTTTAGTGAAGAAAATGGGTGGGGAATCAAGGTGGCTCCATCGGTTATATAGCCTGTTTTCAGCCTGTGGAACCTCAGGAAGAGGGCAGAGTTTGGGTTCCTCTGCTTGCAGGCTGGATTCTTGGCCCTTGCGCTTCCTTCAGGTAGCTTGGCAAGTGCCAACCTTCCAGGGTAGAGCAGTCTAAGAAACCAATGCCATCTAGGTCAGGACTACTTGTGTTTTAAAGGCATAGTAAAGGAATCTAATCAAGGAGAGATCCGACCTAGAACTAGGAGAAACTTCCTCACAGTGAGAACAATTAACCAGAGGAATAGCTTCAGAAGTTGTGGTTGCTCAAACACTGGAGGTTTTTAAAAAGTGATTGGACAGCCATTTGACTGAAATGGCCTAGAGTCTTCTGTCTGAACAGGAGATTGGACTAGAATTGCTGAGCACATTGTAAGCCGCCCTGAGTCTTCGGAGAAGGGCGGCATATAAATCAAATTAAAAAAAAAAAAAAGACCTCCAAGGTCCCTTCCAACTCTGTTATTCTGTTAACTCTTAATCTTGTGAGTCTGAATGTGCTTTCCCTGCTTCACTCACTTTGCTGGAAGAGGATAGAAGTGATCGTAACCACCAGGGAGGACTCAGTGGACAAAGTGGAAGGAATGGAAATTTCATGGCAAAGGATCCATATCAAGCTGGAGATTTTTGAAAATGAGTCAACCTCATACCTGGATATCAAAAAGCAAATTTTATGACAACAAACATAATTGGGGAAAGTATGCCAAGTTCCCAAACCAGAAGATACCAAAAGCACAAGTGCCAATGGTTCCAATGAAGGTCAGAAGAAGAACCTCAGGGGGCTCTGCAAAAAATATGAAGACTATCTGAGAATGGAAGAACCACATAGAGAAGGTGAAAAGAGGCTAGAAGGCATGGAGACCCTCTAAAATCCTTGAACTGGACAAGGAGAACTCTGACCTTGACTCACTTGGAGGACCCTCATGCAGGCAGTTTCCAGGAGGAGTAGCCGGCAGCCAAGGCTTCCTGGGAGGACCATTTCCCCTCCTGGGTCTCTGCTTCAGAAGGAAGGGGAAGGGACCCTGAGATTTCTGTTCCAATCTGCCTTCTGTCTGGGAATGCAGCCCCTTCTTTTAGGGCCCCAAGTGGAAATTGTTGCCATGATTTTCTGCTCTTTTAAAATGGGGGCTGCCTTGGCAGGGCTGCGTTCAAGACACACAAAAGCCTCTCAGTCAAATGACTAATTACCTTTGAAATCAACAGACACGTACGAATTAGTTGTAGAAAGTTAGCAACTGGAGGGAAAATAGAATGGGATTTCCCTTCAGCTTTGGGTTGGTGGTCCAAAAGGCCCTGGAGCGAGGAAGATTTTCACTGCTGTGTTTTAGTAATAGCAGATCATGGATCAAACCGAGGGCGAGTTCCTAATCTCCCTCTAATCCTCCCGCCCGCTGCACAGTTTGTTTGACTAAGTCTATTAGGTGGGGTTAGGAGGTGAAGCTGCATCTGTGTCCATTTACAGGCAGGACCAGGATGTCCAGTCCCACCCACCCACCCACCCACCTATAGGCAGCACAGACTGACCCCCCGTTTGGAAGGAATGGGGTCCGGGGGAAACCTTCCACATCCTGCCAATAGGATACCAACATTCAAAACACACATTTTGGTCAGGCTGTTTACCTGTTGTGCTAATACCTGTATGTATTAGGGAAACATTCTACAAACTCACATAGAAACGATGTCCAAAACACTCTGTCATTAATACAATATACAAAAACATACCATTTTAGGCAGGATTTCAAGCAAAGGTGCATATAATTAAATGAAGATGTTATACAAAGGCTTTTAAAAGTAAGTCTACTTTGAAATAAAAGCAACCTTCCTTTATAAAATCTATATTGCAATCCTATACATGTCTGAATTCTACATTATTTACTTTAGCATAAATAAGTATAGGAGTAAAGCCAAATTTCAATAATTTCTTGTTTCTTCTAGTTGTTGGCAGTACATGTTTTTAATAAATTGTACGCTGAATGAATATGAATATCCTGCATCGCCTTTTTTCCCCTTCTGGAGGAAGTAATATTATGCAAAACACAGGAAAAAGCCTGAGAAGTAACCAAACTTTTAGAGAGTTTTTAAAATCTCAAATGTGGGTGTGCACCTACAAAAAACACAAAAGCCAAAGCCAAACTGGTCCCTAATCTTGAGCATTGCTCTGCAGAAGAAGAGGAGCAGAGTCAAGGACCAGCCGCCCCCCACAGCCGAAACTGGGCCTCCCAATGAATTTGGAGCACACGGACCCCAACGTTTTCCCAGCCTGAGACTCTGACCATTTTAGATCTCTTCCCCATTTACCCCAGAACGGACTGATCACATTTGTTCCCATTTCTGATCAGGCCCCACCACATTCCCTCAAGGGCTCACCTGCGCGGTCTCCCTCTTAGTGGCCATTTAGCTTCTTTCCCCAAGATGGAGCTTCCATTGACTGAGGCAGGCAGGTTGAAGCTGCCCAGGAGAAAGTGGGGCAAAACCCGGGACAGGTTGGAAGAACTGGCACATTTAGCTAAAGAAAAGAAGCCTGGAAGGCAAGGTATCTTATTTATTTATTTATTTATTTATTTATTTATTTATTTATTTATTTAATTATTTAATTATTTATTTATTTATTTAATTATATTTCTATACCGCCCTACTCCCGAAGGACTCAGGGCGGTGAACAGCCAACAATAAAATACATACATACAAAATTTAAAAAGCAGAAATAAAATCGGAAATAAAATCGGATTAAATCTTCCCTTTGCTCTTTAAGTGTCCACCAGAAAACACAGACTACAAATTATTCTAAAATGTTTGGATAGAAAGCAAGACCTCTCTTCCTCACACAGAAACAGTCAAGTTATCGCAACTCAAATGAGAGCTTTCTGGATGCTCTCTGTGGGTTCTTACCAATTACAAAGCAGAGGTGCAAAGAGCAGGCGCTTTCCGGAGGGCTGGAAGCAGGAGTCCCCTTCCGCCAGCAGGCAAAGAGAAGGGACCGGAGACGTTGACTGGGCTCTGCATACAGAAGCTGCCCTGGAGGAGACGTGCTCTGCTGCTATTTCCTGGCCTATGAGATTGGGATGAGAAGAGGCCGCAAGCTCTTCCGTTCTTCCTTTAGTGGTATGCAACTTACACCACACCAGAGTGAACTTGGATTGATGGCCAAGGGGGCACCACACTTCATGCTGCCCCTCAACTGAGCCCTTGGACTCAGTCAAGAAGAGGCCTGTATCCTCTGGATCCACCCTATTGGGCTTTGACTCCTTCTGTTGAGGATCTCCCAGCTACAGTACTGGCTGAAGGACCTGCACGGAGGCCTCTCCGGCATCCTGCTGATACCATTGTCTCATCTTGGAAAGAAACAAAATGTCTTGAGTCATTTCTTGACCCAGCAAGAATATGAGAAAGGCTCCAGACGTAGCACATCTCAGATTATATCCAAAGGGAACACAAAGGACCACAACAGGTTTACAATCAATACAACAGAAGATATCAACCTCATCAACAATAACCACCAAAAAAGGGAGTGATAATCTTCCTAGATGCAGAAAAGGCCATTTTACTTGCAACACTAGACAAAATAATCTTCTTAATAGACATAATTTATCAAAAGCTGGTTATTAAGACCAGCTGCCTGCAATTACTGCAGGTTCGAATCTCGCCAAGCTGAAGGTTGACTCAGCCTTCCATCCTTTCTAAGGTAGGTAAATTGAGGACCCAGTTGTGGGGGCAATAAGCTGACTTTGTATAAATATACAAAAGGATGAAGGCTATTGCTGAGCACATTGTAAGCCGCCCTGAGTCCCCGGAGAAGGGCGGCATATAAATCAAATAAAAATAATAATAATAATAATAATAAAAAAACTGAGAAAGCTTTAAATTTTCCTCTGCTAGAGGGAGCTCCAGAAGGCCCCAGAGCATCTGGGAATTATCCGGTGGACAGAAGCGGTTGCCTGTGATCCAGTCTGAGAAACTGGGGGCAATTAAAAGGACAGCTACCTTTACCAAGCCAACTCTTTTACTTGTCCATTGTAGGAAGGAGAAGAAAGGCTTTATTTGGTTTGACATAAGAGAAATAAGTCATTTGAGGCTTTTGTTAAAAGAGTGTCTTTTGTCCCTATTGGAGGAGATATTTGGAATCAGGTTAATGAAAAATAATGAATTATTCAAACTTTGAATTTGGGAACCTGGAAATACTGTTTACAAATTCCCAACTATTCCCAGTGGAATCAGCAGTCTAATAAGCCACAAGTTAATATCCTAACTAACTAAGTTAGTGACCATTCATAATGCCGTTGACAGAGTCAGTTTTATTTTGATGTGGCCCAAGATGGCTGCTGGCTGCCTTCCCCCGCTCAACTGAGGAACCTCTTATGTCCTATCAGTCCCTAGCCTTTCAGGTCAAAATGCCTGACTGTCTTTTCACGGTAATGTGATGTCATGTAACTGTTTCACGTGAAAGTGTGTGAAGAGTCCTCCTGAGCCACATACACTTCTGAGCAGTGAGAGTTCGGACGGGCCCCACTGATTCTGTTCTGGCTGGGGGGATTCAGCAGCCGCTTCCAAGTGGCTGTGTCAAAGGGCAGCCAAAGAGGCAAAGCAGCCATGACACTCAAGGAAGGAGTTGCCCACTTGGTCCCAGAACATGAGGGCGCCCTCCCCCTCCCCCTCGGTGATTCTGGAAGTCTCCCCAGAGAAACCCGCTGGCTGTGTGTGGCTGGAGAACAGAGTCCTCTGGGAGCCTGAAATAAAACTGACCCAAGTATTACCAGGAAGGGATTCCCAAAGGGCCACTTGGCCAGCGGGGGGGGGGGGGGGGAAAGACGGCGGGGAGAGCAATTTCCTCCCTCTCAAGCAACTAGCCAGACTTCCTGGGCTTGGGGAGAGCCAGAAGAGCCAGGCAGCCCCCAAAGCCCCTGCATGGAAGCAGCCCCTTCAAGCAGCCTGAGGGTGGAAGAGTGTCCTTGCCCCAAGCACGCACACATACATGTACACACACACCCCTCCTTGGCTATCTGTTGTCCTGCCTCTTTGTGGAAAGGAGCAATGCCTGAAAAAGATCTCCCCACCAAGCCCCAAGCGAGATAAAAGGCTTTTAAAAGCCCTGCAACTGAAGCCTGAGAGCTCTTCTTAGCCATCCCACGCGAAAGCCCCTACAAACACTGAGTGTTCAGTTGAACATAGCCGCAATCTGGGGTCCCTGAGGACCTTCAGCAGCTCAGCTTTCCCCTCCAAAGGCAGAGAAAGGGAGGAGATCCGGCTGTGGTCCCTGATTCCGGCTCCCCAGCAACTTTTGATGTTGGAAAGACCAACAAGGGGGCAGATGGAGAGGCCCTTCATGGGCTGGAAAGGCCTCAGCTTGGGCATCCTTCGCAGGGTGGCCGCCCCTGTAAGAACGGGAGAAGAAGATGCCAGTTCTGCAGCTGGCCATTTGCAAGGGAGGCAATGTAAGAAAACTGGAAGGAGGTGGGGGGAGGAAGAGGAGGGGGAGGAGGAGGAGAGTATGCATTTGCTCTTAAAGCTTGGTCTTGTGCAGCTAGAATTCGCCTCTCTGTGTCTTTCTTCAACTTTCTTGCTCTTAGCCATTGCCACCTCTTGTTGTTATCGCTTAAGAAGACAGCAATAGACAGCAAATGCCCTCTCTGCAAAGAAGCTGAAGAAAGAGTGGACTGCCTAGTCAGCTACTTTAAAAAGCGTGCAGAAACTGACTGCAAACAATGGTATAACAAGCAACAACAGGGGTGCATTGGAATATTTGTAACAGATATCATTTCCCTGCAAGCAAGAACTAGCCCGACCATAAAATAAACAAAGTAACAGAAAACGAAGTAGCTAAGGTGTTCTGGGACTTTAGAATTCAACCAGAAGAGCATCTGCCACACGACACCCCAGACTTAATACTTGTTTACAAGACCCAAAAAAAATCTGGACAGTGGAAGTTGCAGTAACTGGAGAGAGCAGCATAGAAGTGAAAGAACTGGGGAAAATCACAAAACCCACATACAAAAGGATTGTGGGAAAAGAAAGCAAAAGTAGTAGCAATAGAAATAGGCGCCTTAAGTGCAACCCCCAAAAATATAATTGACAAAATCACCACTGGCCAATTGCCAAAGACTTGGAGCAACCGACACGGTCAAACAGTCTGTGACATCTGTGACTCTGAGACCGACGGCTGCCAAGTATCTCAGACAGGCTGGATGCTGGAGAAGAGGCGAGTGTAAAGCCAAGGGCAAAAGGCATACAACTTGTTGTGGTCCGCCAGTGGCCTGCCCTGCGGAGCTGGCAGCAGAGTCTGACAGTGAGGAGGCTGGGGAAGAACATGAGCCAGTCCTGGAGTCTAGGGAAGGTTCAGATGAGGGCTCTGCATCGGAGGCAGAGAAGAGGCCATCTGGGAGGTACGTGCTGCCTCCGGAGCCTCCAGAGTCGGACCACAGCGAGGCAGAGGAACAGGGGGAGCCTGTTCCCAGTGTGCGCATCTGCAGAGCTGCCAGAAGGCAAGAACAGCTAAAACAAAAGGGACAACTCGGGAGTAGGGCTTGGAGATGATTGGCGCAAAGACACATGGGCCTTTGCAGGAAGCAACGTTGTTAATTCTGTTCAGTTTAAAGTCTGAAGCTCTTTTTGATTCTGAACTCTGTGTGGCTTTGCCAATTAGGTCTTTGGCAGCGTGTCAAGGGAGATAAAGGTGGGTGGTTATCAGCCTTATCCCGAAGGACTCTTTACAACTATTTGGGACTCATCTGTGAATGACAGAATTCACAGCTGTTGTAATAAAAGGTGTATGGGACTACTCGTGTGTTTTACTGACTCAGGAAGCCTAGGTCGGAACACAACTGGACTACTGTAACACAGCAAATGCACTCAAGAGGTAGGGTAAATTCAGCAGGTTCTCAGCCTCTGCCTGAGCTGCACCAATAAATGCACATTTAGTGATATAGTTAGAGATGATATTGATCCTAAACCAGTCAGACAATTTCATGGCTTAGCAGAATTTATTTATTTATTTATTATTTCAATTTGTATACCGCCCTACTCCCGAAGGACTCAGGGCGGTTAACAGCCATAGAATAAAACATATGAATAAAAAATTTAAAATAAAGTAAAACGAATTAAATAATTTGGCTGAAAATTTAAAACCCCAATAATTTAAAACCAAATTTAAAATTTCCATTTAAAAAGGGGGAAAACTTAGGTGAACTTATTGATTGAATTGATTGTCCTGACCATTTTACTGTTTCAAACATCCAACAGGAGAGAGTCCAGTCATTCGAACAGAATACTAAAACATTTTTCAGACCTTTCTGAGCTTTAAGCTTTGGAAAAGGAGCTCCTAGCTGCTCCACCCGTCTCCGTGAATGGCCAAAGTCTCTGATCAGGCAAGAGTGCCCTGGCCGAAGCAGCAAGCAAGTCCCAGCAGCCAGCAGCCAGAAACCCTGCAGCCACTTGGCCTGGGCAACTTCCTCTCCCTCTAAATGGGCTGCAGTGGTTGCACTTGGAAAATCCTCTCTTTCGACCTCTAAATGGTGCGGTCCCAATCAGGAGAACTGATTTTAAAGCTACCATTTAAATAGGCCATAGGAAACATGTGTTTGATGAGAACGTACAGAGAAAGGCTGGCTGATTTTGCTGGAAAGACTAGAAGAATGTGACGTCTTTAGAGCGCTGTTCAAAATAATCTGGGAAAGTATTCATGGACAGAATCAATACCACTTTGCCTGAGATTTGACAGCAAAGAAAATACGGTATCTATTTTGTTTATTCTTGGTGGCTTGAATATATAGATATTTGCTTGAAAAAACATCCCCTTTGGCACTGACTTTACAACTTGCATACTTTAGGTTTATTTAATCAGGAGCCACAGGGTAAACCTTAAGTAAACCTAGGGCTTTGAATATCATTGTGGCTAATGCATGAAAGCTAATTTAATTTTATAAATCAAGTAAATGTGGGCTGAAAGTTCACTATTGTGCAATACAATAAGGAAAAATAAAACTTTCCAACAAATGGAATAGAAGAAAAAAAAATAGCAAATTCTTTAGACAAAGAGGAAAATGCCTCTAGGTTATGAGACTAACTAAGACATTCGTAAGAATTCCTGGTCTTTTCCTTTGGATAGCTTGAGAAAAAATCTTTAACATGCATAAAGATGATTTCTCCAGCTGTCTAGTGAAAGCCACAGCAACTGGATCCCTGTGGCTCTCTCCCCTCTTCCTTCTGCTCAGGTTTAGGATCCTATAGAGATCATCCTTTAGGGGATTTTCTGCTTCCCCAAGGTGGTCTCTGTGCTGGGACATAAACTGGCCAATGCTGAATTGCAACTCAGGATAAGAGGCCAAGGAGGATGGCACTTCCCTTCATTTTCCTGACATCTCCCCTCCCTTCATTTTCTTGCCAAGTAAACTATGTCCCTCTAGGCTATTGTCCTCAAAGCAGTGGTGGGATTCAAATAATTTAACAACCGGTTCTCTGCCCTAATTATTTCTTCCAATAACCAATTCACCAAACTGCTCAGAAAGTTAACAACCGGTTCTCCCGAAGTGGTGCAAACTGGCTTAATCCCACCACTGGCTCAAAGTATTCTTCAAACCACGTAGTAGGTTGTGATACAAGCTGCCTAGAGTTTGTGGCAGTGCGTCCAACTGACTCTCTCACACTGGTTGCAGTGAAGGACCGCTCTGCTCCTGGGTCCACAGGTGGGAAGGCAGGTCTCAAGAGTCATGACATGATCATGCAAGTTACATAATTTGCACAGTGCTATTTTGTTGTGTGTAGCATCAACCTAACTTGGATCAGAGAAATACATGTATGGAACAGTCTCTCCTGGGCACAGTTGTTGGGAAGGTGAGATTTAAAATGCTCTCTGAACTTTTGGCAGAGAGAAGTTTCTAACCGGCTTCCCCTATTAATTTTAATGCATTTTAAAAAAACAACCTTATAGCTTTTATTTGGAGTTTTATTGTAGTTTATCAGTGAGTGTGTGTGAATGAATATGATATTCTACATAGTGTTATTTTAGGTCGTGTTAATATTCCCTCATTCCACTGCTCCAGGCAAAAGATGGTATCTCTAAGGAAGCAGCTTTTCAAAGATTTAAAGGGAGTTTTCTTTAGCACTTCAGCCACGAAAGTCAGGAAAGAATTGCCTCTGCATTGAGGTTAATGAAGAACAAAGGCCACTTTAGACCCAAACTGGACTGGTGCAATTAAAGTCTACTTACAACAATTGAGGGCATTTCATAAGCTACTGCAAGGTGGGGTTTTGATGTCTGATGAAAAGATTCAATCAGGAATTTCAACGCAAAAACTGCTAATTTGGCTAAAAGGTAAGAGACTTCACATGCTGCCAATCTGTCTGCCTGGAGCCATTCGTTGTCTTCAACTGCATGATATGTAATCTTTGTTTGATTGTCCTGCTAAGTTCAACAAAAGAAAAAATTCTCAGGTCCTCAAGGTTTATTTGAAATGTCATCAAGAATTGTAATATACCGTATTTTTCGGCATATAAAATGCACTCCCCCCCCCAAAAGAGGGTGAAAATTTGGGTGTGTCTTATACACTGAATGTAGCCCCACCCACCGCCAGCCCCCACCCTTCAGCCCCCTCATCCTCTCAAACGGAGCTTTTGGAGCAAAAGGAGAGCCTCTCAAACAGCCTCCAAAAGGTCTGTTTGAGAGGTTACCTTTGCAGCCTGATTGGGGGTATTCTGGGAGGTGATCTGGATGGGGAGGAACAGGCTCAGGCTCAACCCATCCAAGACCGAGTGGCTGTGGTTTATTATTGGGGGTTTTAAATTGTCTCAAGCAAAAATTATTTAAAATTGGGTTTTAATCATGTCTTAACTTTTATATTTATGTGTTTTATTTCGTGCCTGTTCACCGCCCTGAGTCCTTCGGGAGTAGGGCGGTATACAAATTTAATAAAATGAAAAAAATGAAATGAAAAATTCAACCGCCAATCAGCTGCTCCTGCTGAATCAGGCTAATGTGCTGAAGCTGACCAGGCTGTTTGCTAACGACGCTAGCCAGATTTATACTGATGGATGCTGGTAGGCAGAGGCAGATTTTTTTTTCTTATTTTCCTTCCCCAAAATTAAGGTGCATCTTATACTCTGGAGCGTCCTATACTCCAAAAAATACGGTATTTGTTTTTATTTATTATAAGTTTTATTAGATATATGCTCATGGCAACAGAAATACCTCCTCCAACTTTCCCCTTCGCCCTGGGAGGTAGGTTGGCTGAGAGTCACCCAGGAGCCTCCATCCGGCCTCTTCCTGGGTCCGCTCTATCCCACTGGCTTTCTGGTATGTCTAAGAGCCACCTTAGGTTGCACTTGAAGGTGGTTTTCCTTAACCAGGTAAGGTAGGCTCCTACTAGAAAAGGCAGGCAGCATGCGTGGCCAGGAGGGCCTTTGCACACTTTTGGGTGGCACACCGGCTGCACCCATCCCTGCATTCAGAGGCTCTGCTCACAGTCAGTCATGCCCTTGGGACTTTTCCTCTGGATTACTGCAGCAGGTGCTACTTGCGTCTCCTCCTGAAAAGCACCTGGATATTTCAACTGTTGCAAAATGTGGCTGCATGGGTAGTAAAAAATGCTGCATATTCCACACATGTAGCACACACCACTGCTGCACAAGCTGCATTTGCTGCCAGGGTGTTTCCGGGTGCAATTCCAAGTGCTGGTTATCACTTTTAAAACTCTCCAAGTCTTGGGCAAAGTTTTCTTCCCCATGGACCATTTTCTCCCCATTGTTTTCTCCCCATCCAATTTGGCCTGGCAGGTTGCACGTGTTGGGTGTCCCATCAGCCAAGGAATGTCGGGTGGCAGGAACCAGGAGATGCGGCTTCCCTGGTGTGGACCTTAACACTTCTGGTTTAGCTGGCATGCTCCATGCATGCCATTTTACGATGGCACCAGAATACAATTTTGTATTTCAAAAATTTAATGCAATGTTTTTGTAGTAGATTAAAACTGCCAATTTATGAAGAAGCTAGAATCAGCTGCTTGTTATTATCCCCTGTAGTGCAGTTTGCTAGATCTTTTCTCCCTTTATAAGGAGTTTTTAAAATTTATTTATAAATATTTTATATTTTATTTTAATTTAAGATTTACATTTAATCTTCCAACTTTCATCTCAAGCAACAATATTGTTTCTAACAGCTCTTTGCCATGGATCTTTGGCATTCCAAAATGTTACTGTGCTGAAAAAAACTATGCTTAAAGGAGTCTTTTAATTTATTATACCACATTTATATACTTCTCAATCTTAGATTCTATATGGTGGACAAGTGAGCAATCATTAAAGGAGGGAGGGAGGACTATCTTTATTGCTCCCAACTGCTCCCCCAGCCAGCTGGCCATCTGCAAAACATCTCCCAATGGTTAAGTGACACCACCAGGGAAGGACAGGGCTGATGAAAGGATTTTAAGAATTGCCCACTGTATCTACAATAGTAAATAAAATCTTCTTCAAGTCGCCCTGTGACGTTCCTGTCATAATGCTTTACCAGTCTTCTCCTGGGATGTTTCTGAATTTCCCAAGCTAAGCCACAACCCTCAGTTTCCCACATGGTTCCCCATCCAAATTTTTGCAATTGCAAAACTGCAGCAGCAACATCTGGCAATCCTGCCTGGGACTCAGCCAGAATCAAGCCTGGTTAGTACTTGGTCACCAGGGAATACTAGAACACTAGACCACAGTGGACCCCCAGCAAAAAAGCCAAGGAAAAGCCATGGCAAAAGACTTCCCTGCCAAGAAAGCCTTTGTGGTTCTCCCTACAAGTCACCCCCGGCCGAGTTTAACTCCTGGGCTTGTCTGCTTTTCATGTCCTAGGAAAGAGGCTGCTCTGCTGAGGTTTCCCTTCTGGAATAATGCACAGAAAAAGCAGAGAGTATCCTGCGGGAGACAGAAACATGGATTCAGGACACGCAGCAAGAGGAACTCCAAGAGAAATCTGAGGAAAGTCTTCACTAAAAAGGAAGCGTGGAAAAAGTTAGTGAGATCTTCCAACAATGGCCAGATAATACGGGCTTCACATCAGTGTTAAGTGTTAAAACTGATTTAATTTCTTCCTGTAAATAATGACTACCAACCAAGCATGTTTGTTTACTTCCCTGGCAGAGATAAAAGTCTCCTCTCTGCCGAGGAGGCTCCGTTTCATCTTCCTGGCCCAGACTTGGTAATCAGCAAAGAACTGGCGCATCTGGAACAATTTTGGTGAGTTGATTTTTTTAAAAAACTCTTGTTCTTTAGTTATCTTAAAACTGTGATTAACACACCACTAATCCATAAACATGGAAAGTGAGCTGCCAGGAGCTTCAGTGGTCAGTGGTCAGCTCTACGGCACACTATAAAGAGGGAGGATTTCTTTCGGGTCTCTCCTTGCTGGACTAACCCGGTTGAAAGCAGGAAAGGCAATGCCTGGAATCTGGCTTTCTCAGCTCTGTATTGGTTTTGGGAAAATATTTATTCCAGCTGTTTAACATTATCTTACAGGTGCTGTGCTAAAGTCTTATTTTGACTGAAGAGAGAGAGAGACAGACAGACAGACAGACAGACACCCTTTGGGGAGCCTAGACCATCACAGGTCCAGTTCCATCTCCCTCATCCCTGGCAGGAAAGGATGCTGGCTGGATCCTTTTCTCCCTCAGCAGCAAAATGGAACACGGGTTCTGTCCCCAGTTGAGACCTTTACTTGGGCCGGGGGTGTGTGTGTGGGTGGGTAGAAGGAGTGGGGAGAGGTCCCAGGTCTTCTGCTGCCAGATCAGGTTGTCCTCAATTGTTCTCTGCTGTTGCTCTTCATACATGGCTCCTGGGATCCTTTTCACTGCTTGAAATGGAGGAGAAGCTCGCCCCTCTAATCTCTGTGTGGTGACTTCTCTTCCTTTTGGGTAGATGCCCCATGCACGTTGTGAATGGATGCGTCTGTACCTGGTGAAAATGTCCCAATAAAGTAGTTTTAGTAGGGGCCATCTGTATCCCTTCATGTCTGCCCACTCTTGGTCTACTTAGAGTCCCATTGCTTAAATCCTTGTGAGGGGATCCAAGGAGAGGATCTTCTCTTCACAGCCCTGCCCTCTGGGACACCGTCTCCCCAGAAATCCAGGCAGGCCCTGCCCAGACCTTTTCCCCCTTCGCTTGGGATAGGGTGGGTGGGTGGTGGGAATCAGGCACTCGGTGGGCATGTTGTATGCCAAAGGTGTGTTGGTTGTTTTGCTCTACCTGGGGTTAGTGTGCTTTTAATACTATATGCCACTCTGAGATATTATGAAATTACTGGACTAACAAATTTAGTAAGTATAAAATAAAATTAATAGTGCTTGTTTGATAAGACCTTCTCTATCTGTCTTCTGACACCAGAGATGAGATTTTGGTTTATATATCTCAACAGTGCCAGCTGTAAGGGACGCTAGAGCTGCTGGCCAGAAATGTTCTCCACTACTGCAGTTTGAGCCTGGCTCTTTGAGATGGGATGAGCTCCCGCCTCTCGGTAAGCTGCTGTAATAAGCCAATAATCAAAGCATCTGCCTCTTTCACCTCCTTTCTCTTCCAGACAGCCTCCCATCCTCTTCCTCCTCTTGTCTTGGAGCATGCCCAGTTATGGGACCGAGGTTGCTTCTGTTGGTTGCCAGAAAAGAGGGGCATGAATGGAGGACTCTCCTTTCTTAAAACCAAAGGCTGGATCATTCCTCCACCACAGAGTGTGGCTTTCCAAAACCAGCACAAGGAGACTCCTTCCTTCCAAAACAACTGCTGGCTTTTCCCAAGTCACCTTGTAAATGCCCGGGGTGGCCTCTCTCCCACTCAAGGCAAGGCAGCAGGAGGAGCTATTTTGAGAGTCTTTGCTGTCAACAAAGCAGGCCTGACCCTCAGCATAAATCCCTGCTTTTCTGGCACCTTCTCCCTTCCCTTGCTCTGCTTATGCGTCTGAAGGACCTAAAGCAGGGGTCAGCAACCTAAAACACTCAAAGAGCCACAAAGGTCCTAACCGGAAGCCCCGGTTCATTTCTGGAGCCAACCAGAAGTCCGGTTCCCCCACCATAGAGTCTCCTCCTAGCACAGCATCCTTTTTCCTCTGCTGACTGGAAGTCAGTTCTCCCCCACCATAGAGTCTCCTCCTAGCATGGCATCCTTTTTCCTCTACCTGTCCTAACTGAAAGCCCTATCAGTTGTGGAGCAGACCAGCAACAGGGAGCTGCAGCAGAGGGATGAAAGAGCCACATGTGGCTCCAGAGCCGCAGGTTACTGACACCTGATCTACAGGGAGCCCTGAAGATGAAGCAGGTCTTCGTTTCCCCAGTCCACTGCAATGGTCAATCAGAAGCCCCTGGGAAGTTCCCCAGCCTCTTTTCCTTTCGTTTCCTAGAAACCAGTATTAAGGGCAAGAGTTGTCTTACCTTCATGCTGGTAGAGAATCAATATTTTCTGCTTATGAAAATATTATTTTGATTCCAAATACTAATAACTCCTTGATCCAACTTAGTCCTCCATGTGCAGAGGTTGGCTGGGCTGTCACTTTGGGGGATTTCAGAATAAGGTACTTGGCTCCAGAGGACCCTTGCCAGGCTAATCTTTCAGGCAGGTGTTGCAATGTATTTTTTATGGGCAGCCCTTGCAACAGACCCAAAAATTACAAAATACAGTTGTGAGAATGCTGGCAAGTATAAATATCAGGCATCCTGTAACATAACAGTGCAGCACTAATTTTCTTATATTAGAGCTGGAATTAAAATAGCGCTGCCCTATTCGGATTGCAAAAATGCAGCTATCCTTTAGATGGCAGTAACAAGATATAGAAAGGGCTAGTTGATTGCTGCCATCCAGTGGTCATCTGAATTGTTACAGTTGAGAAATGGTTTTGCAGTTGTGATTCAGTCATAACCACAAATCATGTTTTTCATGGCCTGCCTGACTTCAGTCCAACTCAGAGTTCCTCGAAATCCTTGCTTGTACCCTCAGTCATAGTAGCTCACCAGCCTGGCCTTCTTTTATCTGCCCTTAGATTTTCTAAGCATCAAAAACTTCTCAGGGAATCTTCGCCTTCTCATTATGTGTGCAAAACATGTCAACTTCAGTACATACTAATATTTGTAACAGCAGTCTGGTTTCACTTAATTGACAAATGAATTATTTATTCTTTTTGTGGTCCAAGCTCTTCCCAAGCGTTTTCTTCAGTAACATGGTTGGCAGGTGTCACTTTCTCTTTGTTCAGCCATTCAGGTAGTCAAATTTTCACAGCCAGAATGTACAGTTGGAAAAAACCAAAATCATCCTAATTCACACATTCCAGTTTTCTAGAGCATCTCTGAGCAAAGTTTAAGATTTTTGGTTCTCAAGTCCTTAAATGGATTCAGACAGATACTTGATGTGGAAGCAAAGGAAAGGAAAGAAGAAATATGAATCTATTTGGCTGTATTTTGAGACATTTGTGTTTGGGTATCTTTAAATATTAGATAGGTGAATGAAAACATTTCCAACTTTTTCATAAATTGTTAATGTCCTTACATTTTTAAAAGTATTTTTAATGGGTGATACACATTTACTGCTTTTATTAGTCTGTAGCCTTTCACTGCTTAGTTTGCAGTCTTTAACTGCTTTTAAACTATTGGTGAGTTAATTTTGTTTTTATTTGCATTTGAAATATTATTGTGCATAGCAAATATTTGGGTATGAATTTGAGCTATTCTAGAAGGAGGGAGAATTATTTTGCTCTAATCTTTTTCAGTGCAGCTTATCCCATCGGTCCCAATTCCATGAAGTGGATCCCCATTCAAT
Source organism: Arizona elegans (assembly GCA_022577455.1). Classification (NCBI taxonomy): domain Eukaryota; kingdom Metazoa; phylum Chordata; class Lepidosauria; order Squamata; family Colubridae; genus Arizona; species Arizona elegans. The sequence continues at coordinate 9,368,090 of JAKOOJ010000028.1, forward strand.
CCATTCAGCCTCTTCAGCTTAAGACCCTTTGCCTTTTCTTGCCCAGAAATGCAGACTTCAACAAGAAAGTTTTCTTCACAAGAAAAACCTTAAAAAGAGAAATCCCCCTTTAAAAGCATACCATTGATTTCTAGAAAGAGGTTTATTTGGGGACAGGTCAGGAGAAAATACCAGAATCCCAAAGAAGGCGAGTGAGGTCCCTGATTTTGGCAGATCTGCAGCTGGGTTGAGTGACCCAGCTCAGGGTCCCTGCCTTGAACCCTTAGAGCTTCCTTAATGTGGGGTACCCGGGGTCTCCCAACGCCTCTGCTTCTGCTTCTGCTGCTGCTGCTCACCCAGGGGTGTTTCAGTGGCTAATTTAGGTGAAGCCAGTGATAAAAGAACCGGCAAGACCTAAAGCAGATGATAACAACAGTGTTCTGGAAAGGTTCCTTTTTCTGGATAAACACCCCCCTCCCTGCCTTTCGGGGTTACTGATGGTGCTTCCCCAGTGTTCCCTTCCAGGAATTCCTTTGCTCTTCTTAAAGCCCCCATCCCCGACTTCTTTAGCCGGCTCTTTTCCAACTGTCAGCTAATTACACAGTTGCCTCTTCCGTTTAAGTCGTCAAAGAAGTCTCCATCACTTTGTTCCTTTTGGGCAGCCTCCCCTATTGTGCTCCTCGGACGCCCAACAGGGCCGATATTAACTCTCCGTTAATTATACCCCCTTCTTCCTTTCAGCCCCGGCCAATCCCGGGGGCAGGTAGGCGGCCGTCCCTTCGCCTCCATCACTGTCGCTGCCCACAAAGGGATCAATGAAGACGCCTCGCGTCCTGTCACCTCCGTCGGACACGCCCAGCCCCCCCCCCCATGGCCTCTGCGGTGGGAGGGGGAGAAGCCTGGCTTTGAAGTGCTAATTAGGCCGACGAGCTCGCCCAGAGGGCAGAGCCAGGCTCGGCGGCGCCTCCCGAGGCCGACGGCCCTTCTTCTCCGCCCGCCGCAGGACGCGGCAGACCATCCATGCGCTCGGACCGAGGCCCTTCCCTGCCGAGCGGGAGGCTGAACCGGCCCAGGCGGTGCGCTCGCTCCTTTTTCGCGTAGAAGATGGTGGGCGAAGGGTCGGGAAGGATCCTGAAATGCTGCCGGAGAAAAGAGGGAACCCCTCTCTCCAAGAAGGAGAGAGAAAGAAGAACATTCATGGTAACCTTAATCAAACCATCCTTTTTTCTTGAGGAAAATCAGATTATCTTCATGGTGGGTGAGTTGGGCAGCCATATAAACCTATTATTTAACAAATAATAAGCAAAGAGGCATTGGCTTTGTCCCTGAAAATTTGGTATAGTCTGACACCCAACACAAACGACGTCTCCATCTTGGAATTCTCTTTGAAGTGCAAATCTCATGGCTGTCCTAGTGGTTAGAGTTCTCTGCTTTTTCTCCAGCACTTGTTTTTGTAACACTTTGGCTCCTAAACAAGGTGAAAGCTGGCACGATTTCTTGTGCCATTCGGCTGGTCCTAACAACAAAGCCAGCAATGGAAGCTGAAGCAAAGTTGTACCTGATGCTGAAGGAGACCTGGCCCACCATAAGAAGAAAGGCTGCAAGGTCCCACCAAGGGCAAGTGGACTCAGTCCAGGGAACAAAATCCAACCTGCTGTTGCAGAACCCACCTAGAAGGCCATCGGAGTGAGCCTTCTCAGGTCCAGACCGTCCAGAGATATGGGCAATGCAATAGCCACACCTCCCACCCCGCCCCACTTTCTGCTTCTCTCTAGTGATAGAGGTCTGGGTTTGGAAAACGGGCTCCTGAAGTCCTAATTTGGAACTCACACAGGGTACGTTTCTAGCAGATCCCATTTCCAGCATTAGTCAGGACCCACAATGGCAATTAGATTTCCTTACCCTTGTCTCCCAGAGCAGGGCACGACAACTCACATTTAGGAGAGGGAAGGGCGGACATTATTGCTTAGGTTTTCTGTGCAGACTTGAAGCTAATGATGCTGTAAGCACCACTGAGTTTCTTCAGATGCGGGTGATGAAACTGATGGTGTCATCACTAGAAATTTGCTGGAAAATGTCCACTTCAGTCATAATATCAATGATGGGATTAATCAGTTCATGTTAACACGGTGATTATCCTAAAGCAAAGGAGGAACATTTCAAAAGAGTAATCCAGACTGAGAAAGTGAGGCAAAACTGTTTGGGCTTCCAGAGAGGTCATGGTTGAATTATCACAAAACTTTCTTTATTCAAAGCAGATGCTTATTATGATTAATTTAGTGTGAAAAGTGAACCAACATGCCTATAACCAAGACTGTCTCCTCAATTATGTAATAAGACACCTCCTCATTATATCCACCAAGGATGATTGTTATTTTCCTAGGGGCTCTAGAGCCACAATTTGCCAAAATCCTCCTCTTCTTCCAATGTTTTTGATGGTATCATACTTCAGAGGATAAGCCAAATGACCAATAACAAAAGAATTCAAATAAACATCAAATTAAATGAAAAAAGGCATTTCTTGCTGTCTCTGTTGTGCATACCCACTTTCTCCTCCTAAGAAATGGTGAGCCTGAGCCCCCTCCCTCTGCAGAGCTCTGGGTCTGCCAGAAGCCAAGGGCCCTTCAGATGCCTGCCCCCCCAAAGTCAAACCGTGCAGGGCCTTCTTTCCTCACCTCTTTTACACAAGGGCCCTGAAGGCCAAGCAGCTCAATCTGCTTTTTTGCTTGGACCCCCCAGGCGGTTAGGAGACATCTCGAACGGCAAAGGGCTACCATGAAAATAGCAACCCGTGGCTTGGGGAGGCGGAACAAATGCCTAAGAGACAGCCTTGTCCTGGGAGTTTCATGGCCCCAGAGAGAGGGACCCAGGGCCCTGGAGTGAATGGGGATGATTCCTGTCACACAATCTTGCCTCCTGCTGGGCAGGCAGGCAGGAGATCAGTGGCAGGCAACTCGTGTCTCCTGTACAACAACATCCAGTATGGATACCAGCAGCTATTCCAGTGGTAAGAATTCAGAGTCAGCACTCCCTGGCGGGCCTTGGAGGTGCCCTTGGCCATCTTCGTATTGCCATATCAGAGGACAAACGCTTAACTTTTGAGGATGGAGATTACAATACTGAGACTCTTTAGGCTAAGTTATTTTTTTCTTTCAGCTCCCTCTAGTGGCCTCACAAACACACAAATGATGGATGATCCAACTGATCGATAGACAGGTAACCAAAGTTTGGTAATCTCAGACTCTAAATGCAGAACTCTGGAGTGATTGATTCATGAATACGTGAAGTTTGAGAAAAACCTACAGCAAAAATTGAAACATTAAGATGTTCTGTATCCTGGCATATTTATTTATTTGTTTATATTTCTTAACTGCCTGTTTTCCTTGCATAACATCTATTACTGATTTATAAACATAATACTTGATGTATGTTTAGCAGGGCATGCAATGGTTCCACCTGCTGAATCTAACATAGGGACAAAGAGCTGACCTTGTGCTCGAGCACAATTTTGGAGAACAACTATAGTGCTCTTGGTCAATCCAAAATGTTAATAAACCTCAGACCTGAATATTTAAGGAAGTAAAACTGAGGTTTTAGCTTTCTTAGGAGAATATCTATCTGTATACAATTATTGGGCAACTATTAGTGTGCAGAATTATTATGCAACTAAATGAAAATTTGCCCATCTCACTATTTGCATCTGTTAAAGTGAGAATAACCAAACAACTCAAAATGTACAAATAAACATTTTTGACATTTAAAATAATAATAATCAGTGACCAATATAGCCACCTTTATTTTCAATAACAGTCATAAGCCTTCTATTCATGGAGTCGAAATGGAACTCTGTGCCCATTACTGATACAGCCACGGTGCCCTCCATCTGGTCCATCAAGAGTCACTCTCATCCTTAAAAGTCCATAAAACCTTTGAAAAATTTGTCTTCAGGTATTTCTTGCCCCAGTCTTTCTGTTTCAACTTATGTGTCTTGTTCAGTGGTGGTCGGGTTTCAGCCTTCCTTACCTTGGCCATGTCTCTGAACACTGAACACCTTGTATTTCTGGGCACTCCAGGTAGGTTGCAGTTCTGGAATATGACAGCACTGGAGGATAATGGGTTCCTGGTAGCTTTACATTTGATTCTTCTCAAATCTTTGGCAGTTAAGGTGCATCTTTTTTTCTCAACACGTTTCTTGTGCCCTGTTGACTATTTGCAACAAAACGTTTGATGGTTCTGTGATCATGCCCCAATATCTTAGCAATTTCAAGAGCGCTGCATCCCTCTGAAAGACGTTTTACAATGTCTGACTTTTCAGTGTCAGTTAAATCTCTTTTTTGACCCATTTTGCCTGAGGAAAAGAAGCTGCCTAATAATTAGAGACATCTTGATATGGGTTGTTGAAGTCCTTAGGCCATATCCCTAAGGATCCCTCATTTCACAAATACACATCACCTGATATGCTTATATCCAGTAACCATTCAAGTTTATACAATTTGGAGGTGGAAAATATGCATACAAATGATATGGTCAAAATACTCACTTGCCTAATAATTGTGCAGTGTACATGTGCATTTCGTTCCTAAGTGAAGAATTCTGTGCTTGCTTAACACACCCTTACTTTCAGCCTGTTTCTCCCACCTTATCTATCCATGTAGTTTTGATATATATTTTCCTCTTCTAAAGTAGCAGCTCTCCATTCCAATTTTGTGTCCTTAAACCTGCAAATTCAAAAGGTAGTTTCTCCACATCTTCTTCCAAGACACAAATAAAGATATAGAAAAGCAGAGGATTGTATAGGAAGCTTACTTGATGCAAAAATGGATGTAAATACAGTATGCAAAACTCATTGGAAGGAGCCAGACCTCCTGGGCTGCTCTCATCCCTTTCAAGGCGGCTCTGGATTATGAGCCCAATGCTTCCCAACAGAGCCACAGGGCTCTTGTTTCTCGCATGCTCTGCACAAATTTCAGGGATTTGATAAGCAAGATGTTTGCCAGCTTTCCTGAAAATAATTTGTATTCACTTCTACAAAATTAACTTAGCTTATTTTGAACACAGGCCAATGGCTGCATCTGATATTACTACCGGTAAGAAAAAAAAATCCTAACAGGATTGTTTCTTTTGCTGACAAACCTTGATTTCAAGGGAGCACAGTAAGCTATCTGTCTCTAAAATAAAATTTAGCATTAAATTTAGCTCACCACTGTGAGCTACTCTTCTTCCCATGGCAGAAAAGTATGGAATAAATAAAATGCAATCTTATTACAAAATCAGGGAAAAATAACTTTTTCTTCTAGTAAGAAATTGCTACAACTGGTATGTCTAAACAGGGGATGATCACTAAAGCAGTAAAGTGTAATTCTCTGGGATTATATATTATAGTTTACATAAAAATATGTAATTCTTTGTGCAAATTATACAGGTAGTCCTTGATTTACGACCACAATCGAGCCCAACATTTCTCTGCTAAGGGGGACATTTGTTAGGAGAGTTTTGCCCGATTTTAAACCTTTCTCCCCACAGCTGTTATGTGAATCACTGCCGTTGTTAACTTAGTAACAGGGTTGTTAAATGAATCTGGCTTCCCCATTGACTTTGCTTGTCAGAAAGCCACAATAGGGGATCGCCTGACAGGGGGACACGGTTGCCAAGCATCCAAATTTTGATCACACGATCGCGGGGATGCCATAAAGGTGTGATAAACGGTCATAAGTCGCTTTCCGTGGCGTTGTGACTTTGAACGGTCGCTAGATGAGCTGCTGTAAGTAGAGGACAACTTGCAACCTCCTCAGAAATCACTGAAACAAAATCCTCCTCCATCTCCCTTCTCCAAAGGATGCGTGGAAAATGCTCCGGGAAGGATCGGGCCCCTTTCAGAGAGCCGGGAGGGGCCCTCGGAGGGCCGCGGCGAGAGAGGTCCGAGGGGGGGAGTTGTTCCTCTGCCTGCTCCCCTCCCCCCCGCGATCTCCGGCCGCCCTTTTGCCGGACCCTCCCCTCCCCTCCCCCTGCGGGCCCGGCCCCTCCTCCCCTCCCCTCCCGTCATGGCGGCGGCGGCGGCGGCGGACATCACGGCGCTCTTCAAGGCCTCCGTCAAGACGGTGAAGACGCGCAACAAGGCGCTGGGCGTCCCGCCCGGAGGAGCCGACCCCGCCGCCCTCTGGCCCAGGCGCGCCCCCCGGGGAAGGGGAGGCTTCTCCGCCCGCGCCCGCGAAGTGGTGAGTGGCGAAGGGCCTCCTCGCTTAGGCCGCTTCCCGCCCGGCCCCGGCCTCGGCCTCGGCCTCGGCCCCGGCCCCGGCCCGGGGGGGGGGAGGCTGCGGGGAGGGGAGCCGGGCCTCGCGAGGAAAGGGGGAGGCGGCGGGCCTGGGTGCCCCCCTCGCCCGCGTGGGCAGTCGGAGGGAGGGAGGGAGGGAGGGAGGAGTGGCTCTCCGGGGAAAGAAGGAGCCGCCGGCTTCGACTCCAGGCCGAGGGAGGGGGAGGGCTGCGGGGGTGAAGGAGGAGGAGGAGGAGGAGGAGGAGGAGGAAGAGGAGATCCCCCCCCGGCCCAGCCCAGCCCTGGAGACTCCGGCGGTGGGTTTGGGGCGGCGAGGAAGTCGGGAAGCCTTGGGACTCGGCCCCAAAGGAGGAAGGCTCTGGGCTTCGGAATCGGCTCCCCTTCCCGGGAAGAGGAAACTTCCTTTGCGAAGGAAGGAAGGAAGGAAGGCAGGCAGGCAGGCCCGGAGGCCAGAAGGAGCCTCGCCGCCAGCCTTGCAGAGCGCCGGGCGGGACGGGATGGGCCTCGCCCCCGGCAGGGCTTCCCGAGAGAGAGAGAGAGAGAGAGAGAGAGAGAGAGAAGGGGGGGGGGGCGCCTGTGTGGGGTGGGGGGCTCCCCTTGGCCGGGGGCGCCTGCCTTTGAGTTCCCGCCCGGACCAGCAGCCTCTTTTTCTCTGCTGGTGGCTCGAATTGAGTGCGGGGACCAGACACCGGTCAATCTAGGTTTAAAAGCTTTGCCTTCTGTGGTTTGTATTGGAGAGTAGTGATCTGCGGAATTGTTCATTTTAAAGATTTTAAAAATTCTAAACATTCAATTTCCTGTTCTGATAATTTTAGATTTGTTTTATTTATTATAAAAATAATAACTCAAGGCAACAATACCAAATCCTCCTGCTATTTTCTTTACAACAACAACAACCAATCGCTGAAACTAGTTCGGTTTCCAGTTCAGATAAGCTTAGGGTGGCCACAAAGAGAAGCAACACAGACACATTCTGAAGCTCTGTTTTGAATTCGAATCCTTCCAACTTTTCGTGTGAATTGAGGTACTTTCCTCGGTCAGTTTGCAGAAATATAACCGTGGGTCCTGTGTTCTCCCCAGTAAATATGCATAGACTAAAATCACAGTCACTTCCATGGTTAGTGTGTGCATGTTGGCTTCCTTAAAAACCATGATAACCTTCAAGTATCTTCCTTCTGAACTCCTGGACTGCCTCTTCCAAATACTCAGTCCCAATGAAATACCACACTGCCTCCTTTGCCTCCAATGGCTGCAGGTGATGTGCAGGCCAGGACCAGCTCTCTTGCTTTACTTTTTTCTGTGCTGTTCCCTGCACTTCCCTGCATTTGTTTTGCCATCCCCGTCAGGACCCTTTTTCTCAGAATGAGGATGCTGAAGCCTGGGCTTCCCCTGAAGGGCAGCTATTCCATCTGACTGTCAAAATTTGTGATAAGGACGCACCTGCTTTTCTTTTTTTCTCCAACCTTCGCCCCCTTTTTTTCATGTTTACACGTTTGGAGTACTTTATTAAAAATCTTACTCATTACTGATATTTGCAGGGTAAAAATACTTTTGATAAATATTAGAATATGCCATTCTGAAAAATGGGAATTGTCAATAGAGATTTAAGACAAAATATAATAGGTTTATAATAAGAGCAGATTGCAACTGATGTTTTGCTGTACTGAAAATTATAACAACTTTATTTCCTGGGTTTCTGCCTTTCCAGGGGTCAGTTTTGTGTCCAGATGAAGACAGAATTGAATTTTATTTGCAAAATACAGGTAGTCCTTAACTACTTACGACAATTGCAGCAGCCCCATGGTCATGTGATCTAAATTCAGAGGCGGATGATGACTATTGCAGTGTTCTGAGGTCATGTGATCACCTTTTGTAACTTTAACCAGCGTAGTCAATTGGGAAGCCAGATTCACTTAACGACCCTGTTACTAAATTAACTGCAGTGATCCACTTAACTGTGACAAGAAAAGTTGTAAAATGTCTCATTTAACAGAAATTTTGGGCTCAGTTGTGGTTGTAAGTCAAGGACTACCTGTATGCTTGTTTTAGTTTGCAAAATCCATTTTAAGTGCCTTATGAGTGGGCGTGTACTGCAGCATCTCTGTTTTAATTTTAATCTCCTTTGGTCTTTCGCGACATTCATATTCTTGTGTGGCTCTGCTGGATTCCTGGAAAAAGTTTTAGTTCAGGCTTTCATCCAATAATTCATGGCTGAAGTCCTATTTATTCTGATATAACAATGTAAGTTAAACAATACAATGGAATTGCTTTATCATGCATATTTTTTACATGTATCTGTTATTTGTTGTAATACCATAATTGTTATATCATACATGTTATTCATGGGGAATATTTTGAAAATCTAGTGTAAACAAGGAAATATGCTAAAATTATTCTTTCTGTAGAAAAATGGCCATAAAACAATAAAATTACAATAACAAAGTTATTGGATTCTGCAATAAACTTATTCAGATTATTTAAGAATTAAGAGACAATCAGATTTAAGCAGTAAATTAAATTGGGGCAATTCATAAACACTGTTTAGATATACTATTCAGTTTTGGTGTCTGAAATAGTTTGGCTGTAATTATTATTGTTATGACCGGTTCGTTACATTCGTATGGGAACAGTAATTGTACAATCCATACAGTGTAGACAGAAATTAGTTTTTGTAATTTGTTTCTGTTTTGAGTATAAGGAAATGGCATATACCACATGAATTCTGTTCAGCGATTTGTCCGGGCAGCCCTGGCCTCAAAGATAAGGCCACTTTGGACTGTCACAGCAGGTTGGCATGATTCAATGGGTGACCCTCCTGCCTGCCTGGCCCAGGAGCAGGGAGACCCAGAGCCACCCAGTTGCCGTGGGAAAAAAATAGGACTACCTGCTGGTCCTTCCTATTTCACTTTTTAACAGGAGGTTTTAGCAGCCTGATTTATTTTTATCTGGTTGTTTATTATTTTATATTTTTAGGAGGCTGAAATCAGCATGTCTGAGCCCTTATTATGAAGAGAACATTTATCTGTATGGATTGATTGCAATGGACCTCTCTGGCCAGCGTTTGAGACAAACAAGGTTATACTTTGGTATTGTGGAAAAATGGTTGAATCCAGAAGTACCAAGGATTAGTTATTTTTATAATTTATTCTTTGAGGATGCCATGCTAAATTTTAAAATACAATACGAATAACCAAAAGATATGACCATAATAAAATATGCCAGTACAATATCATAGTTAAAAGTAGACTAAATAATGCAGCAAACAAGAACAGCAGCAATTAAATGGTGGATAGCACGAACACAATCAGTAATTTTATTGAGAAAAGACTGAAGAGTGTCTGTTGTTCATTTATTATTTATAAATTGTATTTACATAGCCACCCATTTCACAATCGACTCACTAGTGTTCATGTAATGTGATTCTGATGTATACATTGCGGGAGACAATTTTTGTAATGTGTGTCTGATTATCTGTATTTTATATTTCTGTGAAAAGAATTCACTTCTTTGCAATATATGGAAGTTTTGTAAATCTTTGCCATTTAGTAATATCAAAGCTCATGGACCCTTTTAAATTTTAAAGGGGAGTTGAGCGTGAGTCAATAAATAGCTCCAATTTTTGGTGCTTGTTTAAGGTAAATCATGAACAAAAGTCTTCCCACATGTTATGTTCCAGTGTAAAAAAAAATTAAGATTCAGTAACTGATGCAGCAACATATCAGTAATAATTACAGCCCTGTAATTAGCGTTAATGTTTTAACTTTGCTATGTAGGCATTTTGGCCCATTGCTTCATTGCAGACTTGTTTGATAACACTTGGGGTTTTTTATTACACGGCTTTCCTATCTTAAGTCCCACCACAACATTTCTGTGTGATTTAAGTCTGAATCGTGTTTTGGCTTTTCCAAAATGCTGGTTTGATTCTTTATCATTCTCTTGTAGGCTTCTCTCTCTTCTGTTTTGTAAGGGATCATTGTCTTGCTGCAGAGTTCTCTTGTGCTTCAGCTGAAGGATAGATGGCCCGATGCTCATGCTTCCTCAGGGACAGTAAACAGTCCAGGCCTTGAGTCAGCAAAGCATCCTGGAATCACAATGCTGCCACTTTTGTGCATGGGGTGGCATAAAAACTGTTGTGGAATTCATGGTTTTGTTTCCATTGGACGTTAGCGGCTTTGTAACCCAGGAAGTTTCCTTGCTATCTTACCTGTGTCCATCGCATTTCTCCTGGTGTTTGAAGGGCTTCTTGGAACACTGGAAAGAAGCACTGGGTCCCTTTTGCTTTACTACCCTCTCAGGAGCCCCATTTTTAGTCAGTGCCTTTCCAATGATGGAATCATGAACCCCATGACAGGAAAGCTAAGAGAGGCTTAGAGGGTCCTGCTTTGAGATTCTTCATGGCATCTAGAGCAATTTTAGAGTTCAGTTTTGGAGTGATTTTGACTGGATGAGCACCCTTGAGATTCTTTTCCATTTCAAGACTGTGGATTGAAGCCTCAGAAATCGGTCTGTAGTGTTTTCCAGACTGATCGACATCAGGAACTTTTTAATGAAGGTCTTCAAACATGCCTCTTGGACCCATGTGGCAACCCCTGCATTATGACAAGAGGAGTCAGCTGGGGACAGGACTGGCCCGGCCCACATCAGCCCTTATTGCTTAATGAAGCCCTCACACATCTTCCTTTAACGTAAGTGATGGGGAAGGTTTGATTACTTGGCCCTATGGGCACATGGCAGGCTGGATGACTTTGTCTAGGAATAAATGAAATAAGCACCGAACTTTGGGGGCTCTTGCTGACTCAGATTCTAGTTATGTATCAGCAGGATCTCAAGAGGTTCAGTGTAAAAGATACGCAAAAAAATCAGAGGGTGAATATTTTATTCCACAGGACTGTACAGACCAGTGGTTTCCCCATCTCTGTACTAGGTCCTGTAAGTACTGTAAAAAACAAGACCACCTTTGTGAAGCTCCCAGGCAAGACTCATTTTTAGCTGTGCGTTCATCTTTAATGTCTCCGGGACATTCATTGGCGTATGATCCTGCGGGTGAACCATCCCAGCCTGGCTTGTGTGTTGGAAGATTGTCGTGCTGCCAGCTCTTCTTCGGAGCTTGCAAGTGGGCAAAGTGCAGAGGGCAGACCCTGAGCTTGGCCTGGCCTTCGGAGCCGAGAGAGACGGATGCCGTCTTTTGCAATTCTCTTATCTGCTAATGCACGTGAGTAGATTCACGACCTTTTCATTTGCAAGAGGGACATGTTTTCATTGTGAACCGATATCACGAAGATGAAAATCTGTTCAGAGGAACTCCATAAATGAGACCATTTGGATAGACCGTCCTTCTAGGAAGCTTGTGCTTTTGTATGTTCCACAGAAAGGTTCAGAAGCAATTCAGTTTTTTTGGGGTGGTGGTGGTGGTGGTGGTGATTGTTCATAAACAATCTTTTGTAGAAGAATGTCTTTGAGGATCTCATTTCTTACCATTTACCAGTACCAGAATTTCTCACAATGTTGTCATCTTGTTAACTGTTTCTTGCGAGCATTGCCTTTGTTTAAATTTTAAAGTTCTATTCTAGGCAAACTTCATTCTTTGTCCCTCTTGAACACCTTCCATGCTCACTTTATCGTGGCACATTTCTATGTTTTGTGAAGAAGGAAAAGCAGTAAACTGTGGAAGGAAGGAAAATATCTGTGGAAGGAAGGAAGGAAAATAAAAATAAAAGGAAATATCTCAGATAACTTTGCTGAGCAAAATTTTCAAATCTAATTCCAAATATGATAGCCACTATACTGTATTTAATACTGTTTCGTTATTTAAGTTTCACTTAACTTGGCTGTTTAAAAATAATGAGATGAAAACTGTCAAAGTTATAATATTTGGAAATAGATCTTAAAGATATAATGATATTTGTTTATCCTGAATTAAATTATAGAAAATTCCATGGGAGGCAAATACTTTCTCAACACAGTCCAATCCAACATGGCATTCAAACTCAGTTATTCAACTAAATATAATAAATGCAGCTTCGTGTTTTTGTTATAAATTTCTGAATGTGTTATTTTAGTGTAAATATCAAATTTGTTTTTGTAAGGAAAATAAAATAGTACAAAGGAATTTTAGATAAGAGATGGCTGTCAAACTTCTGGATCCTGGGGGGATTTTGTAGAAATAAAATGAAAGTTAGGATTGAAACTGACTCTTTTTAAACATGAGAGCCAGGAACTTGATAAATGTATTAGGATTTTATTATTGGATGGGGAGTGCTTTCTTATATTTTGGCCCTGTCATCAGGGCCAAATTAGAAGCAAAATTTGTCCCCAGATTTGTTGTTCGGTGGCATGGCTGGTAACCTGTGTTGGATATAAGACAGCATGTTTCCCAGTTTGATACAGTAGATCAAATGAGGCCCCTTTGTGTTAATTTAGTTTTCAGGGCTAATTAAAGTAAGTAAAGTAATTAAAAATGTCACCTTACTGTGCAGTTTGTACATATTAAATGAGTTTGAAATTTCTGTATTGTTGTCTCTTAACGTTGTTGTCTTTTCAAAGTTGTTTGAAAAGGAATTGTGGCGATGAAGTGCTAACACCCTTCCCTATGTGCACTTGTTGCAGTTTTTGTTCTTCAATTAAATACATCTTGCCTCCTTCAAATGAGTCTCTGCACTTATTCCCGCATTGCGCCCTTGGTTTTGCAACTCAAGCAAACCTGTGAGGGGATGAAAGTAACCAGACAGGGAAGCATGAAGACAACCTAATCATTAGCACCAAAATGAATGTTTAACTAAAAGAATGGTCATGTTTAAAAGCCCTAATGCTACTTTTTGGAAAGAAAACCCCGTGTTGTGGCATGCGCAGAGGTTTGGTGTTCTTGCAGTAGTTGTAGCTAGTACAGATGAAGAACTGGGGCTTACATTTGCAAGCTGGAATGTCCTGCAGATAATTAAGTTGTGGTCAGGCTTTAGAAAAATACAAAGTTCTCGAACTATGATTTTGTAAACATGCTGCAATAACATTTCATTATATTTAACAGTTTCATATAGAAAGCTGATACTCTCACAAGGCATTGATTAAAGGTAAAACATCAAGAAAGAAAAAAACATTAAATTAGAACTTCAGTTAGGATGTTGACAGTTGGCTTGTAATATTAAACAGATGTGCATATTCTTGAAATAATCCTGTTTCAAAACTTTGTTGCCGAGATCTGACAAAAAAAAGCTACATGATTTTTTATTAATATTAAATTCCCTTTGACTTTGGACTGCCCTTTCCTCCTTTTTTTGCCCATGTCTTGATAGGGAGGTGTTAAAAAAGTTGTGTTTAAGAACAAATTTTAGCAAGCAGAACAAAAATGCTACCTATCACTTAGTTTATAGTAAACAAAGCTGACATTTGCTATTTAGGTTAAATTCTTTAGGTTAAATTCTTGTGTGGTTGAAAGGGGCAAGGAAGATTATTGGGTGCTGCTTATAACAAAATAATTCAGTTTTTTGCAATGAATTGAAGTTCAGCATTATGTTGTTTCTTTTTTTTTCAGCAAGAGAGGAGTAATAGTAGTCAGTTGTACAAGTTTTCCTGGGATGACCATCCATTTTTTCCGGTTGGATGCACGGAGTTATATAATCTCTTATTTGTTATCTGAATGTTTGGGGTTTTTTGCATTAGTTTATGAGAAGATCCTGAAACTTCCCTAAATTATTTTCTTGAGATGAAGGTTGAGGCAGTATTTACAAAATGAAATGACTAGCAATGAATAAAACCATGTTGGTTTTAACATTTGATATTGATTTTAATTGATAGGTTTTAAATTATGGGCCAAATTCTATTTAATTAGTTTTAAATAATTATTTTAACTTTTGTACAAATGTTTTTATTTTGGCTGTTCACCGCCCTGAGTCCGAAAGGAGAAGGGCTGTATACAAATTTAATAAATAATAATAAAATAATAATAATTTTTCTTTTGTAATTGTTTCATCTTTTCAGTTTTTGTTAAGAACTCAAATCTACAAATTATCCATTAAATCTTATTTTCCTTATCTGCTTCTAGATAATATCATCTTATTTCTCCACTGATAAATAAAATTAGCAGATTTAGCTTTGTTGTGTCATAACCTATTTACATTTATTCCTCTTTACTAAGAGTCTTTAGTCTTTACTAAGAGTCTAGTTCCCTAGAGTCGGGACCGACTAGCACATATGTACGAGGGGAACCTTTCCCGTTACCTTTTACTAAGAGTCTAAGGCTGGGGGACTCACACAAGCAGAATGTCAACAGAGGCTGGCCCCTTTTCTGCCAAACCAATAAACGCCTCGAAAATAAACCCCTGGTCATGCAGCCTTTTAAAAAAATTGCCACGTTAAACACACAGCTGAATCCCTAATCATGGGTTTGTAGAACTGGTTTAAAGATTCTTGGGATGTTGGTGATGAAATGATAAATATAGACAATCACCTATCAATAATTATTCATGATTCCCAAGTAAACTTTTAATTATCATTTTATGTTTCCATTAAAAGGAGAATCAACCATTGTTCTTTCATAACAATATCTCTTGCTATGAAGGAGTGACCTCAGTGTACATGGGATTGCCACTCTTGAATTGGCCTTTTTAGTCACACCAGATGCTGTTTTAAGTCCTCTTCCCAGAGCACGATATCGTAGTCTTTTGAGACTGAAGGTTGCCAATGGATGAATGAAGGAGTGACCTGAAACCATTTTCTGGAGCCTAACATGATTTCTCACCTCCCAAATCTCTGGCTAAATATGGGACTTGTGGTTTAGATTCATATGTCCTCAGGCTACTTTATGAATTTCTCCCCACTTAATAATGAAAGGGTTGCCTTGTTACGGTTTCGGCATTTAGCAGGTAGCAAACTCCCACACGTCCAGGTGTGTATATGTATGCTCTTTTTCATTTTCAGCAAGTATTAGGCTGATTATCTGAATTAGCTTGAGAGGTGAAAAAGAGAAATTTACCTATTGACTAGGTAAATTTTAATCTAGTCTTTTAAATCCTGCCTTTATTACTTTAATCCTGTCTTTATTACTGTACAAGAAACTCAGTGACAGTGACGCTATCTAATATTGCTTCCTCCTATTTTCCCCACAACAGCAGCAGCAACCCTCTGAGGTGGGTTGGGCTGAGAGAGAGGGACTGATCCAAGGTCACCCAGTCAGTTTTCATGTTTAAGACTGGACTAGAACTCACTGTCCCCCAGTTTCTAATCCAGCACCTTCACCACTAGACCAAATTGGCCTCTGGCTTCTACCTCAGAGATCCTGGACTCAGGTGGCTGGAATTGCCGTCACCCATGGGCTGGCAATAGAATCAATTGCCTTACATAGCCGTGGGTCGCCATTGGGTGGGTGGGTGGGTGGTTGGGCGGGCTCTCTGGATAAAGAGCCACAGATGAATTAAAGTGTGCTAGGAAGATCATTCGTTTACCAAACAGCATGTGCTTGGCATTAATTTCAAACTTACTTCCTTTCCCACATGTATTATCTATCCAATTAAAATATTAATATAGGATAAGTAAAATTAATCTGTTGAATGTTCTTGTTCATTCAGTGTGGATGGTTTGAACAATTACACATTGTTGTATTTTGATGCAAGAGTGGTTGATAATGTTATATTTATTTTAGCCTAGAAATGATAGGAAGTTTAGAAGAAGTTTGTGACTTCCCTTGAAAACTAGATTTAATATATTAGTTCTAGAATGGAAATTCAGTATTTTTGATTTGGAGGAAAAATATGAGGAATATACAAATAATAATTTGATCCCTCTGAATTATGGAGACTTTTCAGTTTAAACATAAAATAATTGTGATAGTGATATTTGAATTCTTGGGAGACACATGGTTTTAATGTGAGCTGCTTCAGAATAGAAGTTGGTTCACTTGAATGAATTATTTTCTATGTTACCTAAAGACAAATAATGTTTAAAAACTTGGGGTATGAAAGTTGTCGTCCCCGTCGTCCCCACCCTCCCAGGCATGCAGTGATGCCGATTCTTCAGCACATTCACCTCTTTGCAGTGTGGCCAAAGAAGGATACATGGACACATTCTCTGCTGTGAATATCCCCCCCCCCCCACTCTCTCTCTCACACACACACACTGGCTGTAACATCACCCCGGGTTACTTTTGGTGAAATTTTTGCAGGCGTCCTTCAGAGCAAACTATCAGGGCAGTCCTGGCCCTGGGTTTCTGCTGCGGTACACTCGGTTGATCTGCTGATTGCTGTTCATGAGGTAATTGTTGTTATAATTAGCTGAGCAACTGTGCATTGTTGCAGTAATTATTAGATGATGCTCATGGTGAAATAAAAGACATTTTTGTCTAATTCCTATGCCTATTTAATAAAAACATCTATTTTTTTTTAAAAGGCAATTTTGAAAATATGCGGAATGTAGCAATTAACCTATATGCATGTATGTAATACTAGAAAACGAGCAACTTATTATATTCAAAGGGAGATCTGATAGGCTGAAATTGCTTAAAACATCAGTTATTGAAGATCTACCCTGGGGATTTTAAGAAACCGTTTAACAGATGAAAGTATATTTTGAAAAGTCTGACCTTACAGCAATCATAAAATGAATGCAAACAGGGCTTCTTCCCCTGAAACCTAGAGAGGCCATCTGTGTCTAATCCTGTAATTACAGGCTGAGTTCAATTACCTTTTCAAACTTGGAGCAGACGGGAGACAAAGCAGTGAATGTGCAGAGGGCTTTGTCTAGACCTCAACTGACCACAGCCTAAAAGACGAATTTATATCTAACTGTATTTAGTGTGCTCGGTTTGGTTGGCTGTTTATTTGTTAATTCATTTTGCTACCATTTTTTTTGAATCTTGGAAACTTTTGTTCTTGAGCAATCCCTCAAGAAAGAGATGGAAGCAGCTCACAGAGTGGGACTTCAGGGTTTTCTTTAAAACTTTTTAATTTTCAATCCGATATGGTTTTTGTTATGTATATAGTTTTGGCGGGAGATTTGAAAGACAATGGGTCAATTGTGATTGGTCAGCTCCCTGGCTGGCAAGGTATATAAAGGGAGCTGTGTTACTGTAACCTTTGCTGAAGTTCACACTACATTAAAGAGCTGTTGTCACACACTAACTTGCTTCTGCCTCCTCAATCACCCAATTTAACATTGGCGACGAAGGTGGGATTGAGGCAACAAGAAGCAAGCCGAGAAAGAGCTGAGAACTATGGATTCAGCCAGATGGACGAGCCCCGTACAGAGCAGGACTACCATGATGTCTGCATATGTACCGCCAACACCTTTTGACCTGGCCAGAGAGAAGTGGGGGTAGTACATGGCTCGGTTTGAATGCTTCCTGGAGGCCAGCGATCTACAGGGCCTCTCTGACAACAGGAAGCGAGCACTATTCCTGAGCCACTGTGGACCGGACATGGCTGAGTCAATATCGGAACCAACCCCGGTCCAGACAAGTATCGTGGCAGGCCTTGCAAGCTTCGCTGAAGGCCCACTACGCCCCGGTACCATCCAGGTTCGTACAGAGGTATGAGTTCCGGCAACGACTGCAGCGAGAAGGCGAACCGATCAGCGCTTACATGGCCGCCTTGCGCAAGGCAGCGACGCACTGCGAGTACTGAGACCTCGATGATGTGCTCCTAGAGCAACTAATCTATGGCGTGAGAGATATTCGCCTACAGAGAAGACTGCTCGCCAGGTCCAATCTTACGTTTCACATCGCCCTCGACGAGGCAAGAGCACACAAATCGTCCACCAAGGCTGCAGAGACGCTGCAATGGCCAGCACCATTGCAAGCGACGCCAAGGTCGACACCGGTGCACCACGAGGCGACCTAGACTGACAGCGAGGAAGAGTCCGACGAAGACGTCTTCCAAATGGAATGGCACAGAAGGGAGCAGAAAGAGCGTCGGGAGAACTGTGCAAGCTGCGGAGGTTCCCACCAACGGCAGACTTGCAAGTTCAAGGATGCCATTTGCAGACGCTGTGACAAAAAGGGACATCTAGCAAGGGTCTGCTGGGCGAGTCTACCATCCAACAACAAGCCAAGGAGCGGAGCCAGCCAATCGGAGCAGACGCAGCATAAGAAGGCCAACAAAGATGGTGATTCAAAAAAGGGTGCGAGCTTCCAGAATCACGAGACCTGCAGCACCAGAGTCGGCCAAGCCAGCGTGACCATCGAGAAGAAGGTCCACACCATGGTGGAAATAGAGGGGAGCCCTTGTGAAATGGAGATCGATACCAGGTCATCTCTATCCATCATGTCCTGGGCCACCCTGAAAGCAGCGATATCCAGTTTAAAGAAGGGCCAACTACAGCACCAGCTTTGGGACTACCAAGGAAACTGCATCCCGTGGAAGGAGTTGGCACGTTCCAGGTCGAGTATGGAGAGCACCGGAAGAAGCTTCCCCTCACTGTGGTCAGCGAACGCCTCCTGAGCCTCCTGGGGCTGGACTGGTTTAAGGCCCTTGGAATGGGATTCACCGGAGTCCACAGCGCAAGCAGTGCGTTAGCCCGGAGTGACAGCAGCCTGAGGGACGACCTGATGCAAGAGTTCCAGGACGTGTTCGACGACCAGCTGGGCAAATACATGGGGACCCCTATCTCTTTTAATCTTGACCCCAATGTAGTCCCAATCTGATTTAAGGCTAGATGGGTGCCCTTCGCACTAAAGCCTAAGATTGACTTGGAACTTGGCAAACTAATTAAATAGGGGGTGTTAGTCCCAGTAGACCATGCCAAATGGGAGACACCCATCGTGACACCCATCAAGCCTGACGGGTCTGTGCGCATCTGCGCCAACTACAAATGCACAATTAATAAGGCTCTCCAGCAGAGTGCTTACCCTGTCCCAATCGTGCACCATTTACTCCATTTGCTGGGTCCTGGCAAGATCTTTGCAAAACTCGATCTTGCGCAGGCATACCAGCAACTGCCAGTAGATGGCAGTACCGCGGAGGCACAGACTATCGTAACTCACAGAGGTGCCTTCAAATGCACTAGGCTACAATTCGGAGTTAGCGTAGCCCCCGGGTTGTTCCAAAGTACGATGGAACGCCTACTACAAGGACTTCCAGGGGTAGTCCCCTATTTTGACAATGTCCTTATCAGTGCCACAGACGAAAAACAACTAGGAGACCGACTAAGGCTAGTGTTAGAGAAGTTCAGAAGTGCTGGCCTCAGGGTCAAATGGACAAAATGCATGATAGCAGTACCCTCTATCGAGTTCCTGGGGTACTGGGTGGACAGAACGGGCATTCACCCACCGAAAGCAAGATTAGGGCCATCAAAAATGCACCAACGCCCAAGAACAAGTCGGAGCTACAAACCTTCCTGGGTCTCCTTAACTTTTATGCCATCTTCCTGAGAGAGAAGGCAACGGTAGCTGAACCCCTACACCGACTATTGGCTAAAAATGCACCCTGGGTTTGGGGAAAGACTGAGGCTGCTGCTTTTGCCGCCGTGAAAAAACTCTTGTCCGGGGAAAGTTTCCTTATCCAGTACAATGCGACAGTTCCGCTTGTACTAGTCTGCGATGTGTCCCCTTTTGGAGTAGGGCCATCCTGAGCCACAGACTACTGAATGGACTAGAGGTACCCATAGCTTACTGTTCCCGCACCCTGTTCAGCACTGAGCGGAACTACAGCCAGCTGGACAGAGAGGCCCTTGCTGCCGTCTCAGGAGTAAAGAAATTCCCCAAATACCTGTTTGGGCTGAATTTCGAACTTGTCATGGACCATCAGCTGCTTTTGGGCCTCCTGGTTGGGGATCGATCCACCCCCGCTGCCTTGTCTCCACGGATGACTCGCTGGACTATCTTTCTAGCAGCATATTCCTACCGCCTTGTCCACTGACCCGGACTGAGTTTGGGGCACGCCGATGCCCCCAGCCAATGCCGGCTACCGGACATCCATCCTAGATGACTCCCCACCAGGGGCACCAGTCCTACTCATTGACATTTTGGACTCAGGACCTCTCACATCTTCTGAAGTGACGAGAGTGTCGGCTCGAGACTCTGTTCTAAAGAATGTCATGAGTTGGGTCATGAGGGGGTGGCCGGGAAAGACTGAAGGTGGGGAATTTAAATTGTTTGCAGCCAAGAAGAACGAATTGTCTATGCAAGGGGGGTGTTTATTGTGGGGTGATCATGTCGTGGTTCCCTTATGCTTAAGGGAAAATGTTTTGCGCATGTTACATGACGGGCACCCTGGGATCGTAAGGATGAAGGGGCTAGGTAGGAGTTATGTTTGGTGGCAACGAATGGACGACGACATCACCGAGTGGGTGGGGAAGTGTCAACCCTGCCAAGAGTCCAGACCAGATCCCCCCACAGCACCAGTCAGGGAATGGGAACCACCCCAGGGTCCCTGGTCTAGACTCCACATAGATTTCGCTGGCCCATTTCACGTCCAAAGATTCCTAGTGATCGTTGACGCCTATTTGAAATGGCTTGAGATCATTCTAATGCAGTCCACGACCTCCGAAGTGGTAATCAAGGTGCTTCGGAAACTCTTTGCCACCCACGGATTGCCCGATACCGTTATCGTATCGGATAACGGCCCCCAGTTCACCGCCACCCAGTTCGAGGGGTACCTGGCAGAGCTGGGCATCAGATATGCCCTCTCTGCACCTTTTCATCCGGCCAGTAACGGACTGGCTGAAAGGTTCATGAGAACGGCCAAAGAGGCACTCTCACAGTTAGACGCTGGGGATTGGCAGGTCAGGGTAGATAAGTTCCTGGCTGTCCAGCATGCCACATCATGCACAGCCACAGGCCACAGCCTGGCCAAGCTCCTGATGGGCAGGAAGCTGCGGTGCATTCTTGACCGATTACACCCCAACTATTCCCTGGACGGGTTCAAGGGGATGGACAAGAAGTTGAGGGAATTCCAGATAGGGACACCAGTGTTCGCCAGAAATTACACGAATGGGCCCCTATGGGTAGCCGGGACGATTTCGGATAACACAGGCCCCAAGTCATACACTGTAGACATGGGAGACGGGAGGATCTGGCGAAGACACATTGATCAATTCCGAAGAAGGTTGGCCACCGAACCAGAACCGCAACTCCAAAGTCCAAGCTGTAGCTACCAAACTCTTCCCACAACAGCTAGCCCAAGCCCGTGGAGATCCGGGGACTTACCTGGGAACTTTGGTGTCCAGCGCCGCCCCAGTGAGACGCTGTTCCCAGCCGAGGAAAGCAACGCCCCCGAAGTAATCCAGGAGGTTCCATTGGTGGAGTTGGGAGAAACAAAAGATCCCTCCGACCAGCTAGATGCCACGCTTCAGACTGAACTGCCCAGGTCAACTAGGCATAGGGAACCCCCTGGTCACCTGCGTGATTTTGTATGCAAATGTACACCCTGAGTGCCTTCTGGGAGGGGAGGGGTGTTATGTATATAGTTTCGGCGGGAGATTTGAAAGACAATGGGTCAATTGTGATTGGTCAGCTCCCTGGCCGGCAAGGTATATAAAGGGAGCTGTGTTACTGTAACCTTTGCTGAAGTTCACACTACATTAAAGAGCTGTTGTCACGCACAACCTTGCTTCTGCCTCCTCAATCGCCCAACTTAACAGTTTTCTATCCCTATTCTGTTTGCTAAAACTGCAGTCTCTGGTGTACATTGTATAATTAGCTCATTAAGACAGAACTGAAGGGGACTAGAGGAGTTAGTTTTCTCAGGACGCTGATGCTCCACTGCTGTATTTCTCCTTTCTGACAAGTTTGAGGTTGGGGGTATTTAGGATTGGGAGCAGAGAAACAAATGGGGGCCAAGGGTGGGTCAGCCTTTGGCAGATGGAGCTCTTCTGACAGGATTGCTCTCACCGAGCAGTGGTAAGGTGGTCGTCGGGAGGTGGGTCCTGCTGGGTCAGTCTTGATACTCTTTGCCACCTAACCTTAAATGGCATGGAGGTTGGCTTGGCTGGTAAGGCAATACTGTCCCTGCCTGGGATGGGAACGGGGGAGGGGAGAGCGAGTTGGACACTTCATAAACTCAAGGCTGGACTCTGCCTTCCCTGCCTTCCTCATAGGGTGTCCCTTGAAGGCAATTTGGAAATTGTAGCTGTTCCAGAAGATGGGCCAGTGAGAGGGGAGTGAGACTCCCCTCAGGTCCTTCATTACCCTTCTCTCCCCCCCCCCATTGAGGCATCTGTAGTGGGATGAGGGAGGGGATGCTCCCTTAGGAAACAGGGCAGGAGCCCCCAGAGGAAGAAATATAGGGAGGAGCCGCCCTAATTGTTTGGGCTGTTTAAAAATGGCAGTGGAAGTTTGGTAAAGTGGCCTCACAATACAATAAAATATAATTAGTTCATATAGTCATGTTTCTTGTCTGTGTACCAGGGAGGGTGGACACAACATCAGTGTTTCTGGTTGTCATCTGAATAACGTATTGCACCTCCTGGGACTTAGGCTTTTCCCAAGACCACTTGCGGCTCCAGAGTCAGCCCTGCTGCACCCTTGGGGCTTAACGGAGCTAATGGCCATGGAAACAATCCCCCCCCCCCTTGCTCTTGTTACCGTATAGGGGAAAGCCTTAGGGAAAGAGACCTGTTTTCCTAGAGCTAGGCCATTGAATACTGCATTCATCTCTGGCTTATGCTGGTTATGCTTATATACAGTTTAAAAATAGCAATTAACAATGAAGCCCTCTGGATTTGACGGCAGAATGCATGGGATGCCAGCCTCACCCCCGGCTGCAGAAATTCTCTCTCACCAGGCAACGTCACACATTCTGATGAGGGAGAAGCTTCCCGAGGATGGGCTCCAGTACTAAACCTCTGGTCCCGGTGACTGACCCAGGTTGGATCCTGCAATGTAGGAGTGGTGTAAATATTTTGACAAGAAAAATGCCCCTTGTGCAGAATTAAGTAATCCTTCTTTAGCCATTGAACTTCAGGTTGCTGAGAATTTAGCAGGATTGTTATGGGAGCCAACTCCTACCATTTCATGTAAATCACAAAAGGGCAACTTTCAGCAGTTCTTTATAATAATAATAGCTTTATTGTCATTATACGTGTATACACAGTATACCCATACAACAAAATTCACTTTATTTGTTTCCACTACCACCACCCTCAAAAATTGAGCTGCTTGGAGGCCACGTGCCCAGGAACAGGAACCCTTCCAGCACCCAAAACATTTTAATCTTCAAAAGTAATCCAGCTCCTAACTAGACAAAAGTTGCACTCCCACCCCCCCCCCCCCAAAAAAAAGATTCAGGCACCCAAAAGTAATCTCATAACATGCAGATGGAACTTACTTTTAAGTAAGAATTCATAAACCCAAACAGTTGTTTTATTAAAAAAAAATCTCTTCCAATCAGTCTTTCCCTTAATGAGTGTTTCATGTGGCCAGAGGGAAGTTGACAGAGGGCCCGTGAGCTCTGCTGGGAAGAAAGAGGTCAGCTTCACAAATTACCATCATTTTGTTTACTTGATAGGGTTTTAAATTTATTAAGAACAAATGGAAAGGGAAAGAAATAAGTGGAAATATAATTTATCTGGAGTAAAAAGAAACTAGGATATATTTATGTAAGAGCACAAATAAAATTTAATTTAGTAATTGAGAATTGTTGTAAATCAAGTGTATTTAATCAGTACAAAGTCAATTTCAATAAACAAGTATTTTGCCTATTTCTTAAAAAATTATTGTTCTTAGCATTTCTCACAGCTGCTTTTGCGTTGCATTTTGTGAGGTTTTGGATCATTGTGTGAAAATATAAATATTAACTGAAGTTCTGATTAGAGTTGGGCAATAAAACAAAAAATTGGAATATTATTAAAATCAGATGTGTCTTATATTGAAATAGAAGATGTGCACACGCCAGTCTGTGGGTCTGGTTTATATGGCGCAGCTTTCATTTATTGTTTCAACTCTGAAGGAAAGCTTGTCTTAACAACCACACACACCAACTTCCCTTTGTTTGTGCAGATCATAATCAAGTAGTAAAGTAAACTGGATGTGTGTCCTTGAACTCAAGTAGCTTACTCAGAAGCAAGCAGGCCAAGGATTGGACCTGGGCAAGGCGCCCCAAACAGGCCCCAAGATGGGCAGAGTTTCATTTACTGGCAGGGTGAGACGTGTCGAGGGGATCTAAATAAACATTCCTCTTTGTCTTCCTCTCTAGTTATACAACTACACAAATGAAAGGAGTTGCTCAAAAGCTGTGTGCTTGAGGGAGGGATGTGCTGGGCTGTGGGATGCAGCGGAAGAAAAGAGGAAAGAAATAAAATATCAGTGACCAATCACAACTGGGAGAGTTTGTGTAAAAAACTCACTTTCCCACTAGGCTGTGTCTCATCTGAGTCCATACTGAGAAATCGAAACACCTGGTGGGATTAATTCTTCATATTTTCTGATAGCAGCTTAGTTTTCCAGTGAATTAATTGGTTGTTTTTTAAAGTGTTTCACAGGAGACCATTCATTTCTTATTCTTCCAGCTAATTCACTGCTGTTGTCCTTACCTTCTCAGGTCAGGCGAGGAGTGACTGGGAGGGGAGGGTGAGGGGCAGGGCCAGCCAGTGGTGGGTTCAGTCAACGGAGCCACAGCAGGGGGACAAAAGAGCTTCATTTATCTGGGAACCTGATGTCAGGGTAATGATGATTTAAAGCTGACCAGCCCTTTAAGACTGAGGATGAGTCAGCAGGGTTATTGCCCTTTAAGAAGCTATCTATATAAAGGAAGCAATTAGAGGGCATCTCTCTCCTCATGTATCTGCATTGTAGTTCTCTGTGTAGAGTTGAAGAAGACTGATTGCTTTCCTGGTATGTGCCTACCACATGTATGTCTTGTTGGAAGAAATATCCTTCTGGGTTCAGCTCCAAGTGGGGAAAAAGACACTGGAAACATGGAGACTGCTTGGAAAGATGGTTTAAAGGTGGACAGGATCACATGGCTTGAGTTCCTGAACAGAAAAGGCCCGAGATACAGCGAGTCCCCAGGTTTTATGCTTTCTCTGTCTTTGAACTTCCTGGGGCCCAGAAAGAGTATCCTGATTGGTTGTCAGACTCCCAGGGGGTGGGGGTCTTAGCTAGCCTTGCTGGCTGATGTAATCTTCCCAGGTGACATGTTGTGAGTTTCTGTCCTAGATGGGTCCCATTGTGTTAGTTTCTGTTGCAGATGAGTCCTATTGTCAAAGATTGAGTTTCTGCCTCTGGCCCATTAACAAAGACGGGGAGGCAGGAAGGTGGGAGTTGCTTTGTCTTTAAAACATGTTTCTCCATTTCTCAACCAGGGAAACATAATATTCTGCCTTTTTGATATTTCCCAAAATATTTCATTCTTCTAGGAAAGGGTGTGAGTGCTAATTTCCTCATACCTCTGTGTCCTGTATTTTGCTCCTGGATTGTCTCAAAATAGTAGTTACACTGTTAAATACTCTGACACCTGAAATTACTCTTGATTTAAATATGGTAAAAGGCACCCAAAGAAGAAAGAACAACATCAGCACAAAAAAAACAACAACAAAAAAAAACCCACCACCAACCCTTGCCTATTTTTGGAAATGGTTCAAGAGGGAACCCAGAGGGAGAGGGAGAGGGAGAGGGAGAGAAAGAGAGAGAGAGAGACAGAAACAGAGACAGACATACTTGTTTCCCACAGAAAAGAAAACACACGGAGCCACAAAAGTGTGGCTTGGGGGGGTGTCATGTGATTGGGTGGGAGTGAGTGACATCGAGTTGGCCACGCCCACCCAGGTTTTGTGGTGGTGATTTGATTTCTGTGGGAAACTAGTCGAAATGGCTCTTTGAGTGTTTAAGGTTGCAGACCCGTGGTCTAGGAGGACACCTGCCCAGTAACTGTAGAGCAGTGTCTAGATAAAATGTGCAACCTGCACTTGTTAAAAGTGAAGTCAGTCCTGAACCCTCTCCTGCTTTTACATTTTTCCTCCTTGTTGATACAAACCAGAAGCTGAGCCAGATTGATCATTAGAGGGAGCCAGACTGTCTCCTGCTTTTCTGCCCTCCCCTCTCTCCCTCTACAGGATTTAAACCTTTGTTTAAGATTCCCTTCCTGGGTAGGAATTGATCTGAATGACCTTTTTTAAAAAAAGTTTTAACTTGTTGCTGAAAGCTGAAAGCAACAAGTTAAAGTTTTAACTTTGCTGAAAGCAAAGCCTGTTCGTGGTCTGGACTGCCAGAGTGTTGCACCACCAGCACTCCTCCTCCTCCTCCCTCCTTGCTACCCAGAGAAGTGGCAGTAGCTCAGGCCCTCAAGGCCCCTGCCCTCTCCTTGACAGCAGTGGGTCTGGGGAGCAGAGAAGTGGGGGTGGGGGCTTGGGGGCTGGGCAGTCAAGGAGCCTGGGTGTGGGCCTGGTGGCAGAGGGAGGGTCAGGTATTGAGCTCAGCTTGCTAATTGGATGCAACCTTGAAGAGTAACCTGGGCAGGATTAAAAAAGGAGGGTTGGGGCTTTCCTGCCCTTGAGCATTTATGATCTTTGCAGAGCAGGAAGATCAGCCCTTTTGATGGGAGTTTCTCCAGGCTTTAATCAGGAGGGAGGGAGAGCACTCCTTTTCCAGAGACCAGAGTGAGTGGGGTGGGGCTCCTGACTCCTTCCCAAAGACTGCGGCTGAGGCAGAGGGGCCCCAGAGGGCCAGAGGCATGCCCTCTGCAGCGCAGGCAGGCAGGCAGGCAGGCAGGCAGGCTCTGGGGCGCTTTTGTCTTCCCCAGAGAAGAGAAGTAGGATGGCTGTCCTTCTCTGCAGCTTTTCCACAGAGGTGAGGAAACAGCCACCTCTGGTCTCTGCTCCTGTATTTCCAGACCCCAAAGAAGGAGCAGAAGGAACATTAGACGTGGCTTGTCCACCTCTATCCTGACCTTTATTTCTAGATGGGTGGCAGGTGAGCTGAGGATGCCTTGGTGTTCTCTTCAACCTGGAGTCTTGGCGCCATTTCTGTGGACTCCACGCTCCTCGCCTTTTGGGCTCAAAGGGTTATGTGGGTTTGGAAAAATCTGAAGGGGAAATTATTTCTAGTATGGCAAATAAATTGGGATCTGATTAACTTACTACTTTAATTGCATTTGCACATATGGCTGACATCGGGGCTACTTTTTAAGTAGCACTGAAAATCTTTATTTGAAAGTTATATTGTATTTCAATACGTGTTTCCAGGTATTTCCTAACGAGGCATGACAAACTGGGAGCATGTAAAGATGACTGATCTGGAACATGAAATGTTAATTCTTTTAATATGACCTGATAAAATCCCCAAGTGAGGCTGAGATGAGATGCTGAAATTGAATAATTAGTAGGATCCAACAAAAGGTAGAAATCACAGAAAGGGAAACGAAGGCAGCTGCCTAATAACTGAACTGAAATCTGTGACCATCTAGTGCAGGGATGGCGGACCTTTTTGGCACCAAGTGCCGAAAAGGGAGTGTGCCCACATGCTCGTCGGAAGAGGAGCTGGCCAGGGCACATGCGAGCGCCCGAAAATGTTCCAGTTCCCAGTGCACGCATGCGCACTGGCCAGCTAGTCTTTGGGTTTCTGGCACACATGCACACGTGACGATCAGCTAGCCGGAGCACACGCTCACGCAGGAAAACAGAAAACAAGCTCATGCACAAAGGACAGCTGATCAGTATGCACGCATGTTTGCCAGAACCCAGAAGAGGAACGAGCGATGCCACGTGTGCCAGGCGACATGGGTCCGCATGCCACTTGGTGCTGAAAAGGTTCGCCATCCCTCGTGTAGGGTCTCCTGCTTGGGCCGGGGGGGGGTTGGACTAGATGACCTACAAGGTCTCTTCCAACTCTTAATCTGTTAATCTTTACTATTCGTTCATTTTAGGTTAATAACATTGGGAAACTCAAAGACTTTCTTCTGCAGCACCGGAAAGATTACATAAATGCTTATAGGTAAGTGTCATGATTGAAAACGTGAAAATTGACAACCGTGAGAAAAAATATCAATGCTCCCGTGCCAGTTTCCCAGTCTGACACTGAGTTTAATGGTATTGTATGAAGCTTAATTATCCTTGGAGTAGGAAAAAGAAAGTTTATACACTGTAAATTGGAGAGCTGTTGTAAGGGCTGAATCCCAGCTGATGCTTGGGGGCATTTTAATATGTCACTGCCACCCTTTCTGTGTGAGGCTTCTGGAATGGTAATAAAGGCATCGGGATGCATAGTTTTCAAGGGGGGAGGAATATAACAAATAGGAGTCCCTGGTTGCCACTTGATTGTTCTAGTTGCGTGGCCCTATAAGTACATAAATAAACATGCCACTAGCTAATGCGAATTCTGTGAATTCTAATTATTTTAATAGGCCCTTATGTCAGGTAAACAAATGTCACAAAAAATGGGAAAGGAGCAGAAATAGAATAAGGAAGTTTACGCTGCAGTCCCTCTCTTCTTCTGTACACTCAAATGACTTCATGACTGAGTTGGACGTTACATTAAGAGTAGATCTGAGGCAGGTAATCAATTTTCATAGTCAACATTCATTATCCTTTTCTAAAGATTGTGCAAAGTACTATGTTGTCCTAAGTTTTTCTTCAGAAAACATGGCTGAACTCTTGGCTGTTTTTCCCAGCCATCTCATGTCTGAGTATGTGCGAATGTCCGACACTGACCGAGATCAGATTGACCAAGATGCCCAAATCTTCATGAGAACCTGTGCTGATGCAATTCAGCAGCTAAGAGCAGAAGGTAATTTAAGCTACCTGTGTTGCTTTAGCCAGACAGGCGGAGAGCTCTTTTGAGGAAAATAACCTTCTGTATCTTTTCATTTCAGCACACAAAGACATCCATTCCCCACAAGTGAAGCAGCACCGAGAAACTGTATTGGATTTCATTGCAGACTATTTAAAAAGTATCAGTTTTTCTTGAAATAACAATACCTGTGTTTATATGTTTTGCAAAATTAGTCTCTGCTATTGTGACCACTTCATTTTCAGAAATTCTTTTCCATATGAGGGCCAATTGAAAAGCAAGTTCTCCAGTGAGAAAAGAGGAGTCTGGCAATTTTCTGGAAGAATCTGGCTGGCAGCTGGAGGCTAAAGGCAGTGGCATAACTCAGCCTGGTGGACAGTAGTTTCTATGGACAGTGGGTTGAGGTCTTAGTGATAACGGAGTAGTTATTAAATAAACAAAAGCTTTTTAACTGCTTGGGAAGAGGCAAAGGGTTCTTAATAAATCCACTAATAGTAGTGAGCCAGTGAAAAAACCATGACAATATTTAAAATAGCAGAAAATATTTAATTTCATTAGCATCCATTTTTAATAATGCCTCCATTTTTTTCTACCTCCTAAATCTTGAAATCTACCTGTGTAGTCACTAGGAGTTGAAAATGGCTTGGTGGCACATGATCATTTAATTCCTGAAATAATTCATCCTCTTTACTCCAAATAAGATAAAAAATGGACACATAGCTAATAACAGAGTCACATTGTTCATTTTCCATAATATTGGGCTAGCCATTTTCTTGCTGCTATTAAAAAAAAATGGAAAACAAATTTTATATCCATTTGTGCACCAAACCGTTTTTCAGCAATCTAAAACCATTTCATTAATTTTAGAAGTAGAGTAAGGCAATGCAGTTTTTAAAATGCTCAATGTATTTCCTATTGTATATTGTTGCAGTAACTCTTATTGAACAAGGTGACCTTCATCAGTGTCCCAATATTAAAAACGTTGCCTGTCAGAAATACCTATGCAAGTTAACTTTAGCCCAAAGGTTTAGCCACTCCATTATCCCATATAGATTTGGAAATGATAGTAAATTTTAAGTTTAAATGTTTTTGTAATAAAGATATATAAATGATCAGGTCTGGGAAGCTTCACTGTGGTTATGCTTAAAATGAGGAATAGAAAAGAATAATTTAAATGATCAAATTGAGGTTTATTACATTTTAAAAATTGCTACAAAAGAGAAATGCAACCATGATTTATAAATCAGGAATACTGTGGTGGACACTGCTCTTCGGTATAAGCCATTTTTCAAAAAAAAGAGGCAGGCATGTAATAAAGTAGAGTTGGCAGTAAGTTGCCAACAAGATTGTTGACACAAGATTGTATCCCAAGTATAGAGACTTGGTAATCACAGTTCAGTTTGGATGGCTATTGCTCTCTTTCACAGGAGTATGCAAGCTGTACTCGGAACAAAGAGCAATACGGGTCAAGCGCGTAGTGGATAAAAAGAGATTGTAAGTGAGACTTTTGTTACTGCATTGGATGATCTTGTCAATTTCTGTGCAAACGTCTTGGTCTTTCAGAAAAAAAATAC
This sequence comes from Arizona elegans, assembly GCA_022577455.1. Taxonomy (NCBI): domain Eukaryota; kingdom Metazoa; phylum Chordata; class Lepidosauria; order Squamata; family Colubridae; genus Arizona; species Arizona elegans. Next base: position 9,398,559 of record JAKOOJ010000028.1, read on the forward strand.
TCAATTTGCTTCCAGAATTGATTCTGAAGCTTTTTTTTAATGTTTTGTAATGTAAACCTAACAAGCAAACATTGTAAGCGTTTCTTTTTAAATTTACCCAGAATTTTATATAGATTTTCCCCCCTCTTTGCTTTCCTTTTTTTTGGGGGTGGTGCAGAGTGATAATGTATAACGATAGCTTAAGCCTCTCAATGTATTTTATCTGAATTCAGTGGGATTTCCTTTTTGAGCAGTTACCCTTAAGTTTATTATACAACGTTGCTAATTCAGCACTGAAGGTAACTGCATACAATAGTAAGGATACAATGCACAAGGGGGCCGAGCGTTTCCCAGGGCTGTCAATATAATTACACCATACAGCATAATTAACCAGAGGGAATAATAAGCCCACTGCACAGGTTGGCGTGGATTATGTAATCAGGAGAAGTGAATGAATCATCCCGAATACATGGTGCCCAAGGCGGGCAAATTACCTTAAGGAAAGAGAGAACAAATTGTTTCACCCTCTCAAGTAATTATGAATTTCCATATGCTGCTCAGAATGTGAACCTGCCAAAGCTGCTTTTCCTAGAAGTGTGTGTGTGGGGGTGGCGGGGGTGGTGGGGTGGTGGCTGCAATTGCTGGGGAGGGCTACAGGTTTTTCATTTCTAAAGTAATATTGAACATACTTAAACTTCTGTGTGGCAATAATCAAACAACAAACTAAAATCTAATATCTAAAAATTGTTTATTTTGAACTATTCTCCTTTTATTTTTGCAAAAATACCCATTAGGTTCGGAAAAAAAAATTGCCCAGAAGCCTAACTCTGCATGGCAAAATGAATCAATCACCTTTTATGCCCTATAGAAATCTTGAGGAATCATTGACTTATTTCAGTTCATCATGTTTATGACAATGAGCATATTGTAGTTCTAATCCACCCACAACTGAAGTGGTGTGTATAATTCAAACATGACTTAATTCAGTAAAAGCAAGAGCATAAGTAGCATGGGAAGGATTAAAATAAAAGGATAGTTTGCGGTAATGCTGGCCATTACAAGGACCAACTGACCACAAAACTCTCTGGCAGACGAGGGGGCCTCCTGCTGTCCCTGAAAAGACCACCCCGTGGAGGGAAAGTTGGCTTCCCTGGGAGAGCCCTCCCCAGGGCTTTCAGGGGAGAAGCCCCTTCCCCACATACGGCGTCTGGAAAGGGAAGCCCCTGGAGGAGAGCTGCTGAATGTGACCCAAGTGTCGGGCATGACATCCTGGCCTGGCTTTCTCTCTCTCTCAGCAGCTGCCATTAAACACAGCAGAGGAATAAAGCCAGCAAAGCAAATTTTTTTTCCTACCATGTCTGACAACACATTTATTGCCATCCTAAATTAGAAATGTTTTCTGTAGAGCAACTGTTAAATCCAGAGATGATTGCAGAATAAGAAGAGCAAAATCCGGAATCCTAGGAACCCACCCTCTGATTTTAAATGTAATCCTTGATTTATCTTGGATCTTCCATCCTCAGGTGCCTGCTGTCCTCCTTGGGAGTAAAATCACCCCTGTGTTGAGCTCAACCCCTGGGAACCAAGGGATGGCGCCTCCTTGTGGATTTATTGGCAGCAGGGCCTGAGAGGTGTCCTCCTGCCTTCTTCCAAGATGTATTTCAGCTTCTTGGTCTGGTGTTCCCTGGTAGCCCCCAGGCCCAAAGATGCCCTGTTCTGATTGGGCCCAGACAGGGTTGTCCAGAATGATTCCACACAAACCAGCCTTTAAATAGCTGCCAATCACTTGGATAATTACACGTTACGGCATTTAGACAGAACAGAGAAAGATGGAGACATTCCACTCTCCTGTTTCTTCTATTATTTGCCTTTTGTTTCAATTATTGTGGAAGTTTGAACCAAATTCAGAAATCATTTGTGGTGGTATTTGATTTTCCAAGAGGCCCTCTGTCACTTTTGGCCGGGGTGGGGGTGGGGCGCGATTGTTTGATTGCACCCACTGCTGCTGGGACAGTGGCACACCTACCTCTATGTGTGTGTGGGGGGGGGTCTCGGGGAAAGGGCAGAGAGTGAGCCTGGCCTTGAGGCACCCCTGTGTAAACATGGGGAGAGGCAGGCAGGCAGGCTTTCCAGGCTGATGGGTGGAAAGGAGGGGAGCAGCCCTTGGTTGTTTACTTCTCATGTTTTGTTCCTTTAGATCCAGGCTTGAGCCTGAGCAAAGCAGTAAGTCAGCATTCATGGCTTCTTGTGGAAAAGTGCCTGAGATGGAGACGGAGGCTTCTCCTCCTCCTGAAGAATTGGAAGAAAAACTCACCAGGGAAGGCAGCCGAGGTGGTAATCCCTTCTTGCCTGTAATATTACAACATCCATGCTTTAAATGCTGTAGAATGTTGAGGCTCATTTGGCTTCCGGTTGGGGAATTTTCTCTTTATTAACTCAGGAAAAATAGTTTTCAGTTATTTATCATTATGCTGCATTTATAGTGTGTTGCTTGAAAGTGAAATGGTATATTTTATGGGTTTCAGAAGTGGTCCAATATCAATATTGACTCACTCATTGTGGAGCCTTCAAGTCAGTGTTTGTTTCCCATGTTTCCCTCCCTGCTAGAGGAGGGTTTCTGCTACAGCAGCTGCAGACTCCTGGCTTTGCGACTTTTACTGGAACTTTCTCGGGGAAGGGAGGAGTTTCTGTAGGCAGCAAAGAGGAGCGTCCCTTGGCAGCACAGTCAGTTTCCGGCCTCTCCCCTGGAGGGCGACCCTCAGACTTCTGGAGAAGAGATTTCACCCAGGCTCCTAAGGATGGAAAGAAGAGAAGTTTGGGCTTCCTCTAAGGGGAGAAGTCCAATTGCTCTCCCAAAAAGGACGCTCATGGGGATGGGGGACTCGGTGGTGAGAGGAACAGCGTCAGCCCTCCAAAAACTAGACATGAGAACAATGGAGGTCTATTATCTACCAGGTGCAAAGATTCTGGCCGTTGGCCATGGTTTGTAAAATCAGAAGATTTGACCATTAAACCTGCTGACGATCACTATCCTTTTCTTCGATTTCATGTCAGAACTAGTGACATTCCCAAAAGAGGCTGGAAAAGATTATTAGAAGGATTCCAAGTTGCTAGGGAGGAAGAGTTGAGCATGGATATTGTCTATACTTCCAGCTGAAGGTCAAGGCCACAGAAGGAATGAAGGATTTTGGAGCTGAACTGCTGATTGGAAAGAGTCTTGTTGAGAAAATTCCTACAGCATCTACAGGGATGCTCCTGGTGAGAGATCTGGTAGACCAGGAGGAGGGGATTTGGAAGGTGTCTTGCTGAGGGAATCTGGAGAGTTTTAAAATAGACCTGGAGTGGGAAGGAGACTGATATCCAGAACCACATTCAAGCTATAGAATTCTGTTAAATATAAGCTGTTAAGATAGTGTTGCATTCCTGGTTCCATTTCTTGTCTGGACTACCTCACAGGGATATGATTCTTGAAGATCTGAAAGTACCCCTCCTGTTCCTCACTTTTACATTCCTGAAAACTAGGGAGGGTCCTTTCTGAGACATTTTCACCCCTCCTCAACCTTCAGACTCAAATTTTACTTATCAGGCTGTTGTCTAGGCTGCAGTCATTCCATCCCACTTCAGTGAGCCTCTGGCACCTTGAGCAGACTTGACCAGTTGGAGTCCAGCTTCGTGCAGAACTGAGCAACTTTGTCAGCCTGATAGCCAGAGTACCTCATGGATGATCCAGCCTGTCACTACATAACAAGGACTGGGTCCCTCCAAAATGGGCCGTTGGATGACTATTGACAAACACAACAGGGCAGAGAAGTACATTTTGCCATCCTTATTGCCGTAGGTGATCCAGACTATGGACCAGGTTTGATCGGATTCGCTCATGTCTTCTATCTCTTGGGGTGCTTCACGTTCTGGAACTCTTCCGTAAAGTGTGCTCTGGGAATAGCACACAGGGAGAGCTTATGTGGCACTGACAATGCCCTCTCCAGCCCATTCCACACAGTGACCGTGGTCTTAGCCAAACTGCCCACCAGGCCCTTGGCAAAAACCCTAAGCTCTGCCATGGGATCCTGCAGTCCTTCCGTGGGGAGGATGGCACCAGTCAACCAGGAGGCTGTCAGAGAACAATCCACCTGTGGCAATACAGTTGTGGCAGTGGAGGATGATCCTCCCTTGCCAGATAGTTTTGCGGTTGCCCGAAAACAAAGGCAGACCCAATGGGCAGCCTCTGGGATTCATTGGGCCCTCAATGAGAAGGGGTAGGTCCCTGCTTTCCATGGAGGCCACCAACTCTTGAGCCACCCTGGGCTCAACACCAACAGCAGTAGCAGCGGGCTGGATGTGTTTTAAGGTCTTTGGGCATGAATAGCAAGGACTGACTCGTTTAGGCCAAGCCAGGAGGGACACGACATCCTGGAGAATAGATGCCCACCTGAGATTCCTACATACCAGGCAAGAACTGAAAGTTTAAAAGAAGCAGAATTGTGTGGCTTCGCTTCATATTGTATGGGACTGGCTTCATGATGATGACAGTTTTGTTTGGCTTCTTTTGCAGAGAGGAACCTACTTGATGAGCACCCTGATTTTGGTCTTGGTCAAGACAGCAGAGGAGAAGACGAGCTTTCCCCTGAAGAAATCCAAATGGTAATTAATCTTTTCATCTTGAGCAGGAAGTTAGGGTTAAGTGTCTGTCCCTCAGGGACTGAACCCCTCCCCCTTTGATTTTGACAGGGAGGATCTTCAGCTCCTAAATAGAGCTTCCCAAAGCCTCTCGCCCATCAGTCAGCCTGCCCTCTGCGTACATACTGGGCAGCCTCCTCTCGCGTAGCACTTGTGCACCACCTCCTGAATGGCCAGCATCAGGAAGTCTCCGGAATTGTAGTCAAATTTTCTCAATAGAAATTTGGAGACCTGATGGGCTTTTTAGGTATATTTTGCATAGATGTGAATAGGCTTTTCTTCTTTTTTAGTTGGATGGAGTGTAATGTTTTCTAACTTCTGTTTATTTGATCTCTGACCACATAACTGTTTTGCAAATATTTTCAGAGATGTTTCTGCTGCATTAGTAGTAGTTTTACCTTGAATATAGAAATAATTCTCATTCCTCCTCTCCCTCTCCCCATAACTCAGTTAAAGAATACTTGCTCAGAAATTTCCGGGAAAAGGATGCATATTTTTAATCTTAGAAGAAGGCAGATATAGATGAAGAGTGTTGGAGAGGAGAGCCCTGAATTCAGATCTCTCTTCAACAATTCTTAGATCGTCCTGTCTTCTCTGGGACCTTCCTTGTGTGATACCGGCAGGGATAGCCTAAGAAAAACTGAATTCCTAGAAAGAGTTTCACTGAAACTTACTTTTTCACATAGATGGTCCATTGGAACTAAATTTTAAATTGCAATAATCTTTGCCTTTCTCCTCCCAACCCCAGTTTGAGCAGGAAAACCAACGCCTTGTGGGTGAAATGAACAGCCTGTTTGATGAAGTGAGGTACAGTTTTTTCCCCTTTGGTTTGCTTTTTTTTGACATTTTGATCAAGGTTCTCAGCCCACATCACCTGCTTGAGGTGAGGTTGTGTGGGCAGCACAGTGGGAATTGGTGCTTATCCCAGGGGCGTGTCTGTAGATCAGCCTCTCAGTGGGGCTGGTGCTTTCTATGAATTCTGTGCTCTGGTTCAGCCTGTAGTTTTTGCAGCCTATTAGATTTCCCAACTCCAACAGGAGCCATCTCTGACTAATGCAGTTTTATATTGCACGGATAATAGGTGTCCAATTTTTCTGTGTAGCAGTCTGCATTTTTACACACCTAGAACCTACACCTAATTATATAAGTTGTATTTTTCCAATGTTGCTATAAACAACTGATCTGCTTTGTATTAAGCATCTTATTGAAAATCTGCATCCAGTAATGCTTCACTATCTTAGGAATGTAAGATATTCTATTTACTTCATTCTGTAAAAATGGGAAATGTTTATTCTTAACTGTGTTTATATATAACAAAGTCTTTTTGCTTTCCTTTGTTATATTTTGATCATTTTAGGCAGATTGAAGGGAAAGTAGTTGAAATATCTAGACTTCAAGAAATATTTACAGAAAAAGTATTACAACAGGTAAGAAGAATCTCATATTTGACTCTTTCACTAAAGTATTTTGAGTTCTAAAAAAATTCATGGCACCCTGTAGGATAGAGGCAAAGCGTCTATGATGATGGAGCAAAATATGAATTAATTATAATAGAGGGGGGACCGTGAGGAGAGTTACCAAAATGTGTAACACACATTTGCTGCAGAAATATATTTCAGGAGAGAACATTATGGGGGAATGAACATGGGAGTTCCCAGATAATTCTTCCAATTCCCAGTGCAGCCTAGGATCCTTTGGATTGCCTTGTGGTCTCTCATCCAACTCCTGTCCGCCTCAAAAGTCATATTTACCTTTTTCCAGAAGGGTTCAGCCAAGGTCATCTAGATGCTGCCATTTGCAGAGTCACCAAATATGTGTTAACTTAATTTCTAGGAAGCTGAAATTGACAGTATCCACCAGATAGTTGTGGGTGCAACGGAGAACATCAAGGAAGGCAATGAAGACATAAGAGAGGTAAACTTGGCCAAGGCTTTCTTGATTTTTATTATTCTTGACTGGCCCATGGCAAGTTGTACTCCAGTAGCCTGACTGTTGCATTTTGAAGGAATACAGTCTTGTTTCTGTGTGGTGTGAAGATGTGCACATTCATTCATCCAAAACAGTTATATAGCCGCCTATCTTATAAAACTCTGGGCAGCTCAATCTGTGGAAGTGCCTCCCTGTCCAAAATTAACCGTGGGCAGTATTTGTAGCTGTGGGCCAACCACTTTCCTTAAGAAGGAAAGATTGGAGACTGGACAAAAACTCTCCAATGCTGTGGGGTCCAGGATGGCGTCTTGGAGGGGGGCAGCGCTCCACTGCCTCCAGTCAGCTATGCTTATGGGTGTGGTCCCTTCCCCCCGAATGTAGGCTGAGACCCTCTGCACCAGAGACACCCTAACCCCTCGAGCACCATTCTTTGGTCAAAGCATCCTGCACACTTTGCAAGCAAGGACCGATGGACAACTGATAAAATGCTACTTTTTTGTTCTTACTTCAGCTAAAGTAGTGGCATAAAATAAAAACAAAATAAAAAGGTGGCGAGAGCATACATTAAAAACCTTAGTGAACCTGTCAGTCATAATTTGATTGGCCTTTTCTTTCTGTATTCTGCTCTTAGAGGTTGCCATGTGGAACAAAAGATCTGAAGACAAAAACTATGTTGGAGGCATAAACTAAAAACAGTTTTGCACATTCCTGAATTGCCCACTGCAATTTACATCTTTTAAAAGGATGTTTTTCGTTCTCCACAGGCAATCAAGAATAATGCTGGATTTCGAGTGTGGATCCTCTTCTTCCTGGTCATGTGCTCCTTCTCTCTGTTGTTTCTAGACTGGTATGGAAGCTGATCCTGGCCCGCAATAAAGGCTGTGGAACCACCTCGCCAGGTGACACTGTAGTTCATGCATCATGGCTGTAGAAATATGTATATATTGTGTGTGTGTGTGTGTGCCTCTGTAAACTAACACTCAGGAACATCTCAGAAGTCACAGGGAGCTTTAGGCAGCAGAAGGAAACTGAACGGCTGCCAGGAAATGCTCAAGAAAAGTGTTGACAGGTACATGATCATAGCAGTGAGAAGTTGCCAAACATTTGTATGTGATGAAATGCCAACCAGCTGCTTCCTCTTCAGGCGTGGGGCAGGGGACAGTGTTGTCCAGCATGAGGGATGCTACTGGTCTTCCCTGTTGGTTGAAGTGGGTGGAGCTGCCCCCCCCCCCCCCAAAAAGTCCCCTTATGGAGAGGGGCTTCAGCTCGGAACAGGGGCTACTTGGATCTTTCCAGAAACTCTGCACTCCAACTCCCTCCCCTCATTTTGTCTTCCCTTTCAAAGCCCCAATTGGCCTCTTCAGCTTTGGGGACACTGAGACTCTGGGGTTTGTGGAAGCACCCCCCCCCCATGAAGAATGGAGAGGAAGGGGGTCTTCTTGAATGATCCAGTGCACTTCAGTTAAAGCAAACAGGGATTGCTCAGACATAGTCATGCAAATAATCATTATTAGAAAGGTGTTTTAGAAGAGGTTTTTATTGCAAGTAGTGTGATTGGAATCCTTCATTTCTTTTCCTCTTCACTGCTGCAAACATCTATTTAAACATACGGAGTTTGAGACTTGAGCATACTATTTTATTTTACACAGAGTGAAAATGTCAAAAGTTACATGTGAATTCGGTAAAAGTACTGACTACTAGGGAATACAAACATGGTGTTGTGTGTACAAGAGAGAACTTGATGCAAATGAAAGATTTGGCACATAAGTTATTGCTTTTTATGTATTCCACACAACAGCGATTACATACCAAAAATTGTACAATATGTAACTATATTTAATATTAAAATTTCCAACAAAACCGTAGATGGCATTTTCCAAATAGATTGGTGCAAAAAAAAAAGTTCTGGAAGGAAATATAACCTAGAACCATGTTTGTCTTAGTAGAAGTTTAGAAAAAAAAAGACATGTTGATTTTAAAGTGTGTTTTGGTAAAATTAATGAAACTTTTGACATTCCACTGGGAAATAATACATTCAGAAGAACAAAAATGACAGCAGTTGTGAGCTACAACCTGCAATTGAGAACAGCAGACAAGTCAACGCCAGAGTTTGACGGAGGGTCTTCCTAGTGCAGTGCAGTGTTTTTTCAACCATCTCCCATTCTAGGAAAGATTCACAGATTAAAATGCGCCGCTGTCCTATCCCTAGAGTTTAGCGGTGGAGAAGCCGGTCAGATTTACGCCCGTCAACCCAGTGGATTGCCGCCCTTGGCTGCTTATGCTGCAGGGGCTGAAGTGGCCTTGCCAAACTCCCTGGGAAGGAACTGATAGTGACTGTGGAGGAGCACTTGAACATCATACTTTTCATAATGCAGGAGTCTGTCAAACATAGCGAGTGTGTACCTGGCCTTGTGAGTGCTTAGCTTATGTCCAGAAAGTAGCCTTGCCCTCCCTCCCTCCCCACCATGCCTTTTCAACTTCGGAATCATCTGGATGTTGCCATCATTGGGGGCACTTTATTCCTCAGATGGCTGACGTCAAAATCCCACTGAGCTCAAGGGAACCGATGTCTCTTCCCAGCAGGAATAGGAAAGGCCAAAGAATGCTGCCAGCAAAGGGTATTTTACAACGTTAAGGTTTCCAAAAGAGGCCGTTATAATGAAATACGTCCTTTCTAGTTACACAGATTGTATGGTGGGCTAAAGAGTTTCGGTCTTATCTCCTTAAGTCACCACTATCCCTCAGAATATTTTGTCCTTTATATTCTTGCCCTTTAATTAAAACTCCTAATCTGTCATTAAAACTGTATAGCTCTTGAATGTCTAATTTCTATTTTGTTTGCACAAGATTCTTTCATGTAGTGGAAACAGTGAAGTGCATGCTATAACAGAAGCAATTAAGCCTAAAGGTAATGGATGTAGTGAGCAAAATAAGGCCGGTTTTATTTCTTGGTTTTCATTTTGGAACTGCAAGCCATACCCATGAATGTTTGGATTTCAGAGCCGATTTAAAGGGAAACAAAACACAAGGACACACAGTAAGAAGCACGTTATCCCACGCCAACAAGCCCTGCCTGAATGACTCTGTCAGATGTCTAAATTACAAGAATGTGCCTAAGTTTGATGCCACTGAAAGAGAAATTGGTGTTAGAGCTCTAAAGCAATGCTGATGTGCCCTGGACCGTTAACGCCCTACTTTCTTTTTCGTTGCTCCGTTTTGCAAAGCAGTTGGCAGCAACCAAAGCAATTACACCATAAATTATGAGCAACCTCTAAGTGATCCTAACAATGAGACATTCCATGAAAACCACCTTCGGACCCTTCGCCATCAGACTTCCTCCTAAACAGGTTTCTCAGCTGCCTCAGTCTCCTGCTCAGAAAGTTTCTCTTCCGAAAGCACCGTCATCCATGGAGAAACTGATCGGGTGATGGTCTGCTTGGCCAGGTTGTAGTGGTTGATCACCGTGTAGAACTTTCCTCGAGCGCTAGAGTCTTGTTCGGAATAGTAGCTCTCTAATCCAGCCGGAATACATTGATTGTTCTGAAAGACACACACACACACCTGAAAACCAGAGAGAAAGCAAGGCGGCACCGGGTGTGCATGTGTCTCTCCCCCAAAGTAACCGCGAAAGAGAACGCGCTGGGCAGCTTCTTGGGCCCAGCAGAGGTGTCCCCTTTCCATTCATTTCTCCCCCAAACCTTTAACCTTTCTTCCTCCAGGGCACCTCAGTGGTTTTCCTCTCTCTCTTTGCTTCTCCTGCTTCCAAGATTTCCAGGGTGCCCTTGGCAAAAGGATATTGGAGCTTTTTCTTGTCCTGTGGCCCTTCATTTCTAGAGACTGTCATTTGTGGGGTCTTTGATACCACCCACCACCTTTCTATTCCTCTTGAGAATAAAAGAGAAATTTCTCTCTTCTGAGGAAGCGCCTGGAAGGTCTGGCCCAGCTTAGCATGGGAAACGCCTCCATCCATGGACCTAAGCTGGACATGGACCCAGAGGCTGAGAGTCAAAGGACCATTTGCCAAAGTTGTTATTCCCCAAGGAGCCACATTTTGCAGACTGTTCTGAACAGAAGGGAGAAGCCTCTGCTTGAGAGTTGTCAAGTGCCAAAATGAGTTGTTACAGTAAAAAACAACACGGAGGGCACAGGAACAAGTATTCATGCCTGGCTCTTTTTTCCCCATCTCTGCGCCTCAACAGACACCAAATGCTTTCCCTGCACCCTAATTTTTATGCCCTTCCTGCATGACTATTCTGCCGGAGACCCCGCTGACTAAACATATCTTTGGGTTTCCATCCCCTTCCTTACCTTGAAGACGAAACCTTCTGGGCAGGCTTGGTCGTACTTATAGACCTTGTAGACCACCAGAAACCCAACGCAGGTAAGGAACGCAAGGGCAAACAGGATCAGGGCGGTCGCCTGCAAATAGATTGCCGTTTCTTTTAAGTCCACGTTGCTCTGAAACACTTCTGAGCAGACCAAAGGACCGTCCTCGACATCTCACTTGGATGTCACTTAGCTATCTCAACAACCATCCCATTGTTAAATCCACTTGCTGCAAGCTGCCCAGAGTTGCTCTGGATAGTGAGATGGGCAACATAAAAATTTAATAAATAAGTTTACTACTGTGTGATGTCTCTGTGTAGAACAGAGCAGTCTTCTGTTCCTGCATATTATCAGGAAAGCCCCTTGGCTGGACAATATAAAGCGACTGAGAATATAGTGCTAGATGATGGGGCTGTTGGGTTGGGTGGTACTCAAGATGTTCCTGAGCAAGAAAGGAGGATCTTCCAAAGCACCTAGGAGTTTCAGTCAAGTGTTAAGAGGAGAATTATAATGACAAGACATCAACCTTGAAAACAAACAAAAAAAGCAAGGAAAGTCTTCCAGAAGTTTTCCATTCAGAAGGTTCCAACCTCAATTTGGTGTGCTGAAGAGACAGACAGAACTAATTTCAAGGAGATCAGAGATAGGAGTAAGCTGAAATTGCCTACAGTAAAGATGTCTGCTTCCAAAGTATCTTAAAAAACATTTACTAATTATAAAAACTCCTGGTATTAAAACATGAAGGTAGATTAATGTCCTCATTATCAAGTCAGAAGGCTGGAAAACCCGCTGAAATATCTATAAGAATACAGCAAGCAACATAAAATTTAAAATACAACACCAGAATAAGCCAATCAATAAAAAAAGCACAGGTAAATGTTCTATCTGGAGCAAAACACAGTAGTGAACCAACTGTAAGAACTGCTACGAAAACAAACCGATGGATCATCAAACAAATCGACCCAGAGTTCTTTCTCGAGGCTCAAGTTATCCTACTTCGGACACATTCTGGGAAGACCCAGCTCTCTGGAGAAGGCGGCTCTCCTGCTGGGAAAGATGGGAGTGCTGAAGAGCTGAGAGCATTCAGTCAACTCAGCTGGAGGGGCCCGTGCCGGTTTAGCAGCCTTCCCTGCTGGCCTTGGAAAACTCCAGCAACCCGTACAGCTGTTGGGACTTGGCAGTTTAATTGTTCCCTTTACATACTGTTGACTGGCAGACGTTGGAAGACTTCTCTAAAAGGCTACCCACATGTTGACTGGTGTTTCTGGGTGCAACTAGGAGGGTTTGCGGGAGTTTCACGGCGAAAGCCTTCCCTTTGCTGAAGAGCCCATCCTTTCCTTCTTCCCCTCTGGCACTGTGCACTGACACCACCCAGAGGCCCCGGCTACCTCCCAAGGTCTCTCCAGGGCCCCGTTGCGTAGCGGCAGAGCTCAACAACCCGGGCCTGAAAATAATCCCCAAGCGATTCAAGCAAAGGGAATGGAAGTTTGTTTGTCTCCTGGCTTCTGGTCTACACAGGGCAAGATCTGATCAGTCTCTCGGTTATGTATTGTATGGTAAGTGGAAATATGCAGTGAGGTTTTCTTTTTCACAGGAGAACTGAGAAATCTTTAATCTTTAAATAATTGTCACACTCTATTTGCATACAAAAAGTATTTGACGTCTCAGCATTTATACAGCGCACTCTAATGCCAGTAAGAAGCAGAAACCAGTAAAATGAAGTTCATAACTAGACCCATGTTTGTTTACTGATTCATTTCTTAATTCGGGCATTTGGCTAAACCACATTTTGAATTTCCAAACTCTTAACAAGCCAACTTTTGTCCCTGTGCTGGCTGACTCTTCCCCCTCCCTGACTCAGCCCAAGATCCCCGGAGGCTTTCGCAAGAGAGCTGTCCTGGGGTGCCTCCATGGATTTGCCTTTGCTGCCTGGGAGCTGCACTGGAAGTCTGGGTTGATTCCTTCAGCCACATCTTCTTCACAAGCGTTACCCTTGTGGTGTGTAGCTACAGTCTTTAACTTATCAATGCATCCATTCATTACCTTTTACAGAAAATAAATTCCCTTTGGCATCGTCTTAAAAATAAAAAAGCTAAAACATTATGAAATAGGTAAATACATATGATGTACTACTACGCTTTATTTATACTTGGTAAATTACAAAAGCTCTCGCAAATTCATCCACAGTAGTTGCTCTAATTCTTCATCATTTGATGCATAATTTGTATTCCCTGCTAAACACAAGACCTCCCTGGATTAATTCTCACATCCAGACATCTTGCTGTATTGTACAAGCTATCCAAAAATCACTGCATATCATTCAGATTCTCAGTCGACCATATGGCATCATTCGCATAAAAATGGCACTGACATTCATGATATGAGCCAATAAACTCCTAACATCATCGAGGTTTAAATCTATGTTCCTTGCATATTTATCAAAATAACAGCTTACACCATTAAGAAAAATCACACATTCTCGTTCCCTACGGTCTTCCTCAAGTAATATTTTGCTTCTACCATATAAAACTTTTATGGCATTAAGGAACCAAACTTTAATTCCATGTTTATATACTTTGCATTTTCTCTAAACTAACAAACACAATAGAAAGGTGTTTTTTTCTTACAATTGTATACAATGAGCCGCTAAACAGAAAACTCTTTTTCCCTGATAATAAAGCTGCCGCCGCAGGGGCCTTCCTCAATGTGTGTCCCCCTGCCTGCTCCCTCTCAGTTTCTTCCGGTTAGAATCCAGCCAGTCCGTTTAGAGGCAGAGCCCTCTGCAGTCTTTACATTCACTCTTCCCCTTGTTGTAGCAGAAGAGCAGCCTTCTTCCAACTCTTGGCACTGGGCAGTCTTCCTATGGGCTAAGCAAGTGGCATAGCTACAGGGTCCCTGAGCTTGATGGTTCTCTTGCAGATGTTTCATGACCCAACTAGGGAACCTCCTCAGAGCCAAATCCACTAACTTCTAGCAACTTCTGGGTCATGAAACATCTACAAAAAAACAACCAAGCTCAGAGAGAGCATCAAGGATCCCACAATTCAACCGTGAGCTACAAATAGTCTCTTCTATTGGCATAGCTATTCTATAAGCTATCAGCTTTCCCAAGTAGACCAGGCAGGAAACACAACCAGATGAGCTCATTCTACTTTATTGTAAGGCTACCTTAACAGAATCTTGCAAATCCGAAAGTACAAATCTCCTGTTATTTCTTTACAGCTGGAAAAGCTAGGGAGGGGTCCTTCTGAGTCTCTTTTTCCACCCATGAGGCAGCTGCAAGCTAGGCCCTCTCTTTTCTGACTGTTCCCTAGGCAATATTTCTTCACTCCGTCCCCTAAGTTCTTTCTCACATGCCATTATATAAAAAAAACCATATCTGTATTTTAACATGTCTCCGTTACTCAAGGAGTGTCACAACTTTCCATATGCGATGGTCATCATCTGTCCCACAGGGGCCACATACAGGATTCCTTGTATTGGTCAGTTTTGATTATAAGTGAAACAAGGCCAGTCTTACCCCAAAGCACTGCCATTCTCTCAATTCAAGTTAAATCCCTGATGTAATGTCATCAGTGAATTTATGATGCTCAACCCTAAACATTTACGATTATTTAATCTATATGATCACTGGAAAAGAGTAGATAAAGAAGGAAATTGAGAAAGTAGATAAATTAGTTAATATGGAAACTATGGATCAGAGATTTGGAAAGTTCACCTCTAGCACGTTTAGCACAGGTGAAACTGTTTCCATACAAATACAGTTCTAGCAGTTCCCATCACTTTCACTGAGGTTAACGTGTGTGTGTGTAATACGTTAAAACTTCAGTCCTTTAAGGCTTAAAGGATTCTGCAAGGAAGTACTGCATACCTTTACCTTAATTCTTCAGTTTTCCTGTGGCAATTATTTAATTTAATATCTGCTAGTATTTTGAAGCGAGATAAACGTAACATTCATTTTTTCATGCTTGAAAATGAGCTGATACGGCTTACCTTGAAACGTTCTGAGATGCCTTGAGTGATACTGACTGTGAATTCTGCAATTCGGGGAGAACGAAATTTCCCTTTCTTTCGATCGGGTTCATATTCCGTTTTTGTCTTCACCACCACCTTTTCAATGAACACCAACAAAGGAGCCATTACCAGCACATTACTGCCTCACCTCAACTGCATCTGCCTGTTCTTTAGCTTGTGATTTGCATGCAGCTTTTGGTCATGAGCCACAGAATAAAGAAGTTGGAAGTGACAATCCTATGCCATGGCCAAGAGCGCACAAAGGATCCCCGTTTGGTTTATTTTGTCCTTTCAAGCAGACAAAACATAAATGTCGGGATTTAAATAATTCTCTGTGATTTTCTCCCTGGGCGCAAGCTGCAGAGTCTGCCAGGAAATGCTTTTCCATGAAAGACGACTAGAAAGGGCATTTAAAGGACATTGGGTTCAACCACCTTATTTTCTAATCAGCTTTGGATTTATAATTATTTTGTAAATTAATGTGTGGTCTTTAAGCAAATGCTTGTAAAGTGAGGACTACCTGAAGCCTAATTAAAAAAGAGGTAGCAATTTCCTGTATCCCACTGGGCAAATTGGCACCACATAAAACTAGTCCTTGACTGATCCTGATCCACGGCCCTCAGGTGCAGTTCCAATTTTCAAGCCTGGGTTCCAAAACTCTTGATCAATTGTAAATGGCCTTTAGAGCAGTAAAACATATACCCTTTGGATACTTATGTCTAGTAAAAGACATACCCTTTTGTTAGGAAAGGCTGAACAAAAATAGGATAGAGAATAACAGCAGCATTAACTGAAGAAATGACTCTAGATATGACAGTTAAACCAGGAGTGTGCAAGCTTCTTCAACTGGGGTCATATTTAGCCTCTTCTGAGCAGTGAAATGGGGCAAAAGAAAGAACAACATGAGGCCAATTCAATCAGAATTCAAACTTAATAGAGCTTCCCTTCCCTTAATAGGAAGGGATCTTGGAGGTCTTCTAGCGCAACCCCTTCCTCTAGCAGGAGACCCTATAAACATTTCAGACAAGTGACTGTCCAGTCTCTTCTTAAAAACCTCCAGTGATGGAGCACCCACAACTTCTGAAGGCAACTTCTACTCCACTGGTTACCGTAATTGTCCTCACTGTCAGGAAATTTCTCCTTAATTCCAGGCTGCTTCTCTCCTTGATTACTTTCCATCCATTATTTCTTGTTTTGCCTTCTGGTGCTTTGGAAAGTAAGCTAATCCCCTCCTCTAGTGACAGCCCCTCAAATACTGGAAAACTGCTGTCATGTCTCTCTCCCCCCCCCCCCCCCCCAAGTCCTTCTTTCCTCTAGACTGGCCATATCCAAATTCTGCAACCGTTCTTCATAGTTTCCAACTAAGTTTAACCATTTTAGTTGCTCTTCTCTACACTTTTTCCAAAGTCTCAACATCTTTTTTGTAATGTGACTAAAACTGGATGTGGTATCCCAAGTGTGGTCTTAATAAAGCTTTATAAAGTGGTACTAATACATCATGTGATTTTGATTCTATGCCTTTGTTTATACAAAGGCTTAACAGAGACTTTATTTCCTTAGAGTCCTGCGGAAAAATCAGGTGGAACAATGGCTGATGACTTCTTTCTATCTGTCTACGATAGAAAGCGTCCTCACATACTATATAACAGTATGGTATGCTGGTCTAACAGCTGTGGACAGGAAGGCACTACAGAGAGTGATCAATTAGGCAGAAGAAACCATCGGTTGCTCTCTAACACCACTAGACGACATCGCCAGGTCTCGCTGTTTCAGCAGAATAAGGAAGATACTTAGGGATGATTCACACCCTGGCCAGTGTCTCTTTTCGCTTCTACCATTGGGCAGAAGACATCGAAGCATAGCCAGCTGGACGAACAGGTTTAAAAACAGCTTCTACCCATGGGCTGTCAGACTCTTAAATGCAATCACAATCACTTCATGCACATACTGAAATGTATGTCTAGTCTTTTACTTGTATAGGGATTATTCTCTATACTATTTGTTGTTTTGTATTTTCTGTTATGGATTGCACCAGAGGGGCTAAACCAATTTCATTGTATATATGATGTACAATGACAATAAAGGCTATACTATACAACCAAGGATTGTATAGTTTTTTTAGCTTTTTTGGCTGCTGCTACACACTGCTGGCTCATGTTTAAGTAATCATCCACTGGCACTCCAAGGTCTCCCTCACAGTTGCTGTTTTTGAGCCAGATTTCATCTACTTATATTTTGGTTTTTCCTGCCTAGGTATAAAACCTTGCCTTTCTCTACATTAAATTTCATGTTGTTGGATAGGGCCCATTGTTCAAGTCTGTCAAGATCTTACTGGATCCTGAGCTTTTCTGTTGGGGTTGTTGGCTATTCCTGCTAGTTTAGTGTCATCTGCAAATTTGATGATGCTAAGCTAGCAGGAATAGCCAATACTCAGGAGGATAAAAACAATTATTTAATTTAAATCACAATATATGAACATTATAGTCTGAAAACAACATCTACATATGCAAAGTGGAAAGAGGGCTAGTGGAAAAGAACAAGTAAGGTATCTTGCGACTGTAAGGAGGGTGGCAGGAAAGTTCAGGAGGAGGTGGTTTGGCAGGGGGGGTTGCTATGACAACAATAATGGGCTTTAGACATGTTTAACGACATGAGAAGAGAAAATCAGTTAATGAAGCTGCTCAATGAAGATGATAAATGCTTTTAGTTCAGTCTTCTCTAACATAGGCTGCAAGTTTTACAAGACAAATGCAAAATGTAGAATGAATCTTGAGACTGACAGAAATTAGTTGGAATTGCTATTTACAATGATCAGCTTTAAAACTCCAGAGTCTGATAAACTGCATCTTGGAATACTGAAGGAACTAGCTTAAATTCTTACCAAACATTTGTATCTTATTTGTAAGAAACATTGGAGAAACAATTAAATGCTAGGTAATTGGAGGAAATAAACGTCCTTATTTTTAGAACTAGATAATAATAGGTTCCAGAGAATCTGATATTAATAGAAAGAGTTAAGGTTAGGGTTCAAACAAATCATAAAACTGTTAGCAACTTAAAAACAATGCTGTAATTACTAGAGGTCAACAACGTGTGACAGACGTGTGATGTCTCGTGTTGCTTGGATGACTTTCCTATTAGATTGTAGGAATATATATACCTTAATATCATAATATATCTTAATTTCAGCAGATCATTTGTTAAAGTGCTCCGTGACATTCTGAGCAGCTAGCTAAATGTGGTCCGGTAGCATACGCAGCTGCCTTGGAAATTGCCCTCAGAGTTCGCATCAATTCTTCCTTCCAGATTGGACTGAGGAGCTTCAGTCCTGGACCTCATGTTCCTCAATATTTTTATGAATGACTTGAAGCGAGATGCTTCCTAAATCTGCAGACGAACTTCTCAACAATGAGTTCAGCAGCAGAACTAGAACCTTCCCAGACTAAAAGAACCTTTTTGGTTCTGGTTCCTTTACTCCGTACTCTTAAGAAAGAGTTGGATTCTGGGTTCTAAGTGCCTCTTCGAGCACCACAAGACTAGGATCCTAAGAAAGGAAGAACTAAAATGAGCTTACGGTATCCTTGATACAGGGGTGTTGATTTAATTACTTGGTAGTTTCTGATCTGAAAGGGAAGACAGCACTTATGCGAAAGCCTTACCACTTATTTAAGCTCATTAAAGTTCATAGGAAACAAAGCGTCTGTCTCCAGATTATTCCTATCATACTGTTTGTTTCACGGAGAAATAAACGGAGATCGAGAGTCTTTCTCGTCCAAGCGCATACGGTACTAGCGGAGTAGTAAGCCAAGGATAGGCGGAGGCCACACCCAGGGACGAACAAAGCCTCTCCGCCAGGCGCGAACAAAGAGCCGCCGTCTCCCCTTACAACAGCCCTTCTCCGCTTTTCCTGTTCACCATTTCAGCTCCCAAATCTGCAGGTTTCCTTTGCAAGCGGATTAAAACAGCCCATCGCCAATTCTGAATTTATTCCCCAGCAGTATTGATTTTAAATGTATAATTATTCTTTTGATGCGGTCGCTCGACAATTGACATGGAAATAAGAACAGTACAACAACTGAAGATACAAATGTAAAAATATTCAACCATGTAATAAAAAAGAGCCTTTTTTTTTTAAAAAAAGAAGCCTGCTTCGCACTGAACTCTCTCCAGAAAAGTCACCGCGGGGAAACTCTTCCAGGGGAGATTTAAAAAAAAAAAAAAGGGGGGGGGTTTGCCGTTATGGGTCCGGGTTTCCCTGCGAAGGGCGCTGGGCCGAGGGCGGACCGAACCCACCCCCCTCGGTTCCCCGGGAAGGAGCGCGCCGCCGCCGCCTCCCACCGGGGATGCCCTGCCTGGGCTCCAAGGAAGGCAGCGCTCCGTGGCCGGAAGGGTTCCGCGTCCGGCATCGCCGCGTACCTGGGCCGCCCTCGAGAGGCGCAAGCGGCGCAGGGCGGGAGGAGGCCGGCAGGCGAGCCGAAGCCCTTCGCGGCGGGGATGCTCCGGCCTCCCGCCTCCCTCCAGGCCAGAGACCCGAGGCAGCCCGGGCGGAGGCTCCCCGCGGCGCTGGCGCTCCGTACCTTGTCCGGCGGCGGGAACTGGAGCTGCCCGACGTCCAGCGGGGTGATCAGAGGGATGGTATCGAAGCCGTCCTCCGCCGGGGCCGGCTTGCCGCGCTTCTCGCCGAAAGGGCCGCCCAGCTTCACCATCCTTCCCTCGCGAAGAAGAGGAGCCTGCAAAAGGCCGCGGTCAGGCGAGGCTCGGCACAGCCCCAGCTCCAGCTCCAGCTCCAGCTCCGACCCCCGCCCGGCCCGGGAAGACCTACCTGCTCGGCCCCCGCCTCGTCCTCCGCTGCTGCCGCTGCCGCTGCCGCTGCCGCACCGGCTTCTCGCGAGCACCTCCGCCGCTCTGCCTCCCGAGCCCAGCGCCTCCCCTTCCGCGCGGGCGGCAGCACCAGCACCGGAGTGACGCAGCCGCGCGTGGCCGTCGCCTCCCCCGCCCAGCCGGGAGCACCACCCTCGGCCGGGGCTGCGGCAGGACGCGGCGCGGGTGGAGAGCGGCCGGAGGTCCCTGCGGAGCAGCCGCTGACCTGCCTCGGGCGACGCACCCGCTGGGGCTCGGCAGCCCGTCCCTGCTCAGCGCCCGCAAATTCTGCCCAGCTGCCTCATCCAGCGCAGCCGGGCTCTCCCTCTCCCCTGCAGCTGCCCGGGGCAGGGGGGCTGACGGCTACTGGCTGGGGTAGCTGGATCCCCTGTTCCCTGGGATGGGCTCCCTTGATGGACAGCCTTCTCGGCCCAGATGTTATCTATCTTCTGCCCTTATGGCTTCTGTCCTTATGGCCCAAGTTTCCTTCAAAGATTCACACTTGGTGATCAGAGGAACCAAAGGGAAGGAAATGGGCTGAACTTCCACAACACTGAGCGCCAAGGCATTAGGATTGTTGGTTATTAATAGCAACCCAAAATATCACCAGCCCTATTATTTCAGTATTGCTGGTCTGTCGTGTTTTAAACCCTCACTCACCATGGAAATGGGGCTATGCAGGTAAATTCAGACATGACTGAGGGAACCTATAGGTGAATAATGAATTTTAAAAAGAAATATAAGTCTCTAGGCAACAATTCAGTCAAGTACAACTTTGATATGGTTTTATTTACTTACAAATCGATACGCTGCTCTTCAGGAGGGCCAAGCCTCATTGGCCCAGCTCGCTCTCATTCTGCAAAGTCTTCATGGTTAGGCCCCAGAGTGCCATGCTAGAGAAGGGCCCCTCGTTATTTCGAGGCTTGGCAGGAGCCACACGGCTGCGCAGGGGCTCCCCGTTCCAGCCGCTGCCCAGGGCACTTGCAGAGGAGCGAACTGAGGGCAGAGTGCCAGACTGCAGTGGTCCCTCCTCAGAGGAGGGATGGCTTTCTTTAAAAGTACAAGACCGAGTCTGTCCTCCTGGAGATTTACAGAGTTTGGCAGGATCCAAACTCAGTTTCTGAGCGTCTTTTCCCACTCCAGGCCTTGCCGTGCCAAATGGTGCTCCCGGGGGTCCAAACTCATTTGGCGAATGCCCCCTTGAGCGGGGTGGGCATTTCTCTGATGGCAACAGGAAGGATACTGAGATTTCCTGGGTAAACAAATCTGAACTTTGGGACTTCTCGAGGTCAGGAATTTCCATTGCATGAGAAAACTCATCTACAATAGCTGCACTTTCACTGTTAGCTTTACAGTGGGTTTTTTTGTGTCGACGTAAGACAGCAGAACGGCTGAAACATTTATTGCAGGTCTCACAGTGATACGGCTTTTCCCCAGTATGTGTTCTGATATGTCTTTGCAAATCTCCGGATCCCGCAAAACATTTTCCTGTAAAATAAGATACTTATTGTTCTTTCAGCAAAGATCAGTGTTTCAATTCTAAAATTACTAGGTTTTAATTAATGTGGTTTGTTGTTATGTGCGCCTATGCATCAAAAGCAGACTTGTTCTCAATTAGCCCAGTGGGCAGATCAGATCCAGTAGGTTAAAACTGCAAGGAAGGCTACATATCAGGAGGGGCTGCTTGACTGTGCAAGCAATCAGCTAACGGAAGAGGCCGGTGTGCGAAGCCGAGGGTTCTCCTCGGTGAGAATTCTTTGAAGAGAAGCTGGGAGGTTCTCTGCTGGAGAATCCCTAATGGCTCCTTCGTGGCTGGGCTTAAACCAGACAACCTTTAAGAGTCCTTCCCACTCTTGCATCTGTGCTTCTACCAAACTTCCCTCGTTTTGAGCCAGTCCCATGCGGGGAAAGCAAATTACACTAGTCCAACTAAGAGACAAAGACACGAGGACGTTTTAGTGAAAAACTGCCAGATAAAGGTGTTACATTGGAAACATTTCAAAGGATTTTTGAAGAATTGGAAAGAAGCTTGAAGATACAATGACAGCAGCAACATCTGCTCCTGAAAAGGCGTTATTTAACAGAGACTTTAAAGAACTGAAAGATGCAAAGGAGAAGCATTTAGAAGAATTTATAGTCTGACAGGATAAACAAATAGAACAAACCCCAGTTTATGCAGAAGTACTGGAAAATAAAATATTGGGCTATTTTAGTGGACAAATGTGAAAACTAAACTGGAAATCCAGACAGTAAGAATGACTCACTTGGATTTACAAAAGAGGGTTAGAAAGCCACAAGGAAATGGGAGAAAGAAAACTTGTGTGCAAATTAAATCCTACAAAAGCATCTTATCAGAGCAAAGATTAAGAACGTTAAGAGCAAAAGAAAGGAATATAAAGTTTATCTGTTGGATCAGGGTTAAAACCAGAAATACTTTTACAAAATTCTGGCAACCCTTTATAGACTGTTTGCTGATATTAGACAGAAACGTTAATGAATTGTAGATTTGCGGTCGGGTAAGGTCCCAAAGGTGCTTTTTTCAAGAGGCAACTGGACTTTCTGATTTTTCTTTGAAGACATTTCGTTTTTCATCCAAGAAGCTTCTTCAACTCGGATGGGTAAGGACTGAGATATAGGAAGAAGGGATTCAGGAAAGGTAATATGCAAGAGGGCTGAAAAATACACAACTTGCTTGTAGTTATAAAAGATCAGAAGTTACTTCTGGAGATATTTTCTTTTTTCCATACGTTTTCTTTCTCTTTGATTTCAGTTTTTCTATTTTTGCTTCTACTTTTATTAAAATCTTTAATAATACTATTTTGAAATGTTGTAATATCATTGAATCTTCTTGAAGTCTATATTAGGACTATAACATATTGCCTGTTAATTCTTCATTTGATGAGGAGGGGAAATAATTTGCCATTATTAATTTGTTTGAGTGATCAATACCATATCTGCTGAATTTTCATTATTTTCATATGTGCTCTAAAGGTACAATTGAACAATGAAAAGGTTAGCATTTTTAGTGGAACTTTCCATACCAGATCAGTAAAACAACCTTCTGACTTACCACAGACTGAACAATTATATGGCTTTTCTCCTGTGTGTCTGATCCTGTGTTTTACTAATTTCCGTGGTAAGTTAAATGATTTCCCACACTCGTCACATGTGAATACTTTTTCTGCTGCATGGTTCTTCTTGTGTTCCTTTAAATTACTGAAGTTACTAAAACCTAAACGTAAGAGAATTTGAATCAGAATGATCACTCACAGGGTGACATAAATTACAAAAGAGCCCTGCTGCCTTTAAAAATCGGTGCCCCGTGCCACCCCAGACACCAGAGCTGAGGCCAAAGACAGGACCAGAGCATGCAAGGATGAAACCTCCTGCCATTAACTCCTGACCTACAAGGGTGCATCAGCATGCAACCAATGCCCTTGGGCTGCTGCTTTTTCTGGCCATAGCCACCTGGCTGCTTTTGGAACCCCAGCTGGATGGTGCCGGCACCTAAACAAGGCCTAGTGGGAAAGGGCACATGCTGGAATTATAGCAGTGGTGGGTTGTCCCCGGTTCGGACCCGTTCGCAAGAACCAGTAGTAAAACCGGTGGGAGGCCCCGCCCATTGCCCCAGATGTCCATCATCGGCAATCTGCGCATGTGCAGAAGCAAGGTGCGCAAGCGAAGTGAGAGCACACACACTTTCCTGTTGCAAACCAGTAGTAAAGGTAAGTAGAACCCACCCCTGGATTACAGTAGTAACAAAATTGTGGAAACCTTTTGGGAAAAGTGTATTTTCTAAAACTAGCTAATAACACCACTTTTTTTGTAGTACCATAAAATTATATATCAATGGAAAGATAATTTAATCAAGAATGTATTGCAATAACTTTTATGAAGGATTTGCTATTAGAATAGCAGTTACAGTATAAAGAAGAAAAGTGAAACACGTAGAAAAAATTAGATATACAAAAATTATCTCCATGTCAGTTAATAGTTGGGTAACCGTTAGCATGAATTATGGCCTTACAATGTCTTCCCATGGAGTGAACCAAGTCTTTTAGTTCTGCAGCTGTTATCATGTGAAGCCAAGATTGAATGATTGCTTTTATTAACTGGGTTTTATTGCTGGGTGGCTTCTGACTAACAAGTTCCTTTAGTTGGCTCCATAGATTTTCAATTGGTTAAGGTATGGGCTATTACCAGGCCATTCCAGCAATGGAATAGGATTACCTTGAAACTCCAAGAAAAAAAAAAGGGGGTGTTATTAGCCATCAAACCTCAAAAATACATTTTTCCCAAAAGGTTTCCACAATTTTGGCCACTACTGTACAGCTTGGCTTGCTCGTCTAGGGAAGTTTAACCAGACCTACCTCGACCACAAATATCACACAGATGCGGTTTTTCTCCAGAGTGAATAATAATGTGGCGCTGGACATCTCCAGAAGCAGCAAACCTGTAACACCATCATCAAAGCCACTGTGAATGCTTCAATAAGCACTTTCTGTACTATCCTGCCTTGACTGCATCATGTCCCTGGCAGGCAGGCCTCCCTCCAGAGGAAGCAGCACACCTTCCCATCCCTCCCTGACACCGCCTGCCTGGTCCCAGGCATCACCAACACTCCCCAGAATTCCAGCCACAAAAAGGCCATCGAGGGTTGCCGTGCTGTGCCACCCACTTCCTTCTGAATCTGGCTGCAGAGTTACATGTACGAATCAGGCCTGTTTGCTGCGCTACTAGGAAATTATAACGAAACATTTTGAAAGGCAAGATGGTGAAAAGCAAAAAGCAATCTAACGCAAGAGCCACGGTGGCACAGTGGTTAGAGTGCAGTACTGTAGGCTACTTCTGCTGATCACCGGCTGCCAGCAGTTTGGCAGATCGAATCTCACCAGGCTCAAGGTTGACTCAGCCTTCTGTCCTTCCGAGGTCGGTAAAACAAGGACCCAGATTGTGGGGGGCAAGAGGCTGACTCTGTAAACCACTTAGAGAAGGCTGTAAAGCACTATGAAGCGATATATAAGTCTAAGGGCTATTGCTATTATGTTGAAAAAGTGTCCTTTTTGTAGACACTCAGGATTGTGTTTCACATCCAACTAAAATGTTTATCTACATTTATATCAAATATATATTTATATCTCTAGTTTTCTATTCAGCATGAAAGTTAAGCTAGCTGGACAGCACCATGGACCTCATAGACAGCACCATGAGGAAAAGGCTAAAAATAATATTAAAAAATAATGAACTTTGCTGAAGATTTACAATTTGAAAAATAATTTAAATTCATAATTGATTAAAAATAGATTAACAAACCATGTATGACTCTTCAGTCAACAGATAGCTTTAGAAGCAAAAGCTCTCTGCTCTGGGATAAGCCTTATTTTAGGAGAGAAGCATATCAAAAACTATTGTAATAGTTTTCAAAAACTTGCAAGTCAGGTCTCACCTTGCCATTTCCCACTTTGTGAAGTTGTTCTGGCCACAGCTTCGTTTGCTGTTGTGTTTCTACTGTGGTGTTGACACACACCTACCCCTGACTAATGAAAAGTTAGGTAGGCAGCCACCCTTCAGGGATGGAAGTATTTTCATGCTGGCCAAAACAGTTTCCCCCAGCATGAGATACAATATAGATGCACCCCTCCAGTTCTCCGATACACTGTTTGCCTTGTTATAACTAGAGTTTGTTATAACTAGATTGAACTAGAGAGAACTAGATAGAACAAACATAGTTTGTTATAACTAGATACTTATGGTTTGTGCAATCCTTTTAAAATAAAAAATTGGATCCTATTTTGCATTCTTGCATTCTCAATCTAGTTGGAAGAAATTTAAGAGACCCAGAACCTTTCCATTTAGGTATATTAGCCAACCAATCTTCTGGGATGTGTTGTCTTGGAGGACGGTGAATAGTAAATCTCTACATATATAACTAATAGATATAAATGCATATCATATGTATGAATTTCACAGACATACCAACCTCTTCCCGCAGATTTCACAAATGAATGGTTTTTCACCAGAATGGCGACGCAAGTGAGTCTGAAGATTCCCTGCCTACAAAGATAAGGAAATGTTTTCAATAAAAGGATGTTAACCAGAGAATTTTACAGTTGGAAATGAAGATCTTCAAGTAGTTCCTTATGTCAATAATGATACTCAAAAATGAGAACACACACACACACACACCGTGTACCATTGTCATATCTGAAAACAGGGAGGGGGATTTTTTAGGCACAAGCAGAGAATTCAACCCTTTATCAGACCTGGACTATAAAGACTTCACTCTGCACCAGCAGATGGACTGAACACAAAGCCCCCTCACGCAAGACAGGCACTTCCAAATGGAGGCAAGGTCTTTCTCCTATGGAACAAAGAGGTTTCCTCTACTGGAACCAGCCTAAACTGGGAGAGGGCGATTTCAGTTGTGTAGAAGGATCTACCACAATGTCCCGTTTGTTCTCAAGTCTGCTGTGCTGTTAGGAAAGGGGGGTCCAAAATGACTTCTTTGGCCAAAGCCTATCCCTTCACCGGCTGCTGGAGCAGGAATGGGCAACTCCAGAGCAAGAGGGCAGCAGAACAAGAGGGCATTGGTGCTCGGCATCCAAACCTACATTTTTGCTAAAGACAGAACAGACTTTAAGATATTTACACTTAACTCTACATTGCCCCTTCATGGATTACTGCCTTGTTGTGGCAAAGGGGCTTGTGTAGCTCAATGAAGCTATGAGCTATGCCATGCAGGGCCACCCAAGACAGACAGGTCATAGTAGAGAGTTCTGACAAAACGAGAAGGAAATGGCAACCCACTCCAGTATCTTTGCCATGAAAACCCCATGGACAGTACCAAAAGGCAAAAAGATATGACACTGGAAGATGAGCCCCTCAGGTCGGAAGGTGTCCAATATGCTACTGGGGAAGAGCAGAGGGCTAGTACTAGTAGTGCCAGAAAGAGTGAAGCAACTGGGTCAAAGCCAAAAGGACGCTCAGCTGTGGATGCATCTGATGATGAAAGGGAAGTCTGATGGTGTAAAGATTTTTCTCCATAGGAACCTGAAATGTCAGATCCATGAATCAAGGCAAGCTGGACGTGGTCAAATAAGAGATGACAAGACTGAACATCGACATCTTAGGAATCAGCGAATTAAAATGGACAGGAATGGGTGAATTTAATTCAGATGACCATCAGGTATACTACTGTGGGCAAGAATCCCTCAGAAGAAATGGCGTAGCCTTCATAGTCAATAAAAGAGTAGGAAAAGCAATACTGGGATACAATCCCCAAAATGACAGAATGATCTCAGTTCGAATCCAAGGCAAACCATTCAATATCACAATAGTCCAAGTCTATGCCCCAACCACTAGTGAAGAGGATGAAATTGACTGGTTCTATGAAGCCCTACAGCACCTTATAGAATTAATAACAAAAAATGATGTCCTTATCATCATGGGGGATTGAAATGCTAAAGTAGGAAGCCAAAAGATAACTGAATAACAGGCAAGTTTGGCCTTGGAGTACAAAATGAAGCAGGGCAGAATCTGATAGAATTTTGTTGAGAATACGATGGTCATAGCAAACACTCTTTTCCTACAACCCAAGAGACGACT
Source organism: Arizona elegans (assembly GCA_022577455.1). Taxonomy (NCBI): domain Eukaryota; kingdom Metazoa; phylum Chordata; class Lepidosauria; order Squamata; family Colubridae; genus Arizona; species Arizona elegans. The sequence continues at coordinate 9,425,949 of JAKOOJ010000028.1, forward strand.
CTACACGTGGACATCACCAGACGGTAAACACAGAAATCAGATTGACTATGTGCTCTGCAGCAAAGATGGAGAAGTCTATACAGTCAATAAAAACAAGACCAGGAGCTAACTGTGGGTCAGATCATGAGCTTCTCATTCCAAAATTTAGGCTTAAATTGAAGAAAGTAGGGAAAAGCACTAGGCCACTCAGGTATGAACTAAATCATATCCCTGATGAATAGAGTATAGTAGAGGTGACAAATAGATTTAAGGAATTAGATCTGATAGAAAGAGTGCCTGAAGAACCAAGGACGGAGGTTCGCAACATTGTACAAGAGGTAGCAACTAAAACTATCCCAAAGAAAAGGAAACGCAAGAAAGCAAAATGGCTGTCTGAGGAAGCTTTGCAAATAGCTGAGGAAAGAAGGGAAGCTGAGGAAAGAAGGGAAGAAAAAGATACACCCAATTGAATGCAGAATTTGAGAGACTAGCTAGAAGAGATAAGAATGCCTTTTTAAATGAACAGTGCACAGAAATAGAAGAAAACAATAGAATAGGGAGGACCAGAGATCTCTTCAAGAAAATTGGAGATATGAAGGGAAAGTTTCATGCACAGATGGGCATGATAAAGGACCAAAATGGCAGGGACCTAACAGAGGCAGAAGAGATTAAGAAGAGGTGGCAAAATTACACAGACGAACTGTACAAGAATGAGCTTAACATCCCTGATAACCATGACGGGGTGGTCACTGACCTTGAGCCAGACATCCTAGAATGTGAAGTCAAACGGGCCTTAGGAAATCTGACCAACAACAAAGCTAATGGAGGTGACAGTATTCCAGCTGAGCTATTCAAAATCTTAAAAGATGATGCAGTAAAAGTGCTACACTCAATTTGCCAGCAAATTTGGAAAACTCAACAATGGCCACAGTGGGAAAAGGTCAGTTTACAATCCAATTCCAAAGAAAGGCAATGCCAAAGAATGTTTAAACTATCGCACCATTGCACTCATTTCACATGCTAGTAAAGTGATACTTAAAATCCTACAAGCTAGGCTCCAGCAGTATGTAGATCGAGAACTACCAGAAGTACAGGCAGGATTTCGAAGAGCTAGAGATCAAATTGCCAACATATGTTGAATCATGGAGAAAGCTAGGGAGTTCCAGAAAAACATCTACTTCTGCTTCATTGACTATGCTAAAACTTTTGATTGTGTGGATCACAACAAATTGTGGCAAGTTCTTAAAGAGATGGGACCATCTTACTTGTCTCTTGAGAAACCTATATGTGGGTCAAGAAGCAAGTGAGAACTGGACACGGAACCACCGATTGGTTCAAAATTGCGAAAGGAGTCTAGCAAGGCTGTATACTGTCACCCTGCCTATTTAACTTATATGCAGAGCACATCATGAGAAAGGCGGGGCTAGATGAATCAAAAGTTGGAATTAAGATTGCTGGGAGAAATATCAACAACCTCGGATATGCAGATGATACCACTTTAATGGCAGAAAGCGAAGAGGAACTAAAAGCCTCTTGATGCGGGTGAAGGAGGAGAGTGCAAAAGTTGGCTTGAAACTCAACATTAAGAAAACTAAGATCATGGCATCCGGCCCTCTCAATTCCTGGCAAATAGATGGGGAAGAGATGGAGGTAGTGACAGATTTTATTTTCCTGGGCTCCAAGATCACCGCAGATGAGGACTGCAGCCAAGAAATTAAAAGACACTTGCTCCCAAGGTGGAAAGCTAAGGCAAATCTAGACAGCATTCTAAAAAGCAGAGGCATCACCCTGCCAACAAAAGAGCATATAGTCAAGGCGATGGTTTTCCCAGTTGAACGGATGGCTGTGAAAGTTGGACCATAAGGAAGGCTGAGAAGGCCAAAGAATGGAGGCCTTTGAACTCTGATGCTGGAGAAGACTCCTGCGAGTCCCTTGGACTGCAAGGCGATCAAACCGATCAGTCCTAGAGATCAATCTTGACTGCTCTTTAGAAGGCCAGATCCTGAAGAGAAAACTCAAATACTTTGGCCACCTAATGAGAAGGAAGGACTCACTGGAGAAGAGCCTAATGCTGGGAAAGACTGAGGGCAAAAGAAGACAGCAGAGAACGAGGTGGCTGGATGGAGTCACTGAAGCAGTTGGCGTGAGCTTAAATGGACTCCAGAGGATGGTAGAGGCCTGGAAGAACATTGTCCATGGGGTCGTGATGGGTCGGACACAACAACAACTACATTCCGCAAAGCCAAAGGTGTGCGTGACGGACCCTCTCCTTATCCAGTTGACTTTCTGACAGACTTTCAGTGAAATATACCGTCCAATGCCATCATTCATTGCACAAGTAAGCACAACGTGAAGTTTCCAATTAGAAATTTGGAATCAAAATCAATGACAGGACAAATACTTAGGGATTAGGAATTCATTTTATCTCAAAATTTACGTACAGAATCCAGAACTATTTTCATATCTGAAAATGGTAAATATTCATAAAAATTTCTGAAGTTCACTTTAGGGAAAATAAGATTCCTTAGCAGCATCAATCACGGGGAACAGAAACTATGTTTATTTTATTTTTTCTCATAAAAAATGTTTTTTAAAATAGTTTATCTTATTTTGTGATTCTTGTAGAATTGCCATAAAATCATACTGCGTACAATAGAAAGGGACTAGGTAGCATATAAACAAAAGTAAACTTAATTACAAAAGATTATACAAAATATTAAAATTCCTACCTGTGAGAAACATTTTCCACAAATGTTACATTCAAAAGGCTTTTCACCTAAAAGAAGAAGCAATTATATTTGCACTTCTGACAACTAAGTAACACTGAATGTACATAAAAAGGCAAAATGGACCCTTGTCTTCAAGTCAACATAAAAATAACCAAGAGGACATTTATATTCAACATATTTTATATCCACAATTCCCCTTAATGCACAGATTGATACTATTTTGTATTAAAAAGATTTAAAGATTTAAAAATACAAAATATTTTTAAATTGTTTTTAAATTTTATATGGGTACTTGTTTTATCTTTGGCTGTGCACCGCCCTGAGTCCTTCGGGAGAAGGGCGGTATAAAAATTAGATTAAATAAATAAATAATGAAAAATTAGCTTAATTGTACATTATTCTATGATGTTTACCTAAGAGCAGGTCACACATAGTTTAACAGAGCTTGATAGTAAGTGAATACAAAATTGCTATTTTGAAATTCTATGCCATAAAGCTGGGATTTGCAATTTTGTGGCATAGATCCCAAATAAAATTCTGGTCACTGGAGTAAACAGGTTCTATAAGCACTTTAACGTCTCTATGATACAGTAAGTTCATAATGTCAAAGGAGAAAAAAATCTTTTTTCATAAACCATTTTCTTTCCCCATCCAAATGGCTGTAAATGGCAGCACATGAAATATGTATCAACTACTATGGCAAAGTGGAGTAATTTTTTAATGCAAAAAGTTCTATCAAGGAAACCAGGCAATCATTTTTTTATAAGTGTTATGACTGGCCCTTATCAGAAAAACGACATGCATACCTTTACTGGGAAAAAACACGAATGTTTAAGCACATTCACATGGATGGAGGTTATTCGATGAGGGCCATGAAATCTGATTACCGCTTGAAGAACTTGTGTGATCATCGCGGCCCTAGAGCCTCTCTGGGCCATGGCTGCCTTTTCAGCTGCTAAGACTACATTCTGGCTGGTTCTCCATGCGGTCACTCGATAGCTGGCCTGCCATGTTAACTGACTGTACCTGTATGGGACCTTACGTGGAGCTCCAGGTTGCTTGGATGTTTAAAAACCTTTCCACATAATGCGCAAGGATACTGCCTCTCTGGAAGGAAAACCTTTAACGGGCTCTCTGGCCCAGATGGCTCCCGGAATGGCTCCAATTCTACACATTCGGAACTCACTAGCCCGCTGGGATGTTTTCCTTCAGGAACCTCAACTGTGGTCGTCCTTTTTGTGCTGCTCTGGCATCCTAATTCGTTTCCTTTTGCAACGGCTCTGTCGGGATCGCATACAGACGACTGTTCAGGAGACTTTTGGGACTGTAGCAAATTCAGTTTTTGAAGGTGGATGACTTTCTTAGGCCTCAACTGTTTGGCTGGCTGTACGGACACGCCCTCTGTGTCTTGATCCTCAGCACAGTCATTTAAGGACTGGGCAAGAGAGGCTGGTGGCAGGGGGGGTCGATCAGATGACTCCAAAGTACATTGGTTTATGTTGCACAAAGTAGCATCCTGAGCTGTTTCTTGTGCTGGAGATATTACAAAATCAGGGGGCATTTCTAGTAGCCCCTTGTTGCTGGGACAAATAGTCTGTTTGCAGAACTGTTTGCTATAAAAATTTCGGAGCTTATAATGGCCATTTGGTAGTTTAAAGGACAGATCCGCCCCACCAGGGCCCACAGAGTCTTGTTTTGGTTTGGCTCCCTCAGCTGAGGAGCTATGAGGTGCACAAGGCTGTGACCCAGGTTGTTGGTCATCCAAGACTTTACAAGCAGCAGTTGAGCAAATGTGGAGTACATCATAGTGTCCACAGTGGGTATCAGTAGCCAAAGTATTTTGCAATGAAAATGTATCATTGCCGGTCAGACTGGCTGGCTGCTCTATAGATTGGGAGGTTTTTAAAAAGGAGTGACACAGATTCAAAATATTCTGCACCTGTAAGCACTGTGCGATATCAAGCAAGTTCTGTATATTATCCTGGTTGAGGTCAAGATGTGAAGTATACATATAATCCAAGATCTGGCCAATGCCACCCACGTTCTTGATATCCAAATGAAAAACATCATTCTTCTGGCTTGGAGAATTTTGAAATAGGGTCCTTGGAAAGAAAAGCAGAATTACAAACAAGGGGCACATCTGCTTATCCACAAATCCCCTTTATGACATTAACATTACATTGCATCCCATTACATTGGCCCATCCCACCCGGTCGGGCAGGGAAGGTCTGCTGGAGACCTTGTTAATTAAAGAGCTCCAACTAGCAGAGTTCAGGAAGAGAGCCTTCTCTGCTGTTTCTCCCCACCCCAACAGAGATAAGGCCACCCCAACTTTCCTTCCAAAAAGGATCCAAGACGTGGCTCTGTGGCCTTGCAGGGAGAGCCCAGAGGAGCCTGCAGGCCAGGGACTGGTTAGTCAGAACTGAAAAAACATTTTGGATGAGAAGCAAAATATCTTCAAAGAAAAAAACCCTAAAGTCTAGTTGCCTCTTGAAAAAGCACCTTTGGGACAACCATGATCTGGATGACTGAGAATCTCCATAGACATTTATAGAACTAGCGTGAATGCACACTGCTAGTAAAGGAATTTGTAACCAACTTACACCATCAATTAGAGCAAATCATAGTTGATACCACTAGATCTCAGAAAACAGTTTAACACATACAGGGATTGGGGCTTTAGATTCTGTTCCTTATTCAGTGCAAGCATTTCTGCAAAACTTTATTATAAAGGTCACGCATTCTACAAAAGAGTGTGGATATAATAGGATACTTTTTATTCTTTTGAGGAATGCATATGGCACAGTGATCCTAGACAACAACCACCAAAAAGAACAATATAAAAACAAATCATGTTTTTAACAAACAGGATTGCAGGGATTATTACTTTTGCTATGAAATCATACTTTATGACATCACTTAGCAACAGAAATTCTTGTCCCACTTGCTGTTGTAAATCAAGGACAACCTATATTACTCAACTCGTTAGAGCACAGTCTCTTTGAGCTGCTATTTCCCAAATAAACCACTAATGAGCTCTCATCATCCCAATTCTCTCTCTCTCAGCCTCTTCATGTTTCTGTCACAGAGCAAATGCTTCTGAGGTTCTCAACTGGCAGCACCTGCCTCACCTTGGAAGCTAAGCAGGATTAGACTTTGGATGGAGGATTACTTGGGGATCACAGGGCTGTGCACTACGCTAGGAGTTGGACCATCGCTCTAGATGATGAGAGAGCAAGCCTTCCCCAAACTGTTGAAAGGCAAACTACATGGATGTGTCTACCTGACACTTAGTCAAGGTGGACTTGAAAGGGTCTTTGTCTGAGTGGGTGGACAGGCAGATAAATATAAAAGGAGGCAGGTGGGCTGCCTTAGGAAGAGGAGACACAAACCAATCACAAGAGAAGGTAGGTAATTTTTTTGGAACTGTTACATTATTAATGGCAGGCTGAGTTAAGCGAACTCAATGCTGTGCATCTTTACTACACTCAGATTCACCTTGTTGCAAAAACATAATTAAGAACAAATGTGTCATTGTTAAAAAAAATTATTAAAAAAAAACAGCATGAACTACCATTTCCCAATTTTAGTAGCTTCAAAGTGAAAAACAAGAGTGCAAAAAATTTTCATGTTCCACTGTTCCCCCTGGTAGAACACTCAACACAGTGTGGTAGATTGTGTTTCTGTTCCACTAAAAAACAGAGTTCTTTGTTCCATCAAAAGGTAAATCAAATCAAATGTCCGAAGCATGACTGTTGCGTTGCAACCTAGAGAAAATCTTTTCACCATTTTGTGCACTAAGATTGGTAGTAATCACTTATTTCTATTCATGCAGGTGAACACCTATCAATCCTATAACTTCATAGTTAACTATGACCTTGCACTGCTCATAGTATTTTTATGCAATATAATTTTATCTTTTTTAACATGTGTTGTATATAAATTTCAGTTCCTTAATTTTGAAACAGAACACATTTATAATCAAAGCTTTAATTTAATTTTTGTACCATATTAACTCATAATGTTAACAGTTTTTAGGAGCAACATTATGCCATGCTTTCCTAATTTCATTTCGCTTTCTGCACGCTGTCTAGAATCCTGCCTGTTGAGGAAGTCTATAAGGATTGTAAATATATAACTCTTGTTAACTTAATGACAGTTCTGCCTCCCATGCCTTACTTAATATTCATTAAAGTACTTTGTACTAACATACCTAAAATATTGGCTAAAAGCAGCCAACACATTTTTATGTGCTTTGAAGGAAACTCCTTTGACCACCAACATACAATCGCAGAGAAGACCCTGTATCCGCTGATTGTGGAGCTGCTGAAGGAGGTGACAACTGTGATTAGCAAAAGCATCCATGCTAGAATGTGTCTATGTTACCTAAAAAAGAAAAAAAAATACTTTAGGGATGCAGTTATACTGGTAAGCATGTGCTAAATTTTATAGTCATATACATCAGAGCTGTTCTATGCAAAAGAATTAAATGTTATATTTTTAAAAAATGCAAACCAAATCACAGCACAGTGGCAAGTTTCCCAGAAGATCCCCATTTTACTTTTTCACTAGGTAGCTTTCTTAACAAACTAAAGGCATTAACAGTAGACACAATATATCTTGATCTTCCTAAAGTCTCTCAAAAGCATCTCATAATTAGAATACTATTTTACAGTAGTCCTCAGGTAATAGTTCAGTGACTAACATTTTGATGGTCTCCAGCTTGCAGTTATGAGGGTGGGACAAAATATAGTCACATTATTGCAATTTCTCATGTTTCCTGCCAGCTCTTCATGAGCAACGTCAATGGGGAAGCCCCTAGGGAATCGGAAATTACTCCTATTGATCCCTGCCTGCTTCCCAGCTACTCCTGTCTTCTGTATAATAATCTGTGCAGCCCTGGGGTTACAACAGCAACCCAGACTGCTGGGATTCCAAATACTAAGCGATGCAGTCGCGTGATATTGTGCTTATGACAGCATCGCTTAGCAATGGCAAGTCTGGTACCAATTGCCAAAGTAACCTGAAGGCTACCTGTGCCTATTTCATTTATTTACAGTATGTCCACAGGTGGCGTAAGTGAAACAGCTTGCAAATATGCAAGTTAGCAGCAATAGAAGTGGAATGAACCCAGGCCACAAGCAGCAGCCTAGGCAGGACTATAGGGGTGAAAGCAGTTCCACAAAATGCCACAAATATCCAAAGGTGGCATTTGACAGGGGGTGCCAGAACTTCGCTAAAGCCCAGTCCATCTCTCCCCCCCACCCCCGACTAGAGGCACTGGTGAACCTTATGTTGATATAGAGTCGAGATGAAATATGTCCGAGGGGTTTATGGCCAAGCAGCCAAAGATGAGGCTGCAGCCACTCTGCCAACTGACAGACCCCCAAGGAAGGAAGGCTCTACATCAAGAAAACTCTTGGAAAGAAACTGAACAAGAAAGGATGAGGTCCTGGCTCTGGCAGAAGCTTTTGGCTCCTGGGGAAAAGCCAAGAGGTGCCTCCCACAGACCAGAGTGTGTGACGGGGCTGCCGTGGAGAGGCCCAGCTGCTCATGGAGAATTAAATAACACAGCCTCAGACACACCTTCCAAGAGTGCGCTGAATGAACTTCAGGTAGTCCTTGACTTGCAACAGCTCAATTAGCAACCGTTCAGTTACATCATCATTGAAAAAAGCAACTTATGACCGTTTCTCACCCTTATGACCATTACAGCATCCCCGTGGTCACATGAACAAACTTCACACCCTTGGCGACCAACTCACATTTATACGGTTGCATTGTCCCGGGGTCACGTGATCCCCTTTTGCGATCTTCTGACAAGCAAAGTCAATGGGGAAGCCAGATTCATTTAACAACCTTGTTACTAACTTAACACCTGCAATGATTCACTGAACAACTGTGGGAAAAAAGATGGGACAAGACAATCTTGCTTAGCAACAGAAAACTGGGGGGGGGGGGCCTCAATTGTGGTCGTAAATCGAGGACTACCTGTATAACGGGCGAGATGAAGTCAACGTTTTCCTATTCTGGGAAGACAAGGCAAAGGAACAACGAAGCGGCCATAACTGCGCATCTCGCTGCAAGGAGAAAAGGGATGCAACCTAGGAACTAACGGCGTAATTTCCATCGGGAGGATACCAGAGGGGATCCCCACAACCACGCAGGGACACGTGTCAGCCGGCCCGGAAGAAGCGGCTGATGGTCTAGGGCGGCTGGGAACCTTGCCACACGTAGCAGGTCGAGCACCGAGGAAGGGGGAGGAGGAGAGGGGCTCCCTCGGTTATTGGCGGAGCGGAGTCTCGGCGGAAGAAAGCCCGAAAAACGCAGCAAACGACTCACAGCCAGGCGGGGCAGGATCCCGCGGGGGGGGGGGGACAAGGAGTAGGAGAAGAGCCGCGCACCGACGCCATGGGAACGCTTCCAAACGGAGCCACCCCCCCCGCTGCGAAAAGACGTCGGCCACTCCTGGCCGGAAGTCGGGCGGCGTGACCATAGAGCGGGACGTCCGATGCGCCTCGTGAACGCCGCCGGAACGTGCCTCTTTGCCTGCGCACGACGGACTCTCCGCTAGGACGGCTTCCGTCCGGAGCTTGTCCGGTTTGAGCGGCCGTGCGAGGTGCGGCTCTCCTCATTCGAAAGCGGTCCGTGCTCCGACTGGCGGGTTTTTTCCCCGGACGGCCTCTTCCCAGCTGAGGCCCAGTTCTTCCCCACCAGGGCTGGGGCGGTTAATGAGGGCATGCGGTGGAGGGGGTGGGGGGCGCCGCGGGACCCCGACAACGGCCGAAAAAGCCTCCCAGCCCCTGCGAGGCCTCCGGGTGGGGTAGGACGGGGTGGTGGTGGTGGTGGTGGTGTAAGCAGGGGCATAAGCCTCGGAGGCCGGCTGGGGGGGGGGGGGGGGGGCTTCCTACTGCTTTTCGGGCAGCGTTGCTTCTCCCGCCGCCGCCCTTTGTGGTTGCCAAGAATAAAAACACAGTTGCTGGCAGCTCCTGTGGCGATGTTGTTCCTGTGGGCTGCTCCGAGCTAGAGTAATTTTCTTATCATGTTGTGCTTGGATAGTTTTTGTTCTCTGGAATAGAATTTCTAATCCTACATTAAATACAACATCAGATTGTTAATTCTGTTTTCAATGTATTTCTAGGATTGGTTGAAGAGCCGTGAATCAGACTTCGAAGAAACAGATATAGTTTTTCAGAATGGTGTTTTTCACATGTAATGCCTGCGGAGAAGCCCTGAAGAAGGGACAGGTGGAAAAGCATGTGAATATGTGCCGAAACTGTCTGTGTCTGTCTTGCATGGATTGCGGGAAGGATTTCTGGTAGGTTGAAACCAGCCTGTGTCTTCATCATTTGGCACTGGGAGTCTTCTAGGGAAGCTTTTCAATAGCCTTTGGCAGTTGTAGCATCAGGCCAGCCTTGTCTGAGCACGAAAGTTAAAAATACTGGCTAGTGTGCTGCCTGGGAGCGCCAGAACTGTGAGCCGGACTGGGATGTCAAAAAAAAAAAAAAAAAAAAGGCCCTGTGTTATTACCAAGAGTTTTTCAACATCCAGCCTGACCTGAAGGACACAGTAGAAGCATTGCAACTATGGCTTATCACTGTCAAGCAGCATGATTGGCTTTACAACCACAGCAGAAACAGCTAAACTAAAATAAATAAACATCCGGTGTATCTCAGATTATAGGGGAAGAAATCTCTAGGAACATCTGGGAAAGTAACAAAAAGGTTAATAGAGCCCAGTGTGGGCAAGGTATGGAAAATTGACAGAGATAGGAAATATAATTTATTATATTTCAAAATATAATTTATTTTGAGAAAAGATAAATCTGGAAAGAGGAGGGGAAGAAATTTAAAACTTCCTAAAGTCAGCCTAGATAATTGATTAACTCTACCTTGAACACGATCTTGAGTTTCAGCATACTGCATTTGTATACTGCTGGATTTCAGCCAAAATGGGGGGGGGGGGGGTAACCACTGAAAAAAACAGCAAATTTATCAGCAATTACAAAGCAAGTATAATGGTGATCATTCGTTCTCAAAGGCCCTCTGGAAGTAATTGTCTTCAGCTGCTTCCCAACAGCAATGATGAAGGTTCTTATCTAATCTCTAGGAGGAGAGCACTCTGTAAGGTAGGAGGGGTTGCTGCAGAGAAACATTGCTTGCAAGCCCCTGCCTGGCATTTGGGCAGCATTAAAAAATGTTGGCAGGCAGTCCACCATGGAGAAGTATTCTGTAAGGAGGAGGGGGTCCTTTAAATGCCTTTCTGCCAAGTAAGTTCTTTGCAAAGACCAGCCTTTTCCAACCTCTTTATCCTGGAGAAAACATTGACATAATTTTCAGGTCTCAAGGGGATTCCAGAATAAAAACAAAAATATATTTGTACTTCACAATATAACTTATTTCTAACCTGCAAAATCCAAATTTTGCAATATTTACAGCAAGGTAGCAGACCAGCAGCTGAGTGGAGGCAGGCAAAAATTTCCACCAACTAGCATTGCACAGCATAAGAACACAATTATTATTTTTTCCAATCGTACCCTCTTGTGGAGCAGTTGGGAGAAAAGCTAGCTTAGACCTACCAATGTCTTTCAAATTAGTTATGCTGCTTTAATATATTTCAATAAAATCTTTGGGAAGAGCTCTGGAAAATGCCTTCCATTAAGGGTTATTTAAATCTGCATTTACAATGCAGGGGTGATGATTATAAATACCACGTGAAGTGTCTAAGTGAAGATCAGAAGTATGGGGGAAAGAATTATGAAGCCAAAGTCCTCAAAGGAGACGTCAAGCAGCAGGAGTGGATTCAGGTGAAGTAAACCTAGCAAACCACAAACTCCATTTAATTTTTTAAAAAACATACTTATTGTTATACAACACTCTTTCTATAATGACACCCAAGGCAAAGTAAAATTAAATAAAACTAAGTAATGTAATATAATGCTATGCGTAGAGTTATATCAATTTATTGCATGAACTTCAGTATTTTAACTATATTTAATCCTGTAGCAATTCACAATATAAAATTCAATGCGACAATAGGAAACGTAAAACATTCTACTGGTGTATTACCCAGTCACATTAGCCTGTTTTTCATTTGCAGAAGATTCATGAAATAATAAAGGAAACTAACATTAATGTTAAAGTTCGAGATATTTTACAACAAATGTATGTATACGACAATATTCCACGAAAGAAACGCAAATTTCAGGTATGTTCATGAGTTAAGTATTTATGCCTCAAACATGACCTGGTATAGGGTAGATTTTCTTTATTATGGTTTCTTAAAGCAAAAGTAACCTTTTTTTTTAAAAAAAAAAATTGATTTATATGCCGCCCTTCTCCGGAGACTCAGGGCGGCTTACAATGCGTTAAGCAATAGCCTTCATACTTTTGTATATTTATACAAAGTCAGTTTATTGCCCCCATAATCTGGGTCCTCATTTTACCTACCTTAGAAAGGATGGAAGGCTGAGTTAACCTTGAGCCTGGTGAGATTTGAACTTGCAGTAATTGCAGGCAGCAGATGTAAGTGGATGTTAATTAGTCTGCTGAGCCACCAGAGCTTCTCTTAAAGAATCCACATAGTTCAGTGTTTCTTAAATTATACTGTGGAAAACACATGTTTTCCAAATAATTTGAAAACCCTGAGACCCTATTTTTTTTGTTTACTTATTTAAACCCCGTTTAATTACACATTTGTGCCTCCTAGTGATCCCACTGCTTGAGCCCTCCTGGCCCCATCAGTGAACATGTCTGGGGTTAAGGAGCAGGTATGCTACTGCAGGCAACCTCAGGATGGTCAGAAGGACATGCGGTTCCACTTTGGCCGCTAATCACGACTGCTGTACCCTTGAGGGGCTAAAGCCTATGGCAAAATTAGAGCAGCCTATTTGGAAAATTCTGTACATTTGGTTGTTAACAGACTCTGGAAGAAATAGTTTAAGAACAGGTAGTTGTGGCCTTCTACTGATTTACTACTTTTGTCAGAAAATACATTTGTGTTCTGGTTAAATAGAGGGGTTTTTTCCCCTTCTGCCTAAATAGAACTGGATGGCCAACAGTTTGAAAATCCACAATACTACTCTACAGGATCAAGTCTGGGATATTTTTTCAGAAGCAACAAGAAAGGTAAGCAAACCAGTTACTGCGGCATTTGGAATATATTGTGATAAGCACATTGGGGGAGTGCAGGAGGAAGCTTGGGCTGGGAGAGGCCTTGGTTCAGGATGGGTCCTTGCCTAATGACCAGTGGGTTTCGTTGAATAATGGCAGTGGTAAGTGCCATGATTGCTGTTGTTAAGATATGCGATCACATAATGTGCTTTATGACCAGATTGCTTAACTATGGAAATTAGTGTTATCAACTGACGACTTACTTGTATGTGTATTTGGGTTTCTTTAATACTGGAAAAGATTAAAGGAAATACAGTTGAAATTTGAGAAGAATTCAAGCCAGATAAAAATTCTTCTATTTGGCCTTTGAAAATCTGATAAGAGAGACATAATGTAGATAATTGGTAAACATTTTTTTTTCTCTAGCAAGCTCTTTGGTAAATGAAAAACATGGATCCTGCCACCCTAGCAGGGTGGATAAAAATCAATGATTTTTTTTAAAAAAATCAAAAAAATCAGATTTTTTTGATTTAAATTGGATTTTTTTGATTTTTATCGGATTTATTTTAATAAAAAACTGTTGGGGTAAAAATCTATCGTAAGATAGTTTTCTATTTAAGATACATAAATAATTTGGTTTATTCAGCATGAAACGGAGCTTAGTTATGTAGCATGAGGCTGTATATTCTGCAACACTGGGACTATCGGTGAGTCAACAGTGGGTCAAAGGAGTAGCAGAGATGACAGTTGCTCTTTAAAAATTATGATTTAAATCGAGTTGATTTAAATCAAGCATTTTTACTAGTGATTTAAATCATGATTTAAATTATGATTTAAATCAACTCGATTTAAATCAAATCCACCCTGCACTCTAGTTTCCTTTATTCAGTCAGGGAAGGTTTTCAATGGCTATTCCTGAAGGCCCTCATCCTCTCAATATCTGAGCAAAGCCAAAAATTAGTTTTAACAAATCTCGGAAAACTGAGCATCAATAGATTATCTGCTGTTCCCACACAGGGAGGGTAGCTGGGAACTGGTGAACTATCTGCCGTTGAAAGTTATGTCAGTAGCCTGTGTAGAAAATCTTTAAGAGTGACGTTTTCATTTTCAGTATCTTTGGCTAGATCAAATACTGCCATCTGATCATGCAAAATTCTGCCTTTCAAATGCATTGTTTGAAATACTCATCTTAATTTCAGTGAAACTTATTTCCCTCAGACGTTTTTGCTGCTTTGTTATCAGTTGATTTTAAGTGCCTGTTCCATGTTGGGGAATAGTATGTTTTATATTGTTATATAAACCCATATTGTTCTTGTGTGTGCATTTTATTCTTTTTGCTATTTTTCTGTTTTGGAATGGTTTTAGTTGTAATTCATTGAGAGATCTTCAACTATTTAAACAACAGAAGTATAGTAGGAGTAATAAAAAGAAATAGACTTCAAATGTACTAATATAATATAAATATGGATTTGTCATGGTGATATATAATCCACTCAATTCTCCAACAGGAAACACTTGAAACTCAATCTGTAAAAAATGAAATTATGCCTGTGGTATCAGAAAACAATATCACAAAGACTGAGAAACCAAAAGAGAAAAAAAGTAAAAAGGAAGTAAAAGAGAAGAAAAGTATCAGAAAGTTAAAAGCTCTGCAAGAAAACTTGGAATGTTTAAAAAGTGAAAAACCTAGGCAAGACATCCTTGAGGAAGGCAGCATAAAAATGCCCCAGAGTAATCATTTGAAGAAGGTAAAGCAAGCAGCAGCCTGCTTGGTCAAAGGGCCAAGGAAGGGAAATGGCCCAGAAGCAGAAGAAGCTGAGACAAAGGCACGTGTGAAGAAACGCAAGAACAGCTGCACAAAAGGTCCTAATGTATTTTTCACGTTCTTCCTAATTTTAAAAGCTCTTTTAGAATCCTGCAAGAAAATCCATTTATCTTCCTCTATTAAACAATTATCAGGGAAAGAAAATGAAATAGGCTCTTTAAAGGCAGGGAGCAGAACTGAGAGAATTTTCATGTGAGGAATGAAAGCTAATGAAATTAACAGCCCTGGGGAATGCCCCCTTATATTACATTAAGGAACAGGAGGTACCTTTTTTTTGGGGGGGGGGTTGGAATTAGACCCAGAATAATGTGTAACTCAGAGCTGAGAGGTTGGGACCTAAGTGTTTCCTGGGCTTGGCTTTTTCCTTGCAAACGTTACATTTCAGTGAAATTGCCACATTGGGTAATGAAATATTTGTAAAGATAAAAGCAGATTCAGCTACTATCAAGATTTTAACATGATGACGGTGGTTCTCGCCACAAAAAGCCTTCTATTTTTTAAAAAAAATTTCTTGATTTTTCTCTCCCTGCTCCCCTATAATGCAGATGCGTCTCCCATTCCCACCAAAATAATGAACTGCTTTGAAGCGGAAGAAAACAAAGAAAAACATCAAGGTAATTTGGAGGTTTATCAATGTGTATTATGATGATAATGGAAAATCTTACAGGCACTAGTATAATTTTCAAAACAGATTTACAGGAATCCTGCCATAAAAGGCTGATCAGTAGCTGGAATTTTGATATAGAATTTAGTGTTCAAAATGGGCAAAGATGGCAGTAGAAAGACACCATGTTTAAGGTTCCCTTTTGGTTTCCAGAAGTATTGGAAGAGAGATTTTGACTCTAATCCAGGCTAGATTCAGGCCAGTGTTCTGAGGAGAAACTGCCTTGACTGCTTCTAGACAAATGGAGGGAGGGAGGCAGGCAGGCAGGCAGGCAAGTGAGAATGCCCTTCGGCTGTCCCTCTTCCAAGCACTCCTTTGTTGGTACCGTTTTGAAGAGATGGGTTGGTTTGGTCTTACAGAGCGGCAGGATGATTTTTAATAAGATGAGACAAATCGTGAAACTAGATTTATTTTTCAAGTATGTTATTTTTTATTAAACAGTATTAAAACTTACACACTGGCTTTACACAGGGTAACTGCTGCAAAGATTTTTACATGTCCTATTGAAAGTATTGTATCATTCCCTTTGACAGATGAATGGCTAACTGAATTGGGGAAGTCCAGAATAACTTAATATTTCATAAGTAAATCTGACATTAAAATGAAGTCAATGTGGAAACCATTTTTGGATTATTATATTGTATGTGATCTTGCACTACATCCAAAATTTGGGGTTCTTTCAAAATGGAGTTTCAGTGATTTGTTAAATGAGGTTTGATCTTCAATTATTCAAATGGAATTGCTATAATTCCTAATCACATATTTTCTGATTGACACAATGATGATTATTACTGAGAATAATTTCTTGTATTTTAAAATGATTTAAGTGTCATACTTTTTAGTTATTTAAGATTAATGAAAATTTAACATTCTTATCTAATTTTGTGTTGCTTGTAAATCTCTGCATTCATTTTTGGGTGAAGAGGTTGCTTTTTTCTTCCCCTTTTTTGTGTTTTCTTTTTCAAAAACAATAGTGATGAACCATAATAATATATAGATGCCATCCTGGGTTCTTGGGGAGAATTTGACGCATTGGAAAGCCAAAATTAGCTAAAGAATTGACAGCTGTGATTTCACATTGTTGTGTATATAATAATTTACTCAATGATGCCCCCACAAGGATAGCATAAGTTTTGAAAGTGGGGGGCGGGTAGCGGGTGTCTCTGTGTGTGTGTGTTTCTGCATAGC
Source organism: Arizona elegans (assembly GCA_022577455.1). Lineage (NCBI taxonomy): Eukaryota > Metazoa > Chordata > Lepidosauria > Squamata > Colubridae > Arizona > Arizona elegans. The sequence continues at coordinate 9,442,446 of JAKOOJ010000028.1, forward strand.
AGTCTTTATAAATACACATTTGATGCTTCTCCCCTCTGTGCTATTGGTTTCTGACATCCACATTACTTTAAAATGATTTATGATATTTTTTCAAGCAAGATGGTAATCCCCAAGGCTGCCTTTGGCCAAATCAAAGCCTTAAGCGGTGTCATTCTTAATATTTTAGGCACTAGGCTAGAAACCAGGAAACTGAGAGTTCTAGTTCTGTCTTGGGCACAAAGCCAGCTAGGTAACAAAGTTCTATCTCTTGGCCGTAAGGAGGAGGCAATGACAAACCACTTCTGAAAAAGAGGTTTGCAAAGAAAATTGGAATTGGCTAAACAGTTTCAGCAGTCAACACTGACTTGAAGGCATACACATACAGATAAATGTATAAATGAAGTACTGTTTTCAGTGGCAATATTTTAACCCAAGCTTGTTACTGCAGAAACTTATTTATAAAGAATACTTAGTGCTATGTTTGGTTCTTTCTTTCTTTCTTTCTTTCTTTCTTTCTTTCTTTCTTTCTTTCTTTCTTTCTTTCTTTTTTTCTTTCTTTCTTTCACTATTTTAAGTCAAAATGTAAGGAGATCATTTAAAGTATTTTTATCAATTCTACAGGTAAATTCAACTGGAAAGGAACAATAAGAGCTGTTTTGAAGCAAGCCCCCAACAATGAATTATCCATTAAGAAACTAAGGAAAAAGGTGTGTTGCATCACTTTATGAATGTAAAATTGAAGAGGGAACACTATTGAATTTAAAGAAAAGTGCTTTAAAGTACAGTGGACTGCTAAATTGGTGTGCTTCTAGCATGCTATGAGTTTGGGTTGCATTTCAGCAATTTTACTGGTTGACATCTTTTTTAAAAAAAACTACTGTGATAAATACAGTGTTTGTAATCATTCATTTCATGGAATTGAAAATCAAGGTCCAATGGCTAGCAAGCCACATTTTAACATTGTCGTTTTGTTATGTTTATTATATTTGTATACCGCCCTTCTCCCGAAGGACTCGGGGCGGTGAACAGCCAGCAGATAAAATACAGAAAGTACAAAAATTAAAACAAAATTAAAAACCGATTAAATTAATTTGGCCCACAGTTAAAACACCCCTATATTAAAATCCATAATTTAACAATTTAAAAGTAAAACAATTTAAAAATTAAAAAAGTTAGGTCAGGTCAGCTCGGCTTGATGAAACAAAAACATCTTTAAGGCACGGTGGAAAGTGCCCAGATCCGGGATCCGCCGTATTTGCAGTATGCTCTGTGCTTAAACTTTATTACTTAAAAAATGGCTTTGACTTCATCTTTGAAAATTTAATTAGATGTGAAATCACAATTCTTCTGTTCATTCATGGAAAAGAATTGCTGATACTGTCTCCCCAAGGCAAGGTTACAATGATTGTCCAATATATGAGCACAAACCCCAGTGTTATCCCAGTCTAAATAAAATGTAGACCTATGGCTAACTCCTTAAAATTTAAATCCAGTGGAGCTCAGTGGCTCTTGTGTGCAATTCAATATCCTTTAATTGGCATTGTGCATTTCCTTTAAAACAGTCTTTTCTGCCACTAAATATCAACTGTTTTTAATCTGGACACTGCAAAATTATGAACTTTAAAACATGTTTATCCAGCTAAACCATTACAATGATTTCTGGTATTTCATTTGTGGGAAAAACAATTGCATTTACTACCATAAAACACTTCTCTGCAATTTGGACATCATATATTTTATTAACAAGTTTTAATAAAAGTGAGAGAGTTAAATGCTATCAGAAGCTTGAAAAAGAAGGCATCTATAGTAGTTTGGCTTTAACAGATCTAGATATGGGGCAGGCGCAGATATTGTCTTCTTAGGCTGCTCAGAATTGGTTGTAGGTATTACTCGGTTTTTGGCTTTTGTCGTCTTTTCAAAGTTCCATTATGTTGTTTCTTAACATAATTCAGTATGTGAGCTGCCTAGAATTACTGAAGCAGCAGAGTTCAGAGCCATTAACGGAAATGCTGTTAAGCCCTAGGCATAGTGAAAACTACAATTTCCATTATTTTCCCAAAAACTATAAATACTTTGGATTTAGTCTAGCAGCTTGGTCAAAGTTTTAAGCATTGGGAAAAATATAATTAAATGAACAGGTCCCACATTGTAAAGTTAAGTTGTAGGTGCAGATTATTTTCAATAGTTAAGCAAAAGGAAAAGTGTACATCTGCACACGTGATAAGCTTCTCACAATTTCCAAAGGAAAATGTTTGTGAGACAATCTAGAAAATTGGCTGAACTGAAAACAGAACCAAACCTTTGAATGATCTTTTCCTTTTCTTTTGTAGGTTATAGCTCAGTATTACGCAGTCACAGGTGACCATCAGAAATCTGAAGAGGAAACCCTAGCCCTGTTTAAGAAGAAAGTCAGCAGCAATCCTAACTTTAGAATTTTAAAAGAAAAGGTTAAACTTCAAAAATAATTTTTAGGGGTTAGATGATCTTTATTTTGTACATTGTCAGTTTTATTAACAAATAGAAAACTCTTTGTTATATGGAAATGAAATATAGCTGTATTTGATTGTAAATTCATTTTCTTTTTTATATGAAAATTAAAGTTAAAAACATTTTGTAAAAGACAAAAACTCAATTGAAATATTTCTGTTATTAATCAAGAGCTACGTTTTCTGTTTGATTTGTCTGCTACCTCAGTGAATGCTGGCTTTCTAAACTTTCAAGGGCATAACAAAATATTTCAAATCAATAAATACGTAAGTGCCATTGAAAGCAATAAGTCTTCCTCTGGGGACAGCCATGAATTCCTTTCAGAATGACCTTCCCCACATGGCCAGTTTCCTGTCCATTCTCCACAGCCGTCCCCCACTTCCTCTCCGAAAGTGCCTTGCAGCATGGTCCCCTGCTTTTTCCTGTCCTCTTTTCTGCTCTACGCTGGTAGAGTGTGCCTTCACAGGTTGGCCCATGCGGTAGTAAGGCCCAATTGGCACGGCGGCAAGGAGGAGAAAAAGAAGCCTGTCAGCGCTGCCAGTGAACCAGGCCAACCCCGCATTTTCAGGCTCCCACAGACAACTAAGGAAGAGCCGTGGTGAAAATAGCCCCTGAAGTCTGCATTGAGACAAAGGTACCGTTATTTTTTATTACCTAGTTGGCAGTCCCCTCCCCCGTTCATCCTGTCCACTCATTTGGTCGTCACCCATAACATGGCTGCCTGCTTGTTCCTGGCCTTTCACTGTGTCTCTAAAGGGAGCGACTTGGGAGGCCCAATCTCCTTCTATTCTTTCCATTTGAACTTAAAAAACAAAAACCCGAAGGGTCACATTGGGAACATAAAAGTTCAATTGTTTCACTCACACATTTCAGGTCTTTCTGCAGGCTCAGCTGTTGCTTCTGTAGTCCTACCGAGGCCCTGTGGCTCCTTTTTAGAACTGGAGAGGGTGGGGCATGTCCAGGGTTTTTGGGGTCCAGATCGGGAGTGGGGTTCTGGCTCATCTTGGGGGTCTCCTCGAGGGCTGCAAAGTAAACAGCGTCTGAGTCCCAGGATTTTGAGATGTAGAAGGTGGTGTCCTATCTTGCGTTTTACTCTCTAGTATTAGATCTTAATGGGGTTCCGTTTAAAAGTACATCTCATCCCTTCCCCCAAACCTGTTGAGGACAATATATTTTTATTTAACAATATTATTTCTTCACTTGTCCTACTTCTTTAATGATGGTAAAGATATTGTACTTATGACATTTATTTATTTATTTATTTATTTATTTATTTATTTATTTATTTATTTATTTATTTATTTATTTTTAAATTTGTATACCGCCCTTTTCCCTGAGGACTCAGGGCGGTGAACAGCCAAGTAAAAGCATAAACTACAAACATTAAAATACAATTAAAAAGATATATATAAATTTGGCCCCATGATTAAAAACAATAACAAACAATTAAAAACATTTTAAAAAGTGTTAGGCCAGCCCGGCTTGCTGGAAAAAGAAGGTTTTAAGGGCACGGCGGAAGGCATCGAGGTCTTGGATTCTCCTTATCTCTGGGGGCAGCTGATTCCAGAGGGTAGGTGCCCCCACAGAGAAGGCCCTCCCCCTGGGGGTCACCAGCCTACATTGTTTAGCTGATGGCACCCCGAGGTAGCCCTCTCTGTGGGAGCACACAGGTCGATGGGAGGTCGTCGGTAGCAGCAGGCGGTCTCGAAGATAACTAGGTACTATACCATGGAGCGCTTTAAAGGTGATAACCAACACCTTGAAGTGCACCCGGAAGACCATTGGGAGCCAGTGCAGCTCACGCAGGAGAGGTGTTGTATGGGAGCGCCATGCGGCTCCTGTGACTACCCGCGCGGCCGCATTCTGGACCAGTTGGAGCCTCCAGGTGCTCTTCAAGGGGAGCCCCATGTAGAGAGCGTTGCAGTAGTCCAGGTGAGATGTGACGAGGGCATGACTGTGCACAGGGAATCCCGATCAAGAAAGGGCCGCAACTGGCGGATCAGGCGAACCTGACCAAAAGTCCTCCTGGCAACAGCCGTCAGATGTTCCTCCAAGGACAGCTGCGTATCCAGGAGGACTCCCAGATTGCGAGCCCTCTCCGAGGGGCCCAAAGACTCGCCCCCAATAGTCAGTGATGGAGTCAACTGACTGTATCGGGATGCCGGGAACCACAGCCACTCAGTCTTGGAAGGGTTGAGCTTGAGCCTGTGTCTCCCCATCCAGATCCGCACAGCCTCCAGGCACCGGGACATCACTTCAAGGGCATTGTTGGGGTGGCCTGGGGTGGAGATGTACAGCTGGGTGTCATCAGCATACTGATGGTACTCACCCGAAAGCCACGGATGATCTCACCCAGCGGCTTCACATAAATGTTGAACAGAAGGGGCGAGAGGACCGACCCCTGAGGCACTCCACATATAAGAGGCCTCGAGGTCAACCTCTGCCCCCCTGCCAACACGAACTGCGACCGGTCTGAGAGAAAGGAGGAGAACCACCGTGACACGGTGCCCGCCATCCCCAACTCTTCCAACCGGTGCAGCATGATACCATGGTCGATGGTATCAAAAGCCGCTGAGAGGTCTAACAGGGCCAGAACAGAGGAACAACCCCTGTCCCGAGCCCTCCAGAGATCATCTACCAACGCAACCAATGCCATTTCCGTGCTGTGCCCTGGCCTGAAACCCGACTGGAACAGATGTAGATAAGACGTTTCCTCCAGGTACTGCGGAAACTGTCGTCCGACCACACTGTCGACAACCTTCGCCACAAAGCGAACGTTGGAGACAGGACGATAGTTGGCTAATACTGCCGGGTCCAGGGAAGGCTTCTTGAGGAGAGGCCTCACCACTGCCTCTTTCAAGGCTGTGGGGAAGTAACCCTCACTCAACGAAGCGTTAATAATTCCCTGGAGCCAGCTTCGTGTAATCTCCCGGGAAGCCAGTACTAACCAGGAGGGACACGGGTCCAGTAAACATGTGGCCACACTAAGTCTCCCCAGAATCCTGTCCACGTCATCAGGGGTCACAGAGTCAAACTCTTCCCAGATAACGTTCTAAGACTATTCCTCGCCACCCTGCCCGAATCTACCTAGTCAGAGTCCAAATCCCCCCGGATCTGAGCGATTTTGTCATAAGATATTGTCTGAAATCCTCGGCCCTGCCTTCCAGGAGGTCCTCCCGCGCTCCCAGGTGGAGCAGGGAGTGGGTCACCCTGAACAGGGCGGCCGGACGATTCTCTGATGACGCAATAAGAGCGGAAAAGTAATTAAACTTTGCCGCTTTTATCGCCACTAAGTAGGTCTTAATATGCGACCTTACCAGTGTTCGGTCAGATTCAGCGAGATTGGCCCGCCAACCGCTCTCTAGGCGTCTTTTCCGGCGTTTCATCTCCCTCAGCTCCTTGGAGAACCAAGGAGCCGCGAGGGATCGACACCGGGTCAGAGGCCGCAAAGGCACGACTCGATCCAAGGCCCCACCAACCGCCCGATCCTAGGCAGCCACCAGGTCTTCGGCCGAGTCGTGTGCCAGATCTTCAGGAAATGGCCCAAGCTCCATCTGGAACCTATCAGGATCCATCAGGCGCCTGGGGTGGACCCACCTAATTGGCTCCGCCTCCCTGCGGTGGGGTGTAGCGGTTCGAAGGTCCAGACGAAGAAGTGAGTGATCTGACCATGACAAGGGTTATGACATGTTAAATATTAATTGAATGCATGTATTGAATATTATATATTAACTTCTAATAGATTTAATACATATATAATTTAATATATATTAATTTTAAATTGGAAATAAATTTTGTTTATTTTGAATAAATATGTAACATATTTATATATTATAAATCTATAATTTATGCAGAGAGATACGATGGACAAGACAAGAGGACCTGTGACATGCTGCTACAACAGCAGCCCTTACAGGGGATACATGAAACATTCGAGGGGAGAATGGATTGACAGAAGACCTACATCCAACCTAACTGAGAATGGTCAGTTACCCAACGCTTCAACATGGTGAAGAGGAAGGTGCGTCACAACCAGAGATAGACCAACTACACAGTACATCCCACTACACAATACATCCCATACTCAACAACACCCAGAAGAAGAATCGGATTTTCAGCCAACCCCTGCAGCTGAAACATCCTTACTGCCCTCTGCATTACAAAGCAGATCCACTGATGTGAAGCATAAGGTCATGGATAAACTAGCTACAGTGGATCTTGGAGACCCATTGCTGAAGCTTGACAGGAAAGGTACCGTCAAATAGCACGGTGGAAGATGCTAATAGAGCCCTCACAACAATCCTACTATCACAATACAGAAGTACAATTTGACAACGTTTCGGATGGACATTGCCATTGGGAAGCCACGCGGTATGGAGCAATGGAAAATAAGAATTAATTGCATACGAGAACTAATTTTGCATTTTCAAGGGTGGAAGAAGGTGAAGGCTGTATCTGCTCCGGTTTTTGGTAAGCAATAGCAACTGAACCAGTGATGTTCAGCCATAGCAAACTAGACTTTTCCTATCAGGATCATGCATCAGTTGATATCTTCTGGGAGAGGCAGAACCTAGAAGGCCATTGCGGTTCCCTGAGCTCTATTTGAAAGGTTGAGAGTAGCTTTTGTTTGCAGTTGATTTTTTTTGTACAGTTAGGAGAAAAAAAGGCATTTGGCTGGAGTCAAAAGACATTACACCTGTGCATTTCAGGGATTAAGGAGAGAGCTGCCCTCGATCACTGAAGATGGAATGACCATGCTGCTGCTATCAAAGAACCCGAGAAAGAGAGCTTCAACACGCCTGATGAAGAATTTGTTTCTTTCCACAATTGAGTGAGATGAGGGGAGGAAGGGCAGAGAATAGAGTGAAGCCTAGAGTGAGGCTAAATCTGGCTCTAACAGGGAAGGAAGGAGGATGGTTTCCTCTTTATGTGTTGGAATCTGAGGGAACCTTTGAATGGAAAGCTGGCACCGCTTTCCTTAAGCGTAGTCTATCTTTGGTTTCCCTTCCTTGACTTTGGTGCCGCCATTGCTTTTCCTTGCCGTCCCCTTACCCGCCACATCTTCTCACGTTCTGATGTTCCCAGCATCTGGATTCTGGCAGTGCCACCACTTGTGTCTTGCCACTTGTGTCTCAAATATACTGCTTATGTGATAGTTTCGTCCCCTTCCTTGACTATGGTGCCGTCGCTTTTCCTTGCATGTAGCTTAGTGCAGCATCTTTTTAGGCTCTTGCTACGTACATTTATATATCCCAACTAGACTGTGTTGTTTGTGTCATATATGTGGGTATATGCATGAGTTTGTATTTTCATATGTATGTAGTGTATATAGGAGGGGTTGACTCTTTGAGAGCAGTATGCAATGAAATTTAATTTTAATGTATGCCAATTGGCGTACACTCAAAGCAAGAATAAAGTTCTGAGTTCTAATGTTCTGACTGTGCCATCCCTGGGCATCGACACTCTGATCTTGCCACAATAATTGGGGGTTTGAAACGTAAGAGATGAAGTTTATCTGCTTAAAAATTGTGACTGTAACAAAATATATACCTCTTGCTGATTTTTATTTTTAATTGTAGAAATTCAGCTGTTTTTTTTTAAAGTTGGTATAAGAACTCACCTTTTAAGCAATTACACAATAGCATATCAGGAAATTCCTGGCACCTATCAAGAAAGATTCAAACCTAACCAGGAGAGAGTAGTGTAACCAGTAAATTTGTCACTTGCGGAATGTTATTTAAAATGAATACTTTGTTGATTAAAGTTCACAGGCAACCAACGCATTGTATGGTTTGATCATTTGTTTATTGACGCAGGTATCATTTGTTTCTTTACACTATAAAAAAAGATTCCACTTCCCGTAAGAAACACATTTAGTTTGGCCTGAATTCCTTGGCGATATGTATTTTCACGAGGCCAAGAAGCCCCTTCGGAAAAGTAAAGGTGCACGTTTTCTCTCCCAGATTTGGGGAATAGGTCTTTGGCTCTATGATCACTCGGGGTGGTCTGGATTTTGAGACAACACTTGATTCCCAGTCATCAGGATGTCTCTTTTTCAGCGGCCAACATTTTAAGGAGTCGTTCCTTGTCTGTCCCGCTTTTTCGTTTTTAATTTGAGCTCACGTAGAGAACGAGTCCTCGGTCAGGTTCCCTCAGCATGTATTCTGGACATATTGAAGGTGAGCCTGCAAGTGAGAGATGCACCAATATAGATTTCAGACAGGGTAAAATAAAGGCAGCATATTTACGCATCAGTAATAGACGCGGGATTACTTCTTTGCATCCCTGGGAAAATGGTAGCGCAAGGCACTTAGCCAACTTCCTACATAATATTTTGTTCATAAGACCTTCAATAAGTCTCACCTGTTTCCATATCCAATGTACAGGTAGTCCTCAATTTATGACAATCGAAGCTCTAATTTTTGTACATAAAAAGGGGATTAGACGAGCCCGGCATAAATGCACGGCAGTTGCCAAGCATGATCACATGACCACAGGGATGCCGTAAGGGTCTGTGAAAAAGTCCTAGGTCTTTCAGTGCCGTTGTAAGCAAACAGTTATTAAACGAACGCTTCTAAGTCAAGGTCTATCCCTATGTAATCGCCTGTTAAAGGGTAGCAATTCAGCTTGAATTGCTTGAATCCCATGGGGGGAAGGCGGTCCGGCAGCAGCAATTAGCCAACGGGAAAAGGAAGGATTTATCTAAGTATACAGGGGAAAAAAAGGAAAAAATTCTTTCCAAGCACAATTATTTTTTATTGTTCGGGAGAAAAGAAAACGAAGGATAAACCCCCACTCCCGCTTTCGGCCTTTCACCCAGGATCTCGGAGGCCGAGAAGCGAAACCCCTCAGCGCAGAGCGCCAGGAAAGGCACTGCCACTCTATGCTCCTCTTAAGTGAACAAACCGCTTCCGTTGCCCTTCTCCCGCATGGCTGCCGTCTTCTGTATCCGTGCTTATCCGAGGTACCTTCCCAGCACGGGCAACTTCCTGTTCGTACTCTATGGCTGTGCTAAGGGAGAGAAAACATTGCCCTCCCGTGGTCCAAGGAGGTATAGCTGCCAGCAAAAGAAAGAAACTTTTTAAATGGCATTTTAAGGTTATTATTCTTTATTATGAAAGGCTTTTGAAACAGGTTTCCCGTTCCAGCGTTGCAGGAAACGTGCCTCCCGTTGCCGTATTAATATTAAGGCAATAATAATAATAACCTTGAAATCCCATTGAAAAGGTTTATATTTGAGGCTGCAATACCTGCTTTTACCACAGGACAGCACAGTTTTGTTTCTCATAGTATGAACATCGAGGACATCCTAGGGCTTTTTGTCATGTGGTGAAAACAGGTATTGCAGCCACACAAACATAAAACCTTTCGGATGGCATTTTTGAAACAGGATTATTTCATCTGTGTCTGTGCTGCAGCCCTCGTGGAACGGAAAACAGTGCCATCCTGCGGTGGAGGAAGGAATAGCAGCCACGAAAAGAAAATCCGTTTTAATAGGTTTATAAGGTTATTATCCAGTAGATTTATTATTAACAATTTATTAATATTAATCGGCAACAGAGGGCTGATTTGCTGCAACCGAGGGAAAACAAGGAAACCTGCTTTAAAAAACTGAACCCGAGGTAAGAAGACCTATGATTACTTAATTGCTATTGGTTTTGCTATTGGTAAGGGTCAGAAAACACTGCCATGCTGTGGTGAAACAGGAATAGCAGCCAGAAACAATGAGGGTTAGGGTTAGGGTTAGGGTTAGAGGTTTGGGGTTAGGGGTTAGGGTTAGGGTTAGGGTTAGGGTTCTGTGCTTCAGCTGTGCTGTCATTGAGTGGCAACTGCTGGTAAGCCTCTGCCAGGTCGAGCTTAGCAAATGTGTTCCCTTTTCCTAATGAATGAAGCAGGTGCTGAATGATGGGTATGGGATAGTCGCTCTGTTGTAGGGCCTTATTGATGGTACATTTATAGTCTGCACAGACTGGGACTGATCCATCAGCCTTAATAGGTGTGACGATAGGGGTTTCCCACTGGGAATGATTGACGGGTTCAAGGATTCCCTGGCCAATTAGTTTATCCAATTCTTTATCGATTTTGGGTTTGAGGGCAAGAGGGACCCTTTGCAATTTGAGCCTAATGGGGCAATTTTTGGGTCTAGGCGGAATGAAATAGGCACTCCTTTATACTTGCCCAGGCCATTGCTGAATAAGTCCTCAAACTCTCGGATGAGGTTGTCTGCGTCTTCGCGGTGTTGATTCCGGTCACCCCCTGTCAGGGCGCTGATTAATCCCATTCTGCTTTTGGATAATCGCACCTTGATTTAGAGACGTGGATCGTGACATTTTCCTTGTGTATACCTTTGTAAGAAAATAAACCCTGAAGATATTTTTTCTAAGAATAAACTCATTTATTTGTTATAAAGAAAGTAAAACATCTTACTAATCTAAAATAATTAAATTGTTACATTTTGGCAAAGTTCCTGCTGGCTACCTCTAGCAGCCAGACTTCTTTGGCAAGAGAACAAAGAAAAAGTGTGAAGTAGAAGGAAAGGAATGCGGACATGCGTAGTTAGCTTACTGATAAGAAAAGCAAGCTACGGAAAGTCTGAAAGTCCAAAAATATGAGCTCAACTGGTAAATACAAAAACGCAGTGACACCCCCAATCCCAGGGCCTCAAACCAATCCAAGATGAGCAGGCTTGATAATGCACTGATGACGACGACTGTTAGTTTCAGGGGTCCAGAGAACTCCCGAAATCTGACCCAGAAGGTTCTGCTCCCCATGACAATAAACAAGGTTTTAGTTCTTCCCATAACTAGGAAGGTGAATCTACCCATCTGGATCTCTCTAGCTCAGAGATTGAATCTGCATGTTCCTGGGATAAAGGTAGTGGTGGGATTCTGCCGGTTCTAGGTGGTTTGGCCAAACCGTTTGTTAAATTGCTGGCTCACCCCGCCCCTTGCCCCTACGCACCACTATTTATTGCCAATAAATAGTGGTGGGCGAGGGGTGGGTGAGCCAGCAATTTAACAAACGGTTCGGTGTTTTTTTGTAAATTTATTGACCCGCGGAGCTTCAGCATAGGCTAATTAGCCCCTTGATTAGATAGGCCTCCCGACTCTCAGCTGATTTGCTCCCAGCTGTTTTGCTCAGAGCTCTGCTGCTTGCTTGCAAAGAGTGCTGGAGAAGATTTTTTTCCCCCTAGCTATGCTGAAAAGCGAAACTGAAAGTAAAGCAGGCTGTTGGCTTTGCTGTTGCTGCAACATTGGAAAATTAGGCAGGCAGATTTCTTTTCTTTTTCCTCACCAAAAAAGGTAGGTGCAAACAATGGGAAATTTAGGGAAAAAGAGGAGAGTTCAAGATTTTAAAACACAAAAGAAAAAAAGCTCTATTTAACTAGGGAATTGTAATACTATTAATTGTATATTGTGTTGAAAGCAGAAATGGTTTAAGTTGTGGTTTGGAGGAATATATGGGGGAAATTATTTGGTTTATTATTATTGGTAAATATAATTAATTGATTTGTAAGAAATTGGATTGCATGGAAATAATTGGAATATTCATGTTCATATTGATTAATATACAAAAAAGATAGTTATATAACTAATTGATTTATATTAAAATGTTGAATTTATATTAAACAACTGTAATATTACATAATTAACCAATGTGAGGATGGATATAAAAATAGATGACAATGGGAAGGGGTATAATATAGAATAGAAGGGAAAAATTGAATTTGATTAAGATTAGAGATGATGAAGGGTAATATTGGTTTTTTAAAAAATAGATAAGGAATAAATATGGCAAAAAGGAAATATAGAAATTGTAAATTTAATTGAAATGACTAAACACTGTTTAAATTTGTGAACCGGCCAAATACTCTGTTCAAAGAAAATAAATTGTATGTTTGTATGTGTGTTTCTAATTATTGCTATTTATTCATATTTGTTCTCTTTTATCTTTAAAGTTTAACAATTCATTCTTTATCTTGATATCTTTATATTTGTTTGGGGTTGCCTTTCTTCCATTTCATCTTTTTTACTGTACAGCAATCTTTCTCCTCAAACCTACCACCTCTCTCTTTTCTTTTCTTCTTACTTTCTTTCCCCGCCCCGCTTCTTCTCCTCCCTACTTCCTCTTCCTTTCTCCTTCTCCTCCTCTCTTCCTCCCTCTCTTACCCTCACTCCTACTCTAATTTCCCTTCCCTTCCTTCCTCCCTTCTCTTCCTTCCCTCTCTCTCCTTCTTTCTTCCATCTCTCTCCTCCTTCCTTCATCCCTCTCTATTGCTGTATCCTTTTGTGCATATGGATTACTCAGAGGGCTGAAAATGTTATTTTTGACTGGTCCTCGCACTTTTGACCACTCCTCGAACTTACGACTGTCCTCACATTTTACGTTTTTTGTCCTATCTTGTCACCATGGTGAAGAGAAGTAGTTGTGAAATGAGTGACACGGTTGTTAAGAATGCTACAATGGGCATAAATGATGACCAATCATAAGGGTGAGGACCGGTTAAAAGTGCGAAGACCTATCAGAAATCATTTTTTTCAGCCCTCTGGGTAGTTCTTTTGTGCATATGGACTACTCAGAGGGCTGAAAAAGTTATTTTTGACTGGTCCTCTCACTTTTGACCAGTCCTCGAAATTACGACCGTCCTCACATTTTACGCCCTATCTTGTCACCGTGGTGAAGACAAGTAGTGGTGAAATGACTGATACAGTTGTTAAAAATGCCGCAACAGGCATAAATGTGAGGAAGGTCATAAGTGCGAGGACCGGTCAAAAATGTGAGGACCAATCAGAAATGACTTTTTTCAGCCCTCTGAATAGTCCCTATGTGCATATGGACTAGTCAGAAGGCTGAAAAAGTTATTTTTGCCCTGTCCTCGAACTTACGACTGTCTTCACATTTTACGTTTTATGCCCTATCTTGCCACCGTGGTGAAGAGAAGTAGTGGTGAAATGACTGACACGGTTGTTAAGAATGCCGCAACGGGCATAAATGTGAGGATGGTCATAAGTGCGAGGACCAATCAGAAATGACTTTTTTCAGGTCTCTGAGTAGTCCCTATGCACATAGCCATGCCCACCCTGTCACATGACCAGCTAGATATGCCCACCAGTTACATGACCACCAAGCCACACCTCCAACTAAACCACGCCCACAGAACCGATTGTTAAAAAAATTGAATCTCACCACTGGACAAAAGTGTTGAATTACTGTAGAGGTTTCCCCAAAAGGATTCGTTTCAAGGTGCTGGTGCTTACCTATAAAGCCCTTTACGGCTTAGGCCCGGGGTACTTGCAGGACCATCTCCTGCCGCTCTCCCATCGTCCCGTGCGCTCTCACACAGCGGGCCTCCTCAGGATGCCATCGGCCAAACAATGTCGGCTGGCGGCCCCCAGGATTAGAGCATTCTCTGTGGGAGCCCGGACCCTCTGGAACGGATTGCCCACCGTGCTCAGGACAGCCCCCGACCTCCTTTCCTTCCATCGCGAGCCGAAGACATGGCTCTTCCGTCAACTCAACCGATCCGTTTGCGTGTACAGTTATAATTTTAAACCGTTTTAATTGGGGTGTTGATTTTAATTTTATTTTGTTGTGATTTGTATCTGAAATTGTCATTTTGTAAGCCGCCTTGAGTCCCTCGGGAGAAAGGCGGCATATAAATTGCAATAATAAATAAATAAAATAAATTATATTACAGCAGCATTGTGCTGGCCCTGCAAGTCTATAGTACTAAATAGTTACGGTGTTCTATCGTAGACCGGTAGAAGGAGGTCATCCGTCGTCGTTCCACCTTGTTTTTCCGCAAGATCCTGAGGAAACAGAGTCTCCGTTGAGCCTTCTCGACTACCCGGAGCATATTATTTTTCCAGGCGAGATCTTCACTAAGATGGAGTCCCAGGAATTTGAAAGAGGAGACCCTCTCCACACAGCCTACCACCACGATAAAGTAATATCTCGATAGCTTCAAAGCTATTGCTAAGGGACAGAAAACAGCGCCGTCCTGTGGCCCAAGCAGATATAGCAGCCAGAAAAAAAAGAAAAAAAAACCTTTTTAATAGCATTTAAAGATTATTATTCTGTATTTTTATTATTAAAAGCCTTATTAATATTAATAGAGCAACGGGAGGCCCAGGAGCTACATAACAGGCACAAAAGAAAGAATCCTGCTTCAACCTTAACCTGAGGTCAAAAGGTCTACAACGGCCTCCACGCTAAGGTTGACAGGAAACAGCGCCATCCTGCGGTCCAAGCAGGGATCGCAGCAACCGAAAGAAAAACTTTTTAAATGGAATTTTAGGGTTCTTATTCTTCATTATTAAAACTTTATTAATATCAATAGGCCATCACAGGCCTTCTTAACTCCGGTTAAGGCTTTTGAAGCGGGATTTCTTTTCCAGTTCCTGTGTTGCAGCAAACGGGCCTCCCGTTGCTTTAATAAATATTAATAAGACGTTAACAATACAGGATAATAACGTTAAAATCCCATTAAAAGGGTTTCTTTTTGCAGCCGCAGTACCCGTTTTGGCCACACGAGGGCACAGTTTTCCGTCCCATGAGTTCAAAGTTATCGCTAAAGTGCAGAAAATTGTGCCCTCCTGTGGTCAAAGCAGGTATCGCAGCCACAAAAAGAAAAATCTTTTCGATGGCATTTTAAGATTCTTCTGTGCCAGCTCCGCAACCCTGGAGAAAATAGTGCCCTCCTGTGGTCCAAGAACGAATAGGAGGCAGAAAAAACACGGTTGCCGATTTTTTCTGTACCAGCGCTTCTCGGAGCGACCTTCCCAGCGTCAGCGCAACTTTCCGTCCGTCTCCTGTCCAACCCCTATCGCCGTTGGTAAAAAACGACCTTTTAACTTTCATTTTTCATTTTTACTTTTTCACGGCTGCTCTGGGTAAACCTTTACCTTTACTCCAATCTTTCTTCTCCCCTTCTCTTCCTTCCTCTCTCTCCTCCTTCTTCCTTCGTTCTTCCTAAGGGTCCAAGCAGGGATCGCAGCAACCAAAAGAAAGAAACTTTTTAAATGGAGTTTTAGGGTTGTTATTCTTTATTATTAAAACTTTATTAATATCAATAGGCCATCACAGGCCTTCTTAACTCCGGTTAAGGCTTTTGAAGCGGGATTTCTTTTCCAGTTCCTGTGTTGCAGCAAACGGGCCTCCCGTTGCTTTAATAAATATTAATAAGACGTTAACAATACAGGATAATAACGTTAAAATCCCATTAAAAGGGTTTCTTTTTGCAACCGCAGTACCCGTTTTGGCCACACGAGGGCACAGTTTTCCGTCCCATGATTTCAAAGTTATCGCTAAGGTGCAGAAAATTGTGCCATCCTGTGGTCAAAGCAGGTATCGGAGCCACAAAAAGAAAGAAACCTTTTCGATGGCATTTTAAGATTCTTCTGTGCCAGCTCCGCAACCCTGGAGAAAACAGTGCCCTCCTGTGGTCCAAGCAGATATAGCAGCCACAAAAAAAAAAAAAGAAAGAAAGAAAGAAAGAAAGAAAGAAAGAAAGAAAGAAAGAAAGAAAGAAAGAAACCCCTTTTTCATAGCATGTAAAGATTATTATTCTGTATCTTTATTATTAAAATCCTTATTAATATTAATACAGCAATGGGAGGCCCAGGAGCTACATAACAGGGAAAAAGAAAGAATCTTGCTTCCAAAGCCTTAACCTGTGGTGAAAAGGTCTACAACGGCGTCCACGCTAAGGTTGACAGAAAACAGCGGCATCGTGCGGTCAAAGCAGGGATCGCAGCAACCAAAAGAAAGAAACTTTTTCAATGGAGTTTTAGGGTTGTTATGCTATTCCTTCTTGGACCACAGGAG